>CAJQUN010000044.1:3432268-3856289 GCA_907163345.1 Haberlea rhodopensis | reverse complement strand
AAATGGTTACAATAAAAGGTTCATCGAAATCTCTAGGGTGGCTTGTGGAAACTTTTTGATTTTTTTGTAACTTGTACCAAGTGTTTTAAAATTTGAATGTAAAAAATTTCATAAAAATCAATAAAAATCTATTAAATTTTGGATATCACTAGATTTTTATAGAATTTCAAAAAGTCAAGTTTGAATACCACCAAACTTTTAAAAATTATAGGATGATTTATTTTGGATACCGATAGAATTGTATGAAGTATATAAAAGTCTAGATTGAATACCTCTAGAGTCTAGACTTCTAAATAAAAAAAATTCATTAAAAATCATGAAAGAATACACCCTTTATGATTATTATTTCTTTAATTTGTTGGAACATTAATGGAAACACCTATAAACAGATATATAAAATAAATAAACTACTAATTAATCAAGAGGAAAAAAAATTACAAAACAAACATCTTTACGATAATTAAATAGCAAAATTAAAATTTAAAATATCCATTTAAAATGCATTATTTAGATGATAAAAAATCGATTACATTAAAAACAAAACCAGAGAGAACTACAAATAAAAAGAATATTTGAAAATAAATCAATTATATCAAACGCGAAGACAAAATCATACAAATTTTTTTTTTGAAGACTCGTCGTTATTTAACAAGTATATTTGTTCTTTTTCCCCCTGAATGAATTTAATTTTGTTATTAAATAATTATTGCTAATAAAATACTGAATTTAGAACTAACAAGGAAATGTTGAGCTAAGTCACATGATGCAGGTGTGTGGGCAGATGTGAAGGACCAAGTGCATCAATTTTAAAAAAATTTGAGTGCGGGTGCTCCTTAATGCTCCTTAATATTTGGTTATAAGATAATGAATCGAAAAATGAAACCAAATATTATATCTGTGTGTTTCAACATACTTTTGTAATAGTATGGATTTATTAAAAATAACTTGTATTATTTTCAGAAAATTAAAAATGTCTAAAATTTAAGTTCCTGACTTAGTAAAACTTAATACGTGATTTAATAAAATGTAGTTGTAAAGCTCCGCACGCGCGCTCAATGCGCAAGATCACGACCAGAACTTCAGTATGTGACTTAATAAAACTTAATGCGTCTTAAAGAGCCGCACAAGCACACAATGATTCAGTTTGTGACCGAAGTTCCAGTGAGCGGAGGAAGGTATGCGGATTATGTAACTTAGATGGAGTTAAAATAAAACAACGAATTTTTTTATATTAAAAATAATGAAAGTAAAAATGAAGTATGATTAATAAAAGGTTGAATAACCTATTACCCAACAATAACTGTAACACCCAATAATAAGAATAAAAATAATAATAGTAGCAATAAATACTAAGAAAATAATAATAATAATAATAATAATAATAATGATAATAAGTTATAAATAATTAGGAGTTGGTATAGAATTCTTGAACATGACAAATTCTCATGCATGGCAACTCTTCTACTCAAATTTTCTTATAAATACACTCCAAATCCATAACTTTCAGCTATAAAAATCGTCCAAAAATCTTTAGAAAAATGCCAAAGAAATGTTAGAATTTTAGACCAAAAATAGGTCAAAATCCATAAAATTAACCAAAACCTTTCCAAAAATTTTACCCAACCTTCCTTATCAACCCAAAAACAAACTTATGTGAGTGGTATAGCAAAATCATTAGGCAAAATACCTAAAAAATTTCTGAACCGTGAAGAACAAGTGAGAAAATCTGCCCAGAAAGATCACTTTGAGGTAGTATGTTCAAACTCTTGTTCCATACGTTATTTTCCATTTTAAGTCTTAGGTACAAACTTAAAGTTGTTTAAAATATGTTATAGTATATATTCACGACGACCGTTTTCCCAGAAAATCGCCGGATTTACAAGTTTCCAGCGACCAAAATACCCTACTTAATCATTCCGAAAAATCAGAATATGGGCAAACTCGGCTGCAAATTTTAGAACGGTTTCTGAACGAAAGTTGTAGATCTAGACGAGACGAAAACCCCTAAAATTTTCAGCCACGTGTGACACCGGAGGGCCGATCACGCGCCGGCAAGGCGGCGCGTGTGTTTCACGCGCCTCCACGATTCCCACTTTTCCGGTTGCCGAACGTTTCTGCACTAATTTTAGACATTTCTGGAAAGTTTTATGATTTTTCGACTAATGGTTGAATTATCATAAATTTTTAAAGTCCTATTCAAATTACCCGGACAAGAGTTTATACAAAAATGATGTTTAAGAATGTTCAACCGCGCATTTGGGTCAATAGTCACGATAAATTAATTATATTATGTTATAGGAATTTCATTGGCAACTGGGTTCAAAATCGAGTCAATCCAGTAAAATATCATAAGTTAGTGAGGTGGGGGTGTACTACCTATTTCTTTCAAAATAGCCATTTTGACACTTGGCCTGGAACGTACATTATATGTTTATTCATTACCATACTTTTCATATATGTAATCATTGTGCATCACAATAGTTCATTGATCATATTGTCTGCATGCCTTATTACCGTGTTCATCACTATTCTGTTTCTCTGAATGATTGAATGACTATTGGAGCCCTGAACAACATAAATATGTCTGATATTTGAGTCCACTGACAACACGGTTTCGGCCCGGAAAGTGAGTCCAAATGAAGAACGGATGACAGTCTGGGGTATATGGTTCATCTGAACAACGAGCACTGTGTTATGGTCCGGAGAATGGTTCACCTTGGCTCGTAAATAATGAATGTACACATCAATATCTGACTATGTAGGGAAAAGTGTTTACACCTAACTGTTTGGTGTGAGCCACCTCTTGAGCCAACAATATTCATCCAAATGTTTTAAACCATTTATGTTCATTGATAATTCCTTAAATGTTGTGCTATTTCTTTATTACATTACATGTCATATTGAACATTGCATGCATCATTTGATAAGTACAAATGCAAGCCATGTTTATTCCCTACTAAGTCCTTAAGACTTAACCTCTATTTTTTCCTTGTTATTTATTATGAGTTCCAGATACAGGAGAACCGGAGGCAGAACCGAAGGAAAATAGGAGGAAAAAAATGAACATGTTGGCTTACCAGTACTTAGTACTTTATATTTTGCTAGAGTGTCGAACCCTTTTACGGAGTTGTTTTGAGTTGTATTTTGTTAAATTTTTTATATAAACGCTTCCGCTATTGTTAAGTAAGTAATTATTACGTATTTACTATACAAAGTAAAATCCTAAAAATTTATATTTATATATTTATAAATAGATTGTGGTACCAGTCGGGTCACACAATAACGAATTACACCTATTAGTTTTAAACAAATGTCTAATTCTCCTTGCTATGTATTTTATGTCAAGTCATAAAATAAGTAATTATAAGTTTTCATATAGTTATTACAAACTAAAGGGTGCTATATTGTAATACACATATTTAGCAGAGAGTCTATCCATTATTGTTGAATTTATACTTCAAAAATTATAATAAAAATTTTTAATCCGTAATTTTTCTTTAATAAAATGTGGAACGGAAAGTACCGTTAGGGGTGTTCATCGGGTCGGTTTTCAAACCAACGAACCGAAATTTTGGTTAACCAAACCAAAATTTTGGAATTCTGAAACCGAAACCGAACCGAAATTGTTCGTTTCGGTTTCAGTTTCGGTTTAAGTATTAAACCGTAGTTTTTTTTTTGAATTTGAATTTCGTAATTGGATGGTTAATCGAAAGGAAATTCAACATAAATATAAATACTAATACATCATACATTGGACTCAAAAGGTTTTTAACATTTTTAATTCAAAAGTTTTAATATATTTTGAAGTTATTTATACTAAAAGTCGAGTTTCAAATAGACAACAAAATAAATTATATTATACTTGAAAATAATAGTTAAATTACTAGTTTATTAATGCGATTACGAAAGAAACCATTAAACAATATTTGTTAACCATTTAATTATTTAAAAAGAATTAATTTTTAAAAAAAAAATTAAAAAAATTAATTTTTTTTAAAAGTCGGTTTTCGGTTCGGTTTGGTTAACCGAACCCTATAACCGAAAACCGAATTTTTTTAAAAAACAAAAAACCGAACCAAAAAATTTCGGTTTGAACCGAAATTTTTCGGTTCGGTCGGTTAACCGATGTACACCCCCTAAGTACCGTTGTTCTGTAACTTAATTACAATATTTATTTTCTTGGGCTTGGGCTGATTACAGCATATACGTAGATACCCAGTTTCTCTCTGTTTGAATAAAACCCTTAATCCCCATAGCCCTTCTGCGCCGTTTAATAGAAGGAAAATCTACTACTCTAAGGCCTATGCTCCGATTTTTTTCATTTCTTTTTGTTGTTTTTGAATTACTTATCGCGATCCTGCAGATATACTAACATAAGAAGATCGGTGGATGTACATTTCATTGTAGAAATTAAGGTATGAACAATATTCTTAATCTATGCATTTGTTCTGGGATGTAGGATATTATAAGCGTTAAGAATTTAGTATTGGGTGGTCGAGAAATGATTGTGTTAAGTCAGATTTTAATCAAGTTTTCAAGCTGATATTGCAATATTATGTTTCGAAAATCATTTAGTTTTGATTTCCTTTGTTTTATACGAATCTTGCAAGTAAATAAAGTTTTATAATTGGATTCGTTGTAATTGATCAATGAGTTAATTTATAAAAAAAAAAGCAATTATTGTTTCGTTGTTTTCTCTGCCTTTTATAAAAAAAAATGATTTTTTTTATTAGTTTGGGCTTTGCTAATTCTTTGCAGGATTTAAAGAGAAGATAAATGTGGGTTAAAATGTTTCCTTCCAAGTTCCACCTCTTTGCTGTTGTGCTCACCCAATCCCTTCTGTCAATTGTATTGAAATAGAGATAGTGCTACGAGAGGCGTGTTTCATATACATGCTTTCTCCCTATGGTGTCACGTCTACATGATTCGGGAATCCAAAACCCTCAACACTAAAAATAGTAGTGGTTTCCTTAAACCTTGAGCAGACTCCGCCACTACCATGGCGGCGATAACCAAACGCCTCCTACATCTTCCCCGTGATCCCAATGTACTCCTCCGCTCCCAACCTTTGCTCCATCCACCACCACTTCTCCACATCCTCCGACCCTTCTCCCAATTCTCAGGGACCAGAAACCGAACCAGAACGCCAATCTACATCATCCTCATACTTCAAAGACGTGAAAGCCAGTCTTGTAAGAGAGTCCCCACCGTATATGCGGCATCAAACACAGCGTAAACCCTTATCCTTTCCCAATCCTACACCTCCGCAGTCTCCACCTTCTAAAATCGCTTCTTTACAAGAAATTAGTAAAAATCTTTCCGAGTTCCGCCACCGTTCGGCTGTCCCACCTCCATCTCCCTCTGTGGCCTCCGATCAACCTATCTCATTCCAAGAGCTCTACAGAAAAAACTTAAGTTCACAAACTGACGGCTCTAATTCCACCGCCCCATCTAAATACCTGCCCCACCGCCGCAGGTGGCAAGGTCTCGTTTGACACCATTCGTAACAGCTTGCGCCAGTTGCGAGCCACGACCACGTCTCAGAGACATCAAAATGATTTTAGTGGCAAGCCCATGGATCCAATGTCGCTTGCGAGGTTCAAGGAAAGCTTGAAACTGAGACCTGGGGAAACGAATGCATCCCAGTTGATCATTGGAGGCAGTGATAGCTTACCTGCATCATTTTTTGGGAAGGATAAAAAGGTGTTGGTGGTAAAGTCAATGAGGCTTTCTACTGCGAGGACATTGGAATTTATGAGGGCATACAGTTATGAGGAGATGGGGAAGAAACTTGAAAGTTTGAGGCCGGAGAAGAAGAGGAAGTGGTTTTCTTTGCAGGAGTTAAATGATAGGCTTGCTAAAATGAGGGTGCTTGAGGAAAAGGAGATTGAAGGAAGGAATTCGGGATTCCTTTTCAAAGAATTGAGGGACAGCCTTGTGACTATGAGTTTGACACCTGAGGGGCAAGCGAAGAGAGATGGTAAGTTTTGTTTGTTTTCCTTTCGGGATTTCTTGCGAGCAATCGAAGTGTGTTGTTAGCCGCAGTCAAGGGAGAAATTCAAAATATTGTACTTATTTTTTTCAAAAATTCAGATTTCCTAAATGAAGTAAGTTAAATCTCCCTGAACTTGTGAGCAGCGGCAAATGTATCTGTTTAAAGTCTGTTTACTGATAAACTGCTACAGTGCATAAACTTGATGTTTTAAGCCATCTTGGTGGAACCCCAAGCTTTATGTTGTCACCTCCAAAGGAACATTTGTGGAAAGGCAAGTGCTTTATTTTATTGGTTTAACATTTTTTCGGTTTGCACTTTGTTTTTCATTGTTAGAACCGTCAATTTACTTCATCATATTAACATATTTGTTTGTACACCTTGTGCCTCACATATATGAATTTACTCGGTTAAACTATTTGTAATTATGCTGGTGTCAACTTGAACCATGTCTCGTGCTTCATCAGATCGGGATTGATTTTTTGGAAGCTGAAATGTGGATCTTGGTAATCTGAAATCAAATCTTATGAATTGCTTTCTGTGCCTCAGCAAACCATTCGCTGACTAAATTATCTTGAAGCCATCATTATCTTGCATACAAGTTATCCTCATATTATTTGCATTTTGTTGATACGTTGAAATCTCAAGGACTATGCATAATGACTTGAACTATGTATCGACCATTTTTTTGGGTGGAAGAATGAATTTTTTTTCCAGGCATTGGCTGTACTGCGAATTGGTTCTTATCCTAACTTTTGAAAGTAATTATGTTTCTATTCATTGGCTGTATTGACTATGGATCATGTGTCATATTTTAAGAATAATTACTTGACTGTGAAACAAAATAATTAGGGATTAAATATCTTAATTGGTTGTATTTTGATCATTACTTCAGTCTGTTAATGCCGTAGCAGTACTAAAGTCGTGCAGTCATATTCTTTTTGTGCTATACAGTATTTTCATCCTGACCATATGTCGTCTGCTGAGAAATTGAAGTTGGATCTTCAAAAAGTAAGAGATGAATTTAAGATGTCAGAATCAGATTGCGGATCTGCTCGTGTTCAAGGTGAACTCTTTGAACTCACTCTTTTTAAATTTGAGATGATGATACCAAAATTTATAGTAGCTTTTAGAACATGTCAATTTCCGATATGGATAAAAGTCTTAAATTGCATGAAAGTTGTCTTGTTATGGAATCAGAACAAGCTAGACATAAGTTACAAATCATTTCCAAATGTTGGTCACTCCATTATCAAATTGGGTTTCATTTCTCCTGTTCTGCATTGTAGCATAAATATGTCCAAATGTTGGTCAAAGGGTGGAACTAACTTTTGAACGACACTGTGGTTCTTCAGTGTCAGAATCAGACTCTAGGTGTTATTGAGGTGGTCTTGTAGAAGAAAGGTGTTTATACATCTACGGCAGCAAATGCCTAAAGTGAGATGTGCTACACGAATAGGAAATTATGTATAAAAGAAGCTTCGATCCTAGAATTGGCTAGGAATTCCAAGCGTTATCCGTGGAAGTAGAAACTTGTGGCAGAACTTTTTTTCAATGAAATTCATGGACCCCACATGGCCACATCCAAGAGCAAATTTTTTCCGCTTGAAGTAGCATGTGCTCATTGGTGTTGATGGTTGCATTCACCCATAATTTTTTGTCAAAAGCGCTTCTAACACTATGATATTTTGGAACAGTGGCTCAACTCACTACAAAGATTAAGCATCTGTCAACTCTTTTGCACAAAAAGGTTAGTTTCTCGAACAAGATTGTCTTTTCTTCCGTGCCGAATATCTATTTTAAATTAATTAGTTGTCATGTGTCATGTTAATTGAGCTACGTTGTAGGATAAGCATTCTCGAAAGGGTCTTAAAGAAATGGTTCAGAGGAGGAAAAAGTTATTGAAGTATCTCCGAAGAACCGACTGGGATTCTTACACTCTGTTCTCTCTAAGTTCGGCCTCCGCGACAATCCAGATTTAAAGGCTTAAATAAAATTGTTTTTTCTTCATTTAGGGGAATCACAGTGATCTGATAAAGTTAAAGAGCAGGGAAAAAGATGTGATTCCATGTATCGCTAAAGCCTTGTAACTCGCTTGATTGGGGGCTTGGATTTGATATATTATTTCGTTGAAATGTTTTGGACTCAATAATGAATGTCACTAGTAACTCTCTCACGACATAGTAAACATTCATGTGCCCTTTATTTGATTTTGCACTATCTATCATTGGGTTTATTGGTTGATACCCCTATGTGCACTAACATTAGGGGTAGCAACCATTGGATGAGATTATTCTCATCTATGTTGGATAAGAATATTCATATTCAACTGTTTGAGGCAACAACAAGAAAAAGAGTTCGTTATAACTGAATGAATTCAGATTGTAATTTTCAAGCTCTGAAAACGTTTCTTCGTAGGATTTCTTAGGAAAAGGTCTACCACCCAACATTGGAGGAAAGGGAAAATTTGATGCCACCTTAAGGGCAATCTCACGTACATTTGGAATCTTTGAAATATTCCAAATGGTATATTCCAAATATATGGTGAGATGCTGATAGGTCATAGGAGCTGTTTCGAGAACCTACTATCCTTGAACGATTGAAAAGGTAGAATAAGAAATAGGGAATAAGTTTAAGAAGAATAATACTACTTTCATCATAATCATATCTGCTTTAAAGCCAGTAATATCTTTTAATACAACTAATAAATAACTACTTAAATAATCAACTGCTTCTAGATACTTCCACTATTAACTGCTATAATTATTCTTATCCATTCATATTTATTTACAATTAGTTATATAATCTGCTAGCCTTGTATTTATTCTTTTAATCATTGTGCTTCATCTTTCAACTCTAGCATTAGCTATTGTAGTATCCTATGTTTCTGCATTCTCGCAAATCTGGTTTCTACTTGTATCATTACCCCCCTCATCAACAAGAACCTTGTCCTCAAGATTCAAAGATGGAAAGATGGACTGAATGTATGCTATATCCTCCCAAGAAGTTTCTTCCAATGGTAACCCTTCACATTGCACCAACACTTGTGAAATCCAACCTCCTTGCCTAAGAACTTGACGATGATTTAAAATAGCCAAAGGAACAATCAATGGTTGATTACCCATTGCAGGTCCTGGAATTTGCAACGATGGTGCAGATTCTGGATTTGGACATCTCTTAAGAAGTGAAACATGGAAAAAATAATGAATTTTGCTACTTGTTAAAGCCAATTTGTACGCCACAACTCCGACTCGCTTCACAATCTGAAAAGGACCATAAAAATGTTGGCTCAGCTTTGTAAATTTTTGTCCTGTTAATGAAATTTGACGGTGCGGCTGTACTTGACATATCACCAATCACCCTCATGCTAAACAACATATTTACGATGCTTATTCGCCTGAAAAATCATTCTGTTCTAAGCCTTCTGAAAATTTTCCTTTAAAATCTGCAATACATGTCCCCGTTCGCTTAAAACATTCATCCACAGCTTCCATGTATGAAGATCCACCAATGTAAGAAGGCAATGTAGGAGGTGGTCTCCCAAACACAGCCTCAAATGGTGACATAGCAATTGAAGAATGGATACTGGTATTATATGATAATTCTCATATACCAAAACTTACTCCACCTATTAGGTTGTTCTGAAACAAAGACCCCACATATTGTTCAAGACATCGATTTAGAACTTTTGTTTGGCCATCAGATTGTGGATGATACACACTGGGCATGTTTAATGATGTACCACTGAGTTTGAAAGCTCTTTCCAAAATTTGCTGGCGAAAATTGGATCCCTATCCGACACAATACTCCGAGGAAATGAGTGATGCTTGACAACCATTTCTGTAAAAAGGTTGGCAGTATTAGCAGCCGTAAATCCATCTCTTAAAGCACCAAAATGCGCATACTTGGATAATCTATCCACAACCACTAAAATAACCTCGAAGCCATTCGAACGTGGTAATCCTGTAATGAAATCAAGTGATATGTTCTCTCAAATGTTATTTGGAATAGGTAATGGTTGAAGTAACCCAACAGACTTTGTTGTTACATATTTATTCATCTGACAAGTATGGCAATTGGCTATATATTCACGAACATCCTTGTCCATTTTCTCCCAGTTGCTAACCGTGACAGAGTTTTTCGAACACCTGCATGTCCTGCCAAGGGTGTATTGTGGAACTCAAAGAGCACTTTTGATTTTAAGGGAGAATGAGGACTAAGACACAAACATTTAATTCTAACCAAGCCATCAACAATTGGGATATTCACTTTGGAGGAAGATGTGGTAGTGGCATTGCAACTAAAGTTGTATAATAAGGATCAGAAATGTTTTCCTCTTTTAATTCATCAACTATAGTTAAAGATGGAAAGCAATAACGAAAAGGGAAGGCTGAGAATCTAAATGAAGATCAGAATCTGTAAATTGTCGTGAAAAAGCATCGGCAACAACATTTGACTTGCCCGGATTATAATGAATTTCAAAATCATAACCAAGTAACATAATGACATATTGCCGTTGTTCAGGCGTGTGAATGGTTTGGGTTAAGAATGTCACGAAGACTCTGATGATCTGTAATTATGGTGAAACGGGCACCTAACAAGTATTGTCTCCATTTAGAAATGGCCTGAGTAATAGCTACCAACTCCAGAATGTAAGTAGAAGCTCGAGACGACGTAGGATTAAGTTTTTTACTAAAATACGCTATAGGATGGTTATTTTGCAATAAAACAACCCCTACACCCGACCACGAAGCATTTGTCCTAATTTGAAATGGGATTGAAAAATTTGGCAAGGCGAGAATAGGTGTTTGAGTCAAAGCTACTTTGAGTTTGTCAAAGGAGTCATGAGCTATATAAGACCAAACAAACTGATCCTTTTTTAACAAATCAGTGAGGGGTGAAGCTATATGAGCAAACCCATGTACAAAACATCTGTAGTAGGCCGCCAAGCCTAAGAATGCCCGAAGTTTTTTTTACAGTTTTTGGACAAGGCCAAGATTGAATAGATTTGAGTTTTTCAGGGTCAGGGGCAACACCTTTATCAGACACTATATGACCAAGATAATCAATAGAGCATTGGCTAAAAGAACATTTTGATTTCTTAGCAAAGAATGCATTGTTGCGAAAACACTGCAGTACAAGTGTTAAATGTTGCAAATGATCATCAAAACATTTACTGTAAACTAATATATCATCAAAGAAGACAACGACAAATTTTCGTAAAAAAGGACGAAAATGGTGTTCATGGAAGCTTGGAATGTTGAAGGTGCGTTGGTAAAACCAAATGGCTACAATAAATTCATAATGATTGTCATGGGTTCGAAATGCCGTCTTTGGTATGTCCGGAGGAAGTAATCTAATTTGATGGTACCCCGCACGTAAATATATCTTTGAAAATAACTTGGCACCTTGTAATTCATCTAAAGGTTCATCGACAGTTGGTATGGGAAACCGATCTTTGATTGTAACCTATTTTAAAGCTCGGTAATCAATGCAAAATCGCCAAGTGCAACCTTTTTTTTACAAGTAGTACTGAAGAAGAGAATGGGCTCTAGCTTGGTCTGATGACACCCGACTGAAGCATTTCATGAACTAGAGACTCAATTTCATTTTTTTTGGAAATGTGGATACCTATAAGGTTTTACATGTACTGGATTAGTGTTGGAAGCAAGGTGAATCTGGTGATCAATATTACGGTGGGGTGGAATGCTCTTTGGTTCCGCATGAACATCCTCAAACATTTCAAGCAAATGAGATAACCTGTCAAGGATAGAAGTTACCTGTGATTGAGCAGTCTCTGCGTACTGAAGGCCATTAACTGGAAACAAGTAACAATGTTCTCTGTTTGAACCAATCTTTTAACTTGATGTAATTGGACTTGGGCTACTTGCACTAAGGACCCACCTTGGAGTCTCACTATTCTGTTCTGCCACACAAATTCCATATAAAGCTGTTGATGGTCTAATGTAATCGGACCTAACAACTCCAGCCATTGTACCCCTAATACCTAGTCAGCACCTTGAATTGGAAGGATGTAAAAATCAATATGGAACCATTCCTCCCTTAATTGAATTGGCACTTGCGCACAATAACTTGTACAAACCAAAGTGTGTCCATTTCCTACCATGACCTGGAAATGAGGAGAAGGTGTGATGGAAAGTTTTAGGAACTTAGCCACTCTCTGTTGCATAAAATTATATGTGATGCTTCGTCAATAAGCATTTGCAAAGTAAGTCTGTAAACATGTGCAGTAATACGTAATGTTCGTGGAGTAATTTGGCCCTCCATTGCATGTAAACTGATTGCAGGCATAGATTGCTGAATATCTTGCTCCTTACAATCGTCAGTAGATTCTTTAGTATGCCCATTCTCATCATCAACCAAGAAATAATACAATCTGCCTTTGCATTTATGCCCCCACATGATACTTCTCATCGCAATTATAACATAACCCTTTTGCCCTGTGTTCTGCCATTTCTGCTGAAGAAAGTCGTTTAACAGCGACTGGCAGTTGAGGTTTATTGTGTTTAGAATGCAAGTCAATAGTCGGACTTGGTAAACGGAGGTAATGAAGAACCTCGTCCATACGTAAAAATTTTCTCACCTTTAAAGGAATCCCCACGCAGGCGTGGATAAAACTTGTGATCCATAGATTTTTCATCATATAATTTTGCTAGGCTCATGGCTTGTACAAGAGATTGAGGTTTACACACTTGAATTTCTTTGTGTAAATCTAATTTTTATACCTGATACAAAGCAGCTCACCAGAACAGGTTCAGGAACCCCATGTCATCGATTTACCAAAAACTCAAATTGGTGTTGATAATCTACAAGGGACGTATGTTGTACCAACTTACTCAACTTGCCAAAGGAAACATCATATTTGGATGGCCCAAACCTTTTGTCCACTGCTGTTAAGAATTCGTGCCATGTGGGAAAATAACTGATTTCTACACATCCAATCGTACCATTCTAGGGCATCTCCATCAAGATGAAATGATGCAATGATGCAATGACCAATCGTTGTGGATCCGGAGTGTTATAAAAGTTGAAATAACGCTGAATTCTCGAGATCCATGCAGTTGAAATGTCACCTGCAAATCTAGGTACTTCCAAGCGCATTGAATTCAGATGAGTAGATGTATCAATATATTGTTGAATGCCCATGGTATGTCGTTGTGTGGATTGATCTACTTTTGCCTCAAGTGTCTGAAATCCTATTGTCATATCACACATTGAATTCAAGAGAAACCCAGTGCTTACGTTTTGTTTATCAATTGTGGAGGTGTGTTTGTCCAACAATGTTGCATGATTCTCTTGTAGCGAAGTAACTTTGGCTACAAGTTCCTCAAGACGGACTTGTCGAGTTCCTTCCGCCATGAATGGAAGAGCAACGAGAGCACCAATCGATAGGAGCTATTTCGAGAAGCTACTCTCCTTGAACGATTGAAAAGGTAGAATAAGAAATTTAAGAATAATACTACATTCATCATAATCATATCCACTTTACAGCCATCAATCTTCTTTATACAACTAATAAATAACTACTTAAATAACTAACTGCTTCTAGATACTTCCACTATTAACTGCTATAATTATTCTTATCCATTCATAATTATTTACATATTTGTTCTTTTAATCCTTGTGCTTCCTCTTTCAACTCTAGCATTAGCTATTGTAGTATCCTGTACTTCTGCATTCTCGTAAATCTGGTTTCTGCTTGTATCAGATGCACCTTTAAAGATATTGTCCTTAAGGGTAATAAACCGGAGGAAAATCCATGTTATCATATTGTACAAAAGAGCTATGACTAAGATACAAAACGACAAGTGAGCTGTGAAATTTCTCTCTTTTATTCTCATCCCCAGCTTAGACACTATATTTCTTCATCCCATCATCCCCATAAAAAAAAAATTTTATATTGGAGTCGCCATCTGACTTTAATAAAAAAAAAAAATTATACTGAAGTCGCCATCTGAGATGGCGACTTCGGTTACTTTGATAAAAAAAAATTTAGGTTATTTTATTAAATATATATTTTTTTGGGTTAATTGGTTAAAAAACCCTGTTTGTTATGGCTTTGCAAAGCATATGAAATCATTTAATTTAAGCAAACAATCTATGAGATATGCTCAAAATGCAAAAGTTGCTACATCTGTATTTTTTTTGTACTTCGAGCTCTTCTTTAAGATGATTATTAGATTTTGCAGTAGTTGTCCAACTAATTTGGAAGCATGTCATTCATGGTAAGTTTGTTGCTATCATTGGATGAGAATATTTCACAATGCAATGGTGGTTATATTACATGTCAATGTCCATGTGGTAGTAACCACCCACCCGTCTATTAGATAGCTAAACATAATGTTATGATTGAAACTATCCGTTACACCACGTATTTTTTTATGACAGAAATTGTGCCTTTATATCCTATGTTCTTAAAACAAGATGGGACAACTTGTGATATTTGATCAATTTTAAAGTAATCATATATCTGTCAAAAAAAAAGTAATCATATATTAATTGCATATTTAATAACTATATTAACAAAATAATAAAACATCGTTTGATACTATAGATGAATCAAATGGATGAAATGAGATAAATGAAGATAAATAGTAAAAAGATAAGACACATCCCACCATCATCAAGTATACCAACATTTGTTATCATCTTTATTACAATTATTTATGTTTTAGGGATGCAACAATCTATATTAAGAGAATATGGTTATAAATTAATATGTATTTATTTTATTCTAATAATAAATATAATTTTATTTAAAAATAAATTATATTTTATGTTATTATTTGATAATCTAAATAACTCTAAGTAGGTGGATTGCTTTGAAAAAATAAGGGTTGTATTAGGGTTTTGAACGTCAATCTTTTTCACTCTCTTCGTCGCTTCCTCCACCATTGGAGTATGTGTTACGTGTATTAGATTATTATTGAAGATTAATTGTAATTGTACAAGTAGTAACTGATTCTGTTTCGATTTGATCTGCAGTATAATTATTAGAAAATTTATTGAGTAGCCATGGCAGCTGAGGAGGCGGCGCCGCTGTCTCTGAATTACATTCCGGAGGTGGTATTGAAGAAGAGGAAGAACAATGAGGAGTGGGCAATTAGAAGGAAGCTTCAGTTACAAGAGAGGGTTAAGCGGCTCAAGTCTGAGAAGTTTGCTATCAAGAAGCCCGAGCAATTCATCCGCGAATTTCGTGACAAAGTAATAATGCTCGTAATAATCGATTTGTGATTCAGTTTTGCAAATTTCAAAACTTTATGCGCTATTTTGACCCGAAAAATACAGGCTTGCTGTTGCTTGCTTGTATGTTTGTGCTTGTGTTTGCGTTTGCGTTTGCTGTTGCTTGCTTTTGTGTGTGTGTGTTTTATTTTTTGGCTGATGGGTGCCACACTGCCATGCGTGATTCAATTTACTTATTGTTTTTTAAGTGTGAGGATCAAAATAAAAACAGCTTAGTTGTGTAAAAATATGAACATATATGTACTGAAATAATTGTGATTTGAAAAATGGGCCTCAATGTTGAAAATCTGTCGTTATTTCCAGGATTTTCTGTGATTCTATAACATAATGTTTCTTCTCGTCTCCTGTACCTACTGGTGGCAATTGCCCACTGAAAATCTATTTTTGGATGGATGATTACTTACGTTGCTCGAGTAGCTATAGCCCTTTTTTTAGAAGAGTATTGAAAGCTCCCTCTTAAACTAGGTATCTGAGGCAAGCTTTGGATAGTTGGTTATAGAGCCATTTGCCAATTGAGTTTGTATTTCCATGCAAAGCCCGTATCTTATAGCTAGCCCTACCTCTTTGGTACAGAACTTTCTATAGCTATTGCCTTTCCTTCAGTAGAAGCTGAAGTTGGAGTAGCTTTTACCGTTGATCCAGCCACTAGGTAAGGTGCATAAGATCAGTTCTCTTTCAAATGTATGCGAGGTTCATTATTTTTCTAAAGGGTTGAATAAGACTACATTTTCTATTTTCCTGGCAGGTAGACCATTCTTATTCTAATTCTAAACCATTGTGCTGATGTGTTTTTCATGTATTAGAAACATATGCTCGTGGGCTTGTGGTGATTTGGTACTTCGTTTTTCTCTTGGTATTAACTGTCACTCTCAAAAGGTGAACCTTGATGGTGTAAAGAAGTTTTCTCGTGCTTCAAAATTGAGGGCTTGCGTATTTTTTTCATTTTTATATTTCAGAAGTCTTGCATACAGTAAATAACAAATCAAGTGGATATCTTTCTATAGCATTACTTCAGTATTTTATGTTATTGTTTATGGTGTAAAATCCGTGAAAGTTTTACCGTGATATTTCTCAAGTTGTAAGCTTCTGTCTAGGAGTCCAAATTACATGGCCTGGAGGTTTTGATAGACTGTAGATTGACAAAACTGCCCATATTCATTGTTTTGCATCCAGGAGTTGGACCTCATCCAAATGAAGTGTAGGGGAAGGCAAAGGAGACAGGCACCAGCTACAATTGATTCCAAGCTCTTAATCATCATACGCATTGGAGGGTGCGTTCAAATAATCTAGCTCTTACCTCTTTTTTCTATTTATTTACTATTTCCTTTAATTTTTAACTTATTATTTTTCAGGAAAAATGATATGCATCCAAAAACTAGTAAGCTGCTGTATTCTTTGAGATTAAGGAAAATCTTCAGCGGGGTGTTTGTGAAGGCAAATGAAAAGATAATGGAAATCTTACAGAAGGTGGAGCCTTATGTGACCTATGGGTATGTGATGTAATTTTTCTTTACATTATTTCTACTTCCTGCTTTTTAGGGCTGGTTATTAAGCAAGGCTTTTTGAGTGCTTTTTTTAAAGCGCTTTTGTTTTGGAGAGAATAGTGAACAATAGCTATTTATTATACTTTTTGAAGAGGAAAAGAAAAAGCCTGCTTTTCTGGCCCTTTTAATTGTTTTTTCTAAATAAAAAAAAACCCATCTAGGCCCCTTTTTCTTTAAAGCAAAAGCCCTTTTTTTAAAAAATCTCTTTTACCCTAAAGACTTTTTATCCAAGCACACTTATATCTAATAATAAACCCATGAATTGACTCTTCTTTTCTTGAACTTTCTAAATTGATACCGAATGATTGTAATGACTGGTTTGAAGTCTCTGTTTGAGTTTATTTCAGGTACAGTCTGTGTGTTGCATATAAAACTTGCGTTAGAAAATATTTTTTGTGTGAAATTGTGCATCTACTGGAAGAAGTAGAAGGAATAATTTTCTTAAAAAAATTGACATTTGACAACCTAGTCAACTTCATACCCTTCGTCTACTTGGAGTTATAGCCGATGGAATCTAGTTCAACCTTTTAGAAAGAGCAAAGCTTTCTCCAATTGGCAAGTTGTTGGCTATGTTGGTTAAGAATTAAGGCGATAATTAAGGAGGTTAAATTTAGAGAATCAATCTTTTCTCTCTTGTGTTTTATTAATCTCCTATGAATTAAAATACATAATAGTCTGATATAACAGAGAACTAATAAGACTCATACTCCTAGGAAAAAAGAAACAACCACCTAATCTATGATTTAAATAAAAGATAAAGAGATAAGAGGATAAACTAAAATCCTATCAAACTTATCATCACTCCCTTCAAGCTGGAGTGTACAAGTTGTGCTATAAATCTTTCAAACATGGGTGTAGACAAGGCTTTTGTCAGTATGTCAGCAGTCTGTTCAGATGTTGGAATATAATCAATGATGATTGTTCCTTCATCAATCTTTTCTTTTATGAAATGTCTGTCTACTTCCACACGCTTTGTTCGATCATGATGTACTGGGTTGTGTGATATATCGATATCAGCCTTGGTGTCACACATCAGTTTTAGGGGCTTTGTTGTACTCAATCTCAATTCTTCAAGCATCATTTTCAACCATAAGACTTCACATACACCATGAGCAACTGATCTTAATTCTGCTTCAGCATTGTTTCTGGCTACGACTGGTTGCTTCTTAATTCTCCAAGTTACTAGATTTCCCCATACGAAGGAACAATACCCAGATGTGAACCTTCTATCACTTATTGAGCGGAGCCTGCCCAGTCAGCATCAGTAAAAATTTTAATACCTCTTGCATCTGTTTTTTTTGAAGAATAGACATTTCCCTGGTGTTCCTTTTAAGTACCTCAATATACTGTAGGCTGCCAACATTTGTTCTTCCAAAGGAGCATGCATTAACTGACTTATGCAACTCACTAGAAATGCTATATCCAGTCTAGTGTGAGATAGATAGATAAGTTTCCCTACCAGGCGTTGGTATCTTCCTTTATCTACATGGTAGTGTAAAGGAAACGGCTGTAAGAGATCTCCCCCTGCCTTGGAATGTTAGAGAGAGGGAGATTGAGACGGAGAAGGAACATACTGAATATGCGGAGGTGAAAAAGAGCCGACGGTGGGGAATCCCATAAGTGTTCCCAATTACGAGGAATGGATGTGTTAGGGCAGTCAGATTGTGTAATCTCCCCCTTACCACAAGAAGCTGAAGTCTGTTTGGGAAAGAATGGATCATGTTCAAAGAAAGTAACATCCCGAGATATGAAATATTTTTTCGAATCTACAGAATAGCATCGGTATCCTTTTTGGGTGGAAGAGTAACAAAAAAAAATGCATTTGTGTGACCGAGGATCTAGCTTACTACGAAGTGGATCATGATTATGCACAAAGGCAAAGCAACCAAATACCCTTAATTCGAGATTTGAAATAAACGATAGTCCGGGAAAAAACTATGTAAGCAATGAAGAGGGGATTGAAAGTTTAGGATCCGAGAAGGCATCCTATTAATTAAATAGCACGCAGTTAAGAACGCATCAGCCCAAAAGTGTTTTGGGACGTGCGAAGTGAATAAAAGGGATCGAGTAACTTCTAAGAGGTGGCGATTTTTACGTTCGGAAATACCGTTTTGTTGAGGTGTGTGTACACACGAACTTTGATGGATGAGGCCATTGTTATTTAAAAAATCACGAAAGAGAGTTAAAAAACTCAGTGCCCATTATCAGTACGTAGAATTTGAATAGATGTGTTAAATTGTGTTTTGATCATGGAGTACAAATTACGATAGATATGGCCAGCCTCTGATTTGTCTTTTAAAAGATAAACACAACAATGATCATCAGTAAAAGTAATGAACCATCGTTGATTAGAAGTAGTACTAACCCGGAAGGGACCCCAAATATCACTATGAATTAAATTAAAATCTTTAGAAGGTTGGTACGATTCTGACGGAAAAGAAACACGAGTATGTTTTGATAATTGACAAATCTCGCATTGAAAACAATCATTAATCCTAAACAAAAACGATCGTTTTAAATACAAAAAATTCGGATGACCTAGCCTAAAGTGAAGTAGCATGATACATTGTGTGCGGGAAAGAGATGAAGGGATTGCTGAATTGTGGACGAGATGACTCACGAAAGATGCTGCCTGAAGGTAATAAAGTCCTGAAAGAGCCTTAGCACTGTCAATCTTCCTCTTCGAAATCTGGTCCTTGGTGAGTTTCCTGACTGAGAGCAAGCTGCATGATAGTGTAGGGATATATAGAACATCTTTAAGTATCAAAAAAGGAGTGAGAGAGACATTGCCAGTGCCCATAACCGTGGCAAAGGAACCATTCGCAATTTTTACTCTTTGAGGATCAGTGATCGGTAAATATGAAGTAAAGATGTCCTTATGATGACATATGATTCGAGGCACCCGGATCAACAATCCAAGACTCACCGGTCGAAGGAAGAGAACGATGGGCCGTGCTTAATGTACCTGTGGCAGCAACGTTTGATGATGAATTCCCATTGACTGACAACAGCTAATCTGATCCAGTTGAACCTTGGAGAAGGCAACATCCGTTGAAGGATCGTGTCCCTCTGACGCGACAACCGTTGTATTGCCTTTCCTCTCCCTAGACCGAAACTTGTTTGTCACCCAATCTTCTGGTTTGCCATGGATTTTCCAGCATGTATCGATAGTATGGTAATGTCGCTTGCAGCGCTCACACCAAGGTTTGCCGTCTTTGCTGCGTGGGACATGGCTATCAACATGAGGTGGAATAACAAGAGCAGGGGAATCAAAACTAGGAAGAGTGGATGGAAGCATCACACGCTTCCGACTTTATTCCCGGCGAATAATTGCAAAAATTTCATCCACAGTAGGGAGGGGAGATAGCCCCAGAATGCGGCCTCGAACTTCATCCAATTCGTTATTCAAACCAGCCAAAAAATCATATATCTGGTGTTTAGCAAGCATCGACTGATACATGAGTCCATCCGCAGGATCTTTCCAATCACAGATCATAAATAAATCTAACTCTTGCCAAACTCGTTTGAGGGAACTGAAATAATGGGTTACATTAGTATCACCTTGTTTTAGATTTCGTGCCTGAGTTCAAACACTTGTGAAGAATCTGCGAAATCAGAGTAAACCAGAGTGACAGCGTCCCAAATATATTTGGCCGTAGGATGGAAAAGATATGTGACACTAATGTTGTCGTCCATGGAGTTAAGGAGCCAAGCCATGACCATGGAATTTTGGACATCCCAAGTAGCGAACGATGGGTCAGTGGGCAGCGGATTAGCGATGGAACCATCTTAGAACCCAAATTTTCCTTTTCCTCGAATCACTAATTGGACGGACCTAGACCATTGAATGAAATTGCAGCCATTCAAATTGTGATTCGTGATTTGTAAGAATGTTGAATCAAAATTGGCGGAAGGTTGATTGGCTGAAAACTGGGTCGGAATTTTTGAGGAATTGTCTGAAGAGCCTTCGTCGACCATACCGGTGAAAGATGTTGTCACCATCGCAGCGGTTCAACGTAAATAGAGGGGAGAAAAAAAAACTTCTCGTTGCGAATGTTGTGCTGGAAAAAAGCGCGAGAAACAATTGACGTAGAAAAACAAATCCCAATCCGTCAGGAATTTGTGCGACAAACAACGACGTTCCAAGAAATTTCCAACCCAACGCGAATTGATGAGGAAAAAACGATGGGCGAAAAAAACTTTGAACCCGACGCTGATATGGGGCAACAACAGGCGACGGGAAAAAAATTTGCCTTTTAGAGCCCAGTTGCCAACTCATCCAGTTTTAACCACTCGTCCACTCTGAATATTGTTCTAATTTTGTCCAGCAAGTGAACTATATAACGGAGAAATTATCTGAATATAATATCTTATTGATTATATTCCTTTAATGCACTCATGGTTGCAGCTATCCAAATCTCAAGACTGTGAAGGACTTGATATACAAAAAAGGTGTTATAAAAGTTGACAAGCAGAGGATTCCTTTAACGGACAATAACATAGTGGAACAGGTATTGACTTATACGTCACAAATTCATCGCATGTCTCCCTGTTGGTTTACCTCCTTGAGAAGTTTTAACATCATACTGTAATTCTTATTATGACAGGAATTGGGTCAGCATAACATCATATGCATTGAGGATATTGTGGCTGAAATTGCAAATGTCGGTGCACATTTCAAGGCAGTCACCAATTTTCTTTGCCCTTTTGTGTTGAACAATCCAGATAAAGCATTGAGTGGAAGGAAGAAACGATTCAAAGATGGTGGAGACTCTGGAAATCGCGGGGACCTTATAAACGAGTTGCTTGGAAAGATGAATTAGCATAAGAAATTGCTAAAATTTGCTGATACTACTGTGTTCTCATTTATGGTTCTGAATCACAATTTGTAGTGCTTTGGCCTTGCATAAAGGTCCATTCTGGACTGTACTTTTTCTGCCGCAAGAATGATCCCCCCAATTATTCAGTTCTTCATTTTGGTATTTGTTATGTTAACCGACGGTAATTTTTTCGTATGGGGTCGATTGCAATGCTGTGGAAGTATGCCTTGTTCTATTCTCACCCTCTCTCCAGAGAGCTGGATATATGAACCTTAGAAGCTCCCATGTCTTCTTTTCCGTGTTTCTAAGTTTTTTTCGACATCCATCCTCTTCCATATCTGAAGACCAAAACAATAATATCAGAAGAAACCTCAAAAGCGCGATCTATATTGTAGAGACAATAATGAATTTCAATTAACATTTGTTAATGAACGTCAGTACGTGGGCCAAATGAGATTCTTGATGTTCATTCCGTAGGGAAATTAGGTGAACTCAAGAAACCCAAAGAACTCAACATATCAACATATATAGCTAAAAGGGTGGTCACAAAAAGGAAACAGATAGAACTGGAGAAACCAAAAGGAAACAATTATCATTTAATAAACAACCATAACTTCTAAAGTATACAAAAGAGGTGGCAACATGAGCACTGCCAAACAAATGTACTCGAATCAACAAGTACATTTTCACTTCTTCTATCCATTCTCAACACCCAAACCATACAAAACACCAGAATACTTCTCCATCGAACCGCTGAAGAAATTCTCTTTCAACTTCTTGAATGTACAACAAGTAAGCAAGCTGTCCGAACCAGCCTGATGACAGACCCCAACTCTGTCCACCTCCAACAACTCCGCCAACTTATTCAACCCACCGTGCAAACTGTTGCAAAATTTCATCAAATGTTTGACATCGTAAAGCACTGGAAAGTACACATTGATCAAGGTAAAGAACCCAGACTGCGTATCGGGTAAGCTCTGGCATGTCAAAAGCTTGAGCAAGTAACCAAAATCATACCCACTATGAAACGTCACCCAGTACACATTGTCATTCAAAACGATACCGGAAGACATTAAAAGCTCCCCAAAATGCTTGGCATCTATACCCTTTTCGTTATTCTTTGCAAAGTCGATGCCACTTTGTCGCAACAGCTCGATCGAATCATTTGCAAAGACATCCTCATTGGGATTGAATTCTCGGAAGTTGAATTGCCAAATGCAATACTTGCCATTATCACAAGTGGGCAGATTTCCCTTGTCATCCGAAAATGTTAGACCCAGTTGGATTAGCTTCAACAGATCAACATTGTCTTTCAATGTCTGGTAATGGTAGTCACCTGAGTTCTTGAAGTTTCCCACGGGACGAATAACAATTCCAGGAAACTCGGTGTCCATGGCAATATAAGGATAATCATCGACAATCTCGCGAATCAATGCCAATTCCTCATCCAAATTGTCGGCCCAAACGTCCCTGATTTGAATCGAATCGCTTTTGGGCAAAAGCGACATCTAGGAAGATCACAGCAATTTCCGCATAAAATCAATGAAAGTAATCAATTCTTTGAACCCAGTTAGCACCAAAAATTGATTCTTCTGAATAGTCCTCAAAATAAATATCTAAAAAATCACCGACTCGCAGCCAAATCTGCAGGAAAACCCCAAAAATGTATAGATCAGTCACAGATTACAAGAAATACAAACCTATTAAGATGAATTGGAAATCACAACCCAGATAACGGGTGCTAATAATAATCCAAACCCATTTGAAAAAAAAAAGATCAATACAGATCGAGAAACATACCTTTTCATCAACAAAAATTGGATCTATGAAGGGTATTCAAATTAAAATCGACACCCCGCATTAATACATATATATTCACCGGCATCGAATTTGATTTTTTGGGTGTGGACATAATTAAAATAAAATATATAGAAGAGGTCCGGCCGTCCGGGGTTTGGACTGGAGGAAATGATAATGAATGTAAGGCGGCCATGGAGTGGGCCTAAGTTGATAGATCAATTTTCTTTCGAAATATGTGGTCATAAATAGTTTTTCATAAATTTTCTGGTATTTAAATATTTCTAATTTTATTATTGATGCAATATGACACCATAATTTAACGAAAGATATTTATATATACCCGATTTACTTCCTAAAATTTTAAAAAATTCTCGATTAATTCCCTGACATTAAGTCGATATGTGAATTTTTTTAATACTTTATGGATTAAATCGAATCTGGTTTGTTCTCAATTGAGCCCCTAAAATTTTAAAATATTCCTGATTGTGTCCCTTCTTTCATTTGCTTTTTACGAGCGGTTTAACGACGAGGACTAAATTAAGAAAAATTTAAAATTGTAGGGACTAAACTAGGTAACTTAACCGGAAATAAACCCAAAATACAGTGATGTTTTAATGTGTTTTCCCTGTTTAATATTATGTTTGTGTATAACTATGGTCCAAAATATTATAACGTCGAGGACTAAATTATGTGTTATATATGCATGTAATCCTCCTCATTTAAGGAGAAGGTCAAGTGTTCGAGACCTACCACTCCCCATTCCCCCATTTATCTAGGTAGGGTATTTGATTGGGCGATGCTTGATAATTATGTATTTGGTTATCGTTCTTGAATTTTGAATGCGGTTTTTGTTCTAAAAAGTTTTGCTTTTTGGCAGTTTTAAATTATTTTTTGATTTTAATATCAAATATCTAATATTTTTATTTAAAAATAAATTTTTTCAACGTTCAACAAAAAGTAACCATGAAGTACTAAGCAAAAAGTAAAAATGAAGTGCTAACAATACAGTAGTATGATTCCAAAATGGGGGCCTTGAAAAGGGCAATATCGATAATTTATATGATAATATATACGATAATCAGCAATGTTATGAAAATGAGCTAACAAGTAGAAGTTGGAGCATGGAAACTTCGAAGTGTACTAAACAAAAAAGAACAATGAAGTGTAAGAATGGCTGCTTAATCCGGACCTGGCACAAAATCGGACCGATTAGCCCGTTCCGAAACCAGAATCGGACTAATCGATTTCGAACCGGTCGGAAACATGTAAGATACCGATCCGGATCGGTTATAAGGTTCCAGAACAGGAATCTTACTGATTTCGGACTAAACGGATCCGATTCTAAGCTGAACCGAAATCGGATACGTTACTTAAAAAAACGAAAAATATTATTGGTTTTATATAAATATAACTGAGTTCAGCTTATGAACATAGATATCAATTAGCTTAGTGGTTAGAGTTTCTTGCTCGAACACGCGAGGTCCAGAGTTCAACCTTGCCTTTATAAAATTTTGCAGCATAAATTTTTTTTATTTAAAAAAAAATTCAAACAGGAATTGGTAAACCTAGAATCGTATCCGATCCGATTTCTTACGGGACCGAATTGGTTTTGATAAAAAGGACCCGAAACTAATCCGATTGGAATAAGCAGCCCTAACTAACAATACTAGTATGATTCCAAAATGGGTGCCTTGAAAAAGGGGAAAACGGGCAATATCGATAATATATATGATATAACATTATCTTATTTTAAGAGAATACTCTCAATGTTGTAAATATCGTAATATATATAGGTTTTATATAATATTTAATTCCAAACTCAGACTTGTTTATTTATATATCCAACTGTATATGCCACATGGGAAATATTCTTGTCCATAAACCAATCCAATTATACTATCCCCTGACGTATTAGGATCTCTCTTTTTTTTTTCTCATAAGATACTGAAATTTTTTAACACTTTACTAAAATTAGCTTCGACGCACGTACATTATGTGCCTCATTTGGTTCATCATAACTCGAAAGAAATCGTATTCTAGATTTGAATTTTAAAAGAGTGGAGATAAACAAACGAAAAAATAGTTGAAATGAAACAAACGTGATGGTGTATGTCAATTTTCGTTGACGGTTTTCAACAAAGCGGGAGTAGTTAAGGGGAAGAGTGGATTGGAAGAGTTAAAAATACGAAACCAATATTCAGAAAAAATGGGGACGACCAAATAAACATGTGTAATAATAAAAAAATGATTTCAATAAAATGTGGGAGATGTCATTTCTGAGTTTTTTTAAAAAAGTTTCACAAAAAATAATATCATACGACATCATCAAACTTGCATTATTATGCGGAGTAGATATGACAAAAAAAAAGAATTACAGGGTTAAATGGTAAATCTACACATTATAAGCGATATCACCAGGAACAGTTAAGGGTGCATCAATTATTGATATGAAATATTCCAGATCATGGTTCGATATACCTGATTTGATATTGTATTTTTGCATTTAATAAAAATATATTTAATATGGTTGGATGATATAACTATGTACTCATGTCGAGAGATTAAATTAAAAATAAATTAATTGAATTAATTTTCAGATAACCTATTAAAATATAGATTATTAAAAAGCTTATCAAAACCTCAAATATAATTATTCTCACGGAATTGATTTCGTTTGATTTAATATTGTTGCAATTATGTTAAACACTTATTCTATTAAATAATTTAAATTGAATTAAGTTCCTATACACTTATTCTATTAAATAATAAAAAAATTATTTTCAATACAACTAAAAATTAAAAAAAAAGATTCCAGAATATGAAAATTATTTTTCATTAATATTAATATCCAAAATATCAAAGGAAATTTAATTCAAAAATATACATGATTATATTTAAAAACAATTAAATTTGAACAAATAATTACTTAATTTTAATAAGTTTTAAAAATTTAGTCCTCTTGTATTAATGTTTAAGCAAAATTTATTGTATATTTATGAAAAACTTTTGATTATAATTTTTGACATTTTAATTCACCTATAAATAAAACATTTGCAACCCATCATTTTAATTCAATAATTAAAAATATTGAGATTTTAATAACAATAATCATAATCATGAAATAACAATTTCACAAACTAATCTCATTATTAATAATACCTAATTTAGTGTAACTACAAACTATCATCTTTAATAAAAAAATCAATTAACTATTATTTCACTCCTCCAAACAAAACAAAAGCAGTAAAGCATATGAACAACTTAAGTATTTAAACAAAAAAAATGCATCCAAAAGTATAAAACAATAAAAAAAAAACAGTAGGAATTATATGAACATAAATGACAAATTAGTACTAATTTGGTTTGTTCAAGGTTTGGAGTCTTTGATCTTCTCGTTGGTGGCTAATAGCATAATAGGGCCTTTTGTTTTTTTTTTTTATCCAATAATAGGGCATTCAAACCAAATGATTTTATAAGAAATTGAAAAGGTATTGGATTTGAGTTAGATTTAAGAAATTAAAATCGTAATGGATTGGTTTTAAAAAATTGATAGGAAATTAGGCTGTTTAAAAAATTTAAATAAATATTAGGCTTAAAGTAAAATAGATATACACCATGGGCTCGGCTGAAGCCAAGCCTAGCCCCTTCTTTACGCTCGCCTCTTGAATTAATTCCTTGGCATCCGCAAAATCTGCGTTGGAAAAATTTAGCTTGACATACTAATCCGGATAACCCTAACTTGTTTGATTAAACCCATGAATGCGAAAGTTGTTTGCACATCTTCAAAGCTAAAACAGCATGTGTAGAGTGGGTAAGAAGTTTGTCATTGACATTATTGAAGTTTACTAAGTTTACGAAAAAGCGTAAAGATTGAATAAAGTAAAAAAAAAAATTGCTGCTCGATTGATCGAGTGGACCAAAATATTTTTGGTATGTCTGCTACAGGAGCTCGATCGCTCGAGCGGGGTACTCGATCGATCGAGCCCTGCATCAGATTTGTGAAATAGTTTGCCCATTCATGTTTGGGGTGCGATTTTTGGCCAAATATTGCCTCAAAATGGTGTCCTTTGGACTTGGTTTTTGGTCTACTATATAAACAACATAAACCCACTTGATTTGATAAGTAATTTTCGAAAAATTCATTCATAAATTTAGTGAAATTTGAGAGCATTTCTTGTTCATCAAATTGAGTGCTTTGAACTTTTGTGGTTTGAGGACTTGTGATTTGGATTGCTCCTATCACAAGTCATAGTCGTTGTATATTGGGAGACAAATTGATATAGCAAATCGTTAGCACCATAGCGGACAATATTGTCTTAAGGACGGAGATTACAAATCTCGTCTCGACATAAAACTTGTTTTGAAGCCATTGTTATTTTTTCCTGAGATAGAATTTATACTCCTTCCTCCTTAATCCCTTCAGTAATTCCTTCGGCAAGAATGTTGTGAAGCAGCTGTTGATTGTTACTTCCAGAAGTGAGGTTGAGATCCTCATTATCAGCATCTGTGTCCTTTATTTCATTCATAGTTTGATGCATTGATGTCATGTCTTCTTTTGACGGTAATTCGAAATGGATTAAATTCTGAAAACCAGACAGTGATCCCAATTTGTCTGGCATGTTATGTACACTTCTTCACTTGAACAATGATGCGTCGGAGAGTGTCCCTAAGCCAAGCAATTCATTTCATAAAAACACACCACCTATTAGAATTGCATAGGGTTTAGAAGCGCCATCTTGCGACTCAATTCTTTAGATCTGTCTGGATCAAACTGCATATCAATGACTGGAGGTAACACTGATCTTGAACTTTTATTTTCGCATATTCGATTTGTGTGCCATATGTTTAGGTACATTGGAAATCGATTTAGTATTCATGTTAAAACTTCTAACATTTGGTATCAGAGCAGTTTTTCCTTTGCCTTGATACGTTTGAGATTTTTCGATCTGGGCAAAAATCTAAAAAATTATGTTGATACACTTTTAATTTGTATCATGAATTTTTTACAAAATTTTCCAAGTATAGCCCCAAATCAGATATTAAAATTAGGTTAAAATTCAAAAAATTCAAAAATTCAATTTTTGAAGAAACCCTAAACTTGTGTAATCTAATCGGCCGCCGTTTGGAACCCAAATCCGGCAATTGAAGGCACTGCCCGAACCACCATGACGGACGGGCACGATGACGCCGCCGCACGGAATCAATTGACGGAAAATCAACCAAGAAGCTCGCGTTTTGGCCACGAGTTTCATCAATGTTTTGGCCGATTTTTGTTCGATTCCGACCATTAGGACTGCGGATCTGGAAGTTGGTCATCGATTAAGAAGGACCCTGATGTAGGTGTGGTGGAAATCGACGGCGGTAACAGCAAGAAATTGAGTTTTTGGTTTCGTTCGATTTGATGGTTGCTGCGCTGATTTCTGGCAGATTTACGCGTTCCGACGAAGGGGCGCCTAGAGAGTTGTCGGCCTTGGCGGTCGACGCCGGGATGTTATCGCCGTTATGGGAATGGCCGTAGGTGGCGGCGGCGCCGTTATTTGGTTAGGGTTAGGGTTTTGCTGATTTGGGATGGGGCCCAATTTTAAGAGCTTGTTTGGGTTCAATTTTCTGATCTGAGATTTTTAATTTAAGGGCTTGTTTGGTTTTGTTTCATCAAAAAAAAAAATTCGAAATTTTGATTTTTATTTTTTTTTAATTTTTATGCAATCTTTATGTGTAATTTTGATTGTTTTATTATGGTTAAATGCACCATAATTTATGTAAAGTATAAAATATTTTATGCATGAATAATTAAGATGTCTAAGTAATTCGTATAGTTTAATTGATTAAAGTATAGTCACAACAGCTTGAATAGATTAAATTATTCATTAATCATATGAATTACATAAAGTACAATAGACAATAGTTATATGAATTAAGATATAGCATAAAATATTTTTATGCATTCAAAATAAATGTCTAAGTGATTCGTATAGTTTAGTTAATTAAAGTATAGCCACAACAACTTTAATTGATTAAATTATACATTAATTTTGTAGATCACTTAAAGTATAATAGACATTACATTAATTCAACTATGGCATAGTTTTATGCATTCAGATTAAATGTCTATGTGATATGCATTATATGATTAATTAAAGTGTAGCCACATCAGCTTTTGATTAATTAGATTATGCATTAATTTCTCTAACATCACATAAAGCTAAATAGACAATACTTGTAATTAATTATATTTGAGATAATGGAATTTTTCTCACAGGAAATTTTATTATATTAAATATGTTTAATTATGATGAGATGTTGAATTATTTTTTTAATTTGCCCACAGGTATTAAGAATATCGAATAATTCGATAGTTTTATCATAAATTTATGTGAATTTATTTGAATTAGAAATTTAGCCCACATGTAATTTATATGTCAGCGATTCATAATTATTGCATGATTTACATGAGTAAAACATGTCATTTGGTTATTTGCTTCAAAAATTGTGATATAAGCATTTATTTTGGATTTTCTTGCAGTTATTCAACCTGTTAATTTATCTGATATGAAATGTGAAGCTCCTGAACTCAAAGGTGATAACTATAAGGTGTGGAAAGAGATGATTCTTCTCCATTTAGGCTGGATGGATATTGATTATGATATACGAAAAGATGAACCACCTGCTATTACTGAAACCAGCACCGGATGATGTTGATCTTTATGAGAAATGGGAACGATCTAATAGTTTCTATGTTATGTTCATAAAGATCAAGATTTTTGTTGGGATCAGGGGTTCTGTCGATCAGCATAATAATGTCAGTGATCTGCTGAAGGCTATTGATGCTCAATTTCAGTCTTCGGATAAGGCATTGGCAAGCACCTTAATTTTAAAGTTTTCATCGACGAAGCTCACTGGTATTAGAGGAGTGCGTGAGTATATCATGCACATGAGGGATATAGCATCTCAGCTTAAGGCACTTCAGGTTGAGATGTCTGATACTTTCCTGGTGCACTACATTCTGAACACTTTGCCTTACCAATACGGTTCATTTAAGATTTCCTACAACGCACATAGGAACAAATGGTCAATAAATGAACTTATGACCATTTGTGTTCAGGAAGAAGGTCGATTGGCTATGGAACAACCTGAATGTGTGCATGTAGCTACCCATATGAGGAAAAAAGGTCAGCACAAGAATATATATGTGTGTATATGCATATACATGTCCACTTGTATATATACATAGTAGAATACATGAAAGAAATTGATCATATTGGTTAACTTCACAAACACACATATACACACACACACACACATAATTACATGTAGCGTAAATTTTTTATGTCATTCATATATCATAAAATCTTTTTCAAATAATTAATACTTGGTGGTTATCGTTTTATGGGTAGATGGTAATTATGACGACATAGCATGGATCATATTAGTGGGAAATCGGGACTGCGGTGAGTTCACACATCGTTATGTATGTTAATGGGGGTGCTGACCCTTATGAATGAGATAGCTTATACTTATTTCGGAGTACTGACAGAGGAAGTCATGTATCCCTCTATTTTGGACGTATTTGGGCTCCCGTTATTATATACAAAAATAAATAATTATAGTTCTCGGTAATCAATCTTCAAATATTGCATGATAATATTTGAATATTAATTACCGAGAACCATAATTATAGTGAAAAAATTCTTTCTTTGTGTGTATAATAATGTGAGCCCAAATACACATTCAACATTATATGCTCAAGTATAATACATTTCCAAAAACTTCAAGCTTTTGGTCTTTTACAACTAATTTGAATATACAAATGATCTCGTCAAAGGAAACCTAACAAAATGACAAACATGTATCTAGCTAATGATAAGTCATATATATATATACAGGCATAACACCCGAATCAATACAGATAAAATAGAGGAATCCATGCAATCTTCTATCAGTACACCAGAACAAGTGTATGATATCTCCTTCATAAGAGTCAGCACCCCATTAACATGCATCACGGTGTATGAACTCACTGCAGTCCCGATCTCTCCCACAAATACGATCTATGTCATGTTCTGATTATCATCCACACATAAAATGGTAACCGCCCCCGAGGGGGAGAGTAATAACCCAGTATGAAAATACCAAAATAAAAACTTGTACTGTAATGAATGATATGTGGATGGGGTAAATTCACATTCACGGGTAATCGGAATAACAGTAGCTACACAATCAGTAAATGCATCGCAACATCTCGAGCAAGAGGCAAGATTGGTCACACTGCCGTCGTGACCACTCCTCCGCAAGTCTACTACCGTGAGCCGATCAGCTTTCCAGGGACTACGAACAATGCCTGCCAGATCTCTCGGGCTAGTCATAGCTCCATACCATCCCAACAAACACCTCGAGTCCACACGCAATATCAAAACGACCATCAATGGGATCGAGCTCAATATGCAAAGTAATTGCGTGTCATGCATCGATAAGATATATAAACAGAAAATTATACGTGTATAAAATATTTTTTTTTTTCATATATCGATGTATTGTAATGCTACAAATAATCCATCTAGACAAATAAATGTCACATAAGCCACAATCAATACATATCAAACTCTACGGTACCTACTGTTTGTTATTCGGTGGTAACATACCTTTCAGTGTAGTTATTTAAGTCACTAGACGAATTTGGTATTTGTGAGAATTGTATTTTGTGCTACAAGATCCACAAACAGAACTCAACTATGGTGATTTAAACTTTAAACTTGGAATCAGAACTTCGAATTTCTTGACTTTATCGTGGTTCAAAACATATGGATTATCTATATCCCTACAAGTATTTTAGTGTTTAAACCATGATTTATATTTCAAGAAATAATTTATTTTACCCAAGACATCTCAATATTCCTATAATCATAGAATCATACAATTGTTGTGACAGGTTTTGATTAAAATAAAATCCCACTAACATATAATCATATTATAGTATTTAAGACACCAAGAGCTTCTCAAAGCTCAAGACTAGATCTTGAATTTTCTATGCTGCGCGGACACGGATACGAGGATATGAGTACGACACGACATGGACACGGGGACACTGATTTTCAAAAATTACAGGACACGACACTTCTAGGATACATCAATAATTTTTTATATATATTCTACATATCTATTATATTCTAATATACTAAATTCAAGAAAAACTTTAATTATTAAATATTCTACATATCTATTATGTTCTATGGCGTGTCTTGCCGTGCCCGAAACGTGTCAGAATATTTTTTTTAAAAAGATCCAGACACGCCACGCGACTTGTCCGACATCGTGTCTGTGTCCGCGGAGTGTCCGACACTGTATGTGGTGATTTTGGAGTGTCGATGCAACATAGTGAATTTCCAAACAGAGACACCATAATTTATTTTAAGGCTTGATATGTATTTTATTTTAAGTCTTAATAATAGCTGAAATTTTGAACTATGTGATTGAATCTCCTTTAACTTATGAAGTAGGCTCCCTATGTCAATCGAACCAAGGTTAGGCTAATTTACTCCTTGTGAAACTTGTAAATGTGATTTTTCACCTTCAAAAACATCATAATGTTTCAAAAGAAGAGCCAAAAGTTCAAGACCTATATCCTAAAATCTCGCCGAGGGCATAAAAAACCCCCATGAACCATTTTAAAGCTCTTATTCGAAGATACGCAATTATTGAAGTATTTATTTACCATAAATCACAAGCAAACCAAGAGAATCACAATACCTTGGAGAGAGAAAAGCTTGGAAATCTCAACTTTTAATGGCTCTCTTACTTCCCTTTACATTATATATATACTTATATATATATACTGCAAGTAATTGGCTTTTTGAATATTGTACGAGGCAAAGTGACTGTCGTAAGAGCAAAGGTAATTTATTGGGCCAAACTTTTAATGTGATTTTTAACTCTCTTTTTTTATTAAAAAAAACTAAATATATATATATATATATATATATATATATATATATATATATATATATAGTAGACAAAATGAGACTAAATTTGTTTTGATCACTAAACAAATGGGATTAACCAATTTATTTTAATTGACAGCATTTACAATTATTTTTGGCGTAACTTAAGTGGTGGGGACAACTTCCCCTCAATTTTTTTTAACACCCTAAATTTTTTTTAAAAAAATTTTGTATTTTACACCCTTTAAAATTAAATCTCGACCACCAAATTTTTTGTTTGTCCTCTATTTTTATGTAATTATTTTTGCCCCCTAAAAAAAATTCTAAATTCATCCCTAATCCATCCAAACGCCTAAACGGAGCCTATGATAGTTTGGCGCCTCTTTGAAAATTAGTCCTGTACTAAAACAGTGTTCAAACACTGAAGTGGTTAACAAAGTAAATAAGACAAGCAATGAAGAGGTTGACAAAAATAAATCAAATTATATGTATTATTATCTTAGTACCATTGAAAACGAGAATACATAAGAAATGCTGTCGAACAAAGAATACAAGCGAGAACGACACCACCAAACCCCTTTTGGATTCAAACTCATCAAATCCTCCCAAGTACAGACCTTTTTACTAATATTTCAATATATTACTTTCCATTTATCCAGGTGAATCACTAGTAATATTAATATTCCATCTAAAATGTCAGTTCAATGACAGACCCTTACTCCATTCCTTGCGGGAAATCGGACAAGAAGAACACAGGTGCAGCAAGGGACAACCAGCCTACTATTCGGACAGAGGGAAGGATGACATAACTGGCAATTGGCAAAGACCAAGAGAAGAGTTTATCATGGTTTCAGATCCCATTCCTCGTTCGTGGGAATGAAAAGGACAGGTGAAATTAGATGAGCCAGAACCTCTAACTCGAGCGCAGATCCTTATTGTCAAAACTATGTGACTAGAGCAGAGGTCCATATTTTACAGCGGCATCAATCTTCTATACTTGTAAAACGATAAAAATAGGCAAAATATGACGAGTCCAGAAACTCCAGTGATTATCATGACCCATTTGAATGCATCCGGATCATCAAACAAGGGTATAGGAAAGTTCATTCCAAATATACCAGCTACAACCCCAAATATGGCAACAACAAATGTCGCGGTAGTGAGTAATAACTCAAATTGTATAAGCTGGTTTCGAACATTATCCTGCACACAGATTGTGATCCAATTTATTTGACACCATAATCTAGATATGAAAATTTCGTGGATGATTGACTCTTATAACGAAAGCAACCACCTAAAAACTCAAAGCACAATCCATTATCTTGGATCTCAGATTAATAAATCTTTCCAGATGAAGATTGCTATATTGACGCAACAGTTTTAGAGGTTAGTAATACAGTTTCTAGCAGCTAGAAACACAACTTCATTTGCAATTTGTTAATTAGGTCAAGATTGTTAAAACGGTTACATTTTCATGTAATGAAAGAAGGTTTTTGAAAATGGCGCAACGGTAAAGTTGTTGTCATGACCTGAAGGTCACGGGTTTGAGTCACTGAAACAACCTCTTTGCAGTGCAAGGGCAAGACTGCGTACAATAGAGCTAAAGTAGCCCGACCCCTTCCCAAACCCCGCACACAGCAAGAGTTTCGTGCAACGAGTTAGCCTTTTTATTTTTTCTACTACTCTTTCAAAGATAGCGCACACCACTTAAAACACATCTTTTGCTTTAAATAGAGTACACGTATTTCTTATTTCTCCAGGAAAGAAGAAATAACATGAGTAGATAAAAGAGCCTCATACCAGCTGAATGTTGATGAAATCTTCGGTATCATCAATGTACTCTTTCAGCTGAAATTAGACAAAAAAATTGTTATAACGGAAGGAAAAAAAATAAAAGAAACAAAAATCTACATGGTTGCAGATGATACCGAGGTCAACTTGTTGAGAGTGCTATCAATGACAACAAAGTAGGCCTCCAACAACATTTCTAGCTCTTCTATTCTATTAACACTTTCTGAGCTCCTCACACTTTCCTGTCTGCTCCTTGCAATACTCAGGCTTTTTTCAAGCTTCCTGCCACCAGGGGGTGAGGAAACCGGAGAAATTGGAGCAGAAACAGACAGAACTCCATCAATTGATCGGATTCCCATCAAAGATTGATCTCCATTAAAGGATGATTCCATGTGTTTTTTCTTCTCAGAAAGATACATTTCAGCCATGTCGCCATCATCATCCATTAGCTGCTCGATCTCATCCCTAACCTAGAAAATTACATGATAAATTTGTAGGAAGTATATATATCAGAGATAAATAGCCAGGGTACATAAAAGATGGTGAACCCATCTGATTAATTTCACACCTTTTGAACTCTCCGGGTCAGTGCAACAAGTCTGCTTTTTAATCGGCGGACTCGTTCCAGATTCGGTGTGCTGATCTTTGATGTAAGTTCGTCCAACAGTGGATATGCCTCAATTTCAAGTTCTGCTGCCTTCGTTTAAAAAAAATTGCAAATCCTAGTATAATTATTTGGAATGCTCCAACAAATTATTGAGCACAAAATCTTAACAGGAATTAATTATAAGAATCAGAATCGAACAGTATTCACATGGTTAACATAAAATCTTCTTAAATGACTACCTACGATGCACTGACATAGCGACACTGACACGGACACGACGACATGGATTTTCAAAATTTTCAGGATACAACACGGCTGTGACACGCCTGTATATATATTACAAATACTATTCACATTTTTTAAATTCTAAAACCATATAAAATTAACAAAAATATTCTTACCAAATTCAAGAAGCATATAAATAAATGCATGTAACTACCAAATTCAAGAAGCATATAAATAAATGCATGTAACTAGAATCATCATAATATCACTCATACTAACATCAAATACATATTACGTTAACTAATATAAAGTTTAACTTCTAAATAAAACATAAAACCAAAAACATTCTTACCAAATTCAAAAATAATATATATAAATGTATATCACTGAAATGATCATAGTATCACTCATACTAACAACAAATGTATATTACTTCAATTAAATAGAGTTTAATTAATACCTCTAAATTTCATTTTAGTCAAAAACTTTTTAAATTGTACATATCACCCAAAATTGTCATTTATGTGTCGGACACGGCTCAGACACGCCTATCAGCCATGTCTGACACGGGTGTCCGATTGAGGGGAGTGTCCGACACGGGTGTCCGATTTTATTTTATTAATAAAATAAAGGACACGCCACGTGGCGTGTCCGACACGTGTCAGAGGAGTGTCCACACGTGTCAGAGGAGTGTCCGAGAAGTGTCGGTGTCCGAGAAGTATCCGAAACTGCACCGAGTGATTTTTAGGAGTGTTTGTGCATCATAGATGACTACCCATTTGGCATTACACTGATAGAGAACAAATTCAAGTAACGTGCAAAAAAATGAAAGAGAGAGAAGAGAACCATCTAACTTTGCATGAAAACCAATTTCAGCAAGACAGATTTATTTCTACGTTCTAAACATTATGACACTCACAGACAAAGATGACCACTATTATACGGTACTTTAAACAGGAGAAAAAGAAATTATGTCAGAGCACATCCCGGGTGTCATTAACGGTTTGTTTGATGATGCCCTTATGGGTAGTGCCTTTAGGGGCATCATCACCGTTCATTTGGAATCTTTTTTTAAAAAAGAAAAAAAAGATTCCACATGGATGGATGGTGGATGATGCTTCTGAGGGCAGTGCCCTTCAGGGCAGCAACAAGGTTTCCGTCATTAACAACATCCAGAACCGAATTTTTTGCGTCAATTGTCAGTAAAAGGAGTTTCTTCATTTATCATTCCGTCTGAGATGCACTCTGACATAATTATGGCATACCTGAGAGTCCAAATATGTACAGGCAGTCTCCAAGGCAACTTCAAGAGCTCTGAATTCAAAGGGCAAGTAATCAGGAGACGTATCACCAAACATATTATCAAAATTTCTACTTCCTGTCCTTCTGCTTAACTCTGGGCCTTCAGATTGCCAAACTTCACCAACTCCTGCAGCTTGTAGACGTTGCTGCAGCTCCACCACATACTGTAGTACATAGCTATCAAGAGAATTTAACAACAAAACCTCATCTGCAGTGATGATACATCGAATCTGCTCGAGATTCACAACAATCGCCTTCTCTCTACCAAGGATAGTTGAGGGGTAAACAAACAAAGGATCCAACAATCTTAGATCACGTGCAGGAAGATCACAACGACGCATCATGGTGAACTTGTCAACCTCTATCACTTGGGAATTCCCAAACACATCAACTCGTATCCATGATCTAAGGCCCTGCCCTCGCTTTTTCAGGCCAGAAACATCCACCCCTAGCCATCCAGAGGCAGACGGCCTACGCGATGAATCTCTGAGATTAACAGCAGAAGCAGAAGTAGGCTTTGGCAGGAGTAGACGTTCTTTAAGGTCTGCCATCACAAAAGAGTTTCTACAGCTGCAAAATAGAAGAAGAGAAGTCGATTTGGTGATTGAAATTTGAGGATATACAATCATAGAACAGTTATAGAATGTGTTTCGACGAAATATTGCATCATGAAAAAAGTTTCCAACAAAGCACATCATATGAGGAACTGAACTTCAGATGCTGTATATGCCATTCCTCAACACGTTGAGACCTTAACTGAATCTAGATGTGCATTATTTGGCTACAACATATGGAAGTTTCTGGTGTTTAGAATTCAATTTAACAATCCAAAAAATTCAGATAGTAACAATTTATGACTTCCTCGAGCACCCAATTTAGCATAAATCACATGAATTTCTCTCAGCAAGTTATTAAATATGTCACAGTATCTACCATACACTGTCTCTTATCATAGGAAATCATGAAGCAAATCGGCCAAATTATTCTCCTAAATATAAACTAACTTATCCTAAACCAAAAAGATCAATCTCAGAGATTGAAACATATTTATGAAAGAAACAAACAATTGTCCCAATAATCAGTAAAAAGAAAGGGATAACAAAATCAAACAGTTGCCATAAAAATATCGTTTTTAAGATCTTTCTGATTAGCAGGGAAGGAACCTTAAACCTTGTCTGGGACTCCAGGTGATGAAAAGTTTCCATATACAAATTAAATATAAAATCTAGTGAGCTAAAAAAAACTAATAAAACATGCACGTGTTTTCAGCTAACAACCAACTTCCCCTCCCAGTTTGATCCATCTCTGGCAGACTGAGCTCATAGATAGAGATTAAAATATATTCAGAAATGATAAAGCGATCCACAAAATCAGGTTAAATAAGTATCACAATCACCTCAATGATTAAACACCACAAATTTATCTCCAGAAATCACCTCTAAAGCATACAAAAATCAAGAGTTTTCCATATAGTTGCTCAAAGAACGGATGATCAATGCAACAGTTGAATTGTTCTCGCAATGGTCCAATTAGCAATTACGTTAAAAACGAATTGATGAAGGTAAATGTTCAAAATCGAGATTGAGAAGTTACCCGATTGAGTCCTAAGCAAGCGGTCAATGGTAGATGGTGGAAGAAATAGGGGACAGTGAAACGACGACGTTGTGTACTAAATATTTTTAATTCCTACACAATTTCTGAGTAATAATTTTAACTAGTCTTATTCTGCACGTCTTGCGTGCATATAATTTTTTTTGTAAATTATTGTGATTTGTAACGTCGTTTTTTATTTGGTTTTAGCTTTTTTAATTTAAATTATAAAATGATTATAGAGTATTTTTATATTTAATTTTTTTTAGAATTTAATATTTTTTTTAGGATAATATGATAATTTGTATAATAGGTATGATGGTAATTTGTATGATTGTGAATGCCATAATGTAAATTGATTGGTACATAGATAGCAATTATGATGATATTATTTTAGATTGGTAAGTGCATGAGTGTAATTAGATATTGGTAATTTTAAAAAGAAAATGAGGGTAATTTTGGAATGTAAAAATGGCCATACCAAGTTAGTTTTTATAAGAGGTTTAAACATTATAATATAGTATAGATGCTTAAAATTTCAAAAAAAAAAACAAATTTAAAAGTAATTAATATGATTAATTTTTTCGTTAAAAAGATGGCAATGGAAAATTCTTTCACATCCAGTTCATACAAGAATTTCACGATGAAAAGAACCACATTTTGGTGAAATTAATAACAAAAACTAATTCCGTCATATATTTAATATTAAAACTTAAAAAAATATATTTTGAAATTATTAAAAACTAAAAGTATTATAATAACTGGCTTTTGCTATATTTATAGTGAGGGGGCAAGTGCCCTATTGCAAAAAAAAAAAAAAAAAATTTATTATCTTAAATATTTTCTTTTCATAAAAATTATATTTTAGCCCATAATTGTAATTTGTTCCTCGAGAATTGATTATATCACAAGAACAGAATCAGTCAAAGGGAGAGAAGAATTGCAAATTCCCGCCGATCCACAAGCCACTCTCTCAGACTCAGCTGTTGCTGTATGCCGCGGCCAACCGTAACAACTAACCGTTAGCTCCATCATCACCACTTCTAGAAACCCCTACTCATTTCTCTTCACATACACAAGCACACAAAACATATAATTTCAAAGAAACCATATTTTGCTCCAAAAAAAAACCAGAAAAAAAGTATCCCACTGGGGTTCAAGAATCAACCGTTCTAAACACGAAAATCCTCCTTCAATTTCATCCTCACCATTCCAAGAAACGATATCTTCTTCAAACCAAACCCAATGGAAGAAACCCCAAAACTTCAAACCCATGTAGACATCAAGCCAACTCCACAGTCAGTATCAAGAATCTCAGCTGAACTCACAGCGGAAGAATCTATCAAAGAACAGAGGTTACCTTTTCCATTCTTCAGGCCTCTCTCTCAGAGAAAGGAGAATACTTGGATCATATCTATATTTGTGATCCTTCACTTGATTGCTTTTACTGCCACGATGTTTGTAAATGATTGTTGGGGTAATTCCCATGCGCAATGTGCCCTTAAACCCCTTGGAAGATTCTCCTTTCAGCCGCTGGCGGAAAATCCTTTGCTTGGCCCCTCAGCTTCTGCGTGAGTCTTTTTCTAACTTGTGTTGGATTTTGAACATTTTGAATTCATTTCTTGTGTAATCAGTATGGTGTGACAATGTGATTCGAGTTTATTGTGTTCATCCTTACTAAATTGGTTATATATGGGGTTGGTTTTGATTTTCTTGATTCAAGATATTTTTAGTTTCTGCGATTGAAGTTTATAGAGTTTATTGTATTCATCCTTAGTAAATTTATGAAGAGTTTTCTTTTCTTGAAGTTGCTTTAGTTCGTGGAATGGGACATTGACTGAGATTTCAGTTTCTTAGTTAATTTTTTTTGGAAGTCTCCGAGCACACATTATACGGCTAGTTGATTGACAAAATACATCTTGCTAACATGATGTGATACTGAGCTTTTTGACGTATGCTATTGTCGTTCCATTTTATACCACATAGAGGTTCATCATCTTTGGAAATAATACATGTTTTCCTACATGCCAATGTGCTCTGAATTGCACGAGTGAAAGTACTGCAAGAAACAGGAAATAAAAACTGTAGTTTGTCTCATTCCTCGTGTTATTACTGTAATTTTAATGTTGGGAAACCTGGTTTTCTTTTTCGTTTCCTTTTTGAGATATAATTCATTCACTGTTATATTTCTTTCCTGATGTAGGCTTGATTCAATGGGGGCTCTTCGCAAGAGATATTTGGTTAAAGGTCATCAACTGTGGCGCCTTGTCACGAGCTCATGCTTGCACGGAGGTGTTCTCCACATTATCATCAGTCTTTCCAGTGTAATATTTGTTGGAATTCACTTGGAGCAAGAGTTTGGACCATGTAAAGTTTCCCTTCATATATTTACTTTCCTCTTATACAAAAGCGATGAAAAATCTAATTTATGCTTATGAAGGATAATGAACTAATACATCTCCTTCCTTTTAATTCAATGCAGTGAGGATAGGTCTTATCTACATACTTTCAGCCCTAATCGGTAGTTTGGTAGCTGCTTTATTTCTTCAAGAGAGGCCATCAGTTACGTCATCTGGCGCATTATTTGGATTGCTTGGTGCATTGCTCTCTGGACTTATTCGAAATTGGAAAACTTACTCCAAAAAGGTCCTTTATATTTCTTTACTAGATTTTTCCCATGTTTTTGAGTGGCGCTAATAATCCTTATGTATTTAATTGCAGTTTGCAACTCTTGTGTTGTTTTTCATCATCTTGACATTAAATACCATAGTAGGCCTGATGCCATATGTCAACAATTTTTCCAACATTGGGGGATTTATCTCAGGATTGCTTACTGGTTTTATGCTTCTATTCAAGCCAGAGCTAGGGAAAGTGTATCGTATAAAAGGCTTTTTGGTTGATTATGATGCTAAGAATAAGGTTCACCACGGACACAAGCTTGATAAACCAGTCTTGAGGAGTGTTTCTCTAGTAATTTTCAGTCTTGTGTAAGTTTGGGTAATCAGCGTCGTTTTCTTCTTTATGAAAAGGACCGCCTTTCATCATATCTGATTATTTGTTTCGGTTTTCACAATGCAGACTTGCTGGAGTTACTGTTGCTGTTGTTCAAGGCGTAAATTTGAACAAGTACTGTAGCTGGTGCCACTACATTGATTGTGTTCCTTTCAAATGGTGGAGCTGTGCTGACACAACTGTGCCTTGTGAGGTATTGCAATTCCTCCAGATTTAGACATGGTTGGCTCTACACAGATCTATCTCTTCTCCACTGTTTACTTAGTTAACATCTTCATGTCAAATTGAAATTTTGCCTTAATCATTTTAATTCCTTCCATTTAAATAGACGATGATCGTATTCAAACCACAATAACCCCGACATTATTTTTCAATCGCTTATGTTGTGTAGGCAATGACAAGCTCTGAGCAGTTGACTCTGACCTGCTCTGGAAATGGCAAGTATAGAGTGCTGCCTTTGGCCAATGTCTCAGAAGCAAGGATCCAGGACCTATGCTATCTCATTTGCTCATAGAACAAACAACATATGTAAATGCTACAATGTAATGCACATATACATTCCTTATGTTGCTAGTAAACTGTACATGAGATTCCTAATATCAAGTGTAATGGTGTTCAAGTTTGTCTAAAAAAATGGAATACCCGGTACATGAAGCTCCCGCAATGTGCGTGGTCTGGGAAGGTGTTCAAATTTGCCCGCGGAAGGTAAATTTGGCCATTGCTGGTTCCCATTTTAGATTCAGATGATGATGATTGCTTGACCAAAGAAACAACTTTCATGTGTAGTTTCCTATTTCTTTCGCATGTACAATAATTCTGCATGAGCTTGACAAAACAGTTCTTTTTCAAGCATGATAATCACCCATTACCCCTTCAGCAATTAAAATGTATTAATCGATCACTATTTAAGGCCTTCTTTAAATTCTTTAATATTTTTCAGAAAAAAATTTGCGAGGAAACCAACCAAAAGCAATCTCAAAATATAAGCCGTATAATATTTAGCAAGTACTTTTCATTCATATACACAAAAAATCAATGAGCTGGTGAGATATCCAAATTAGGATCAAAGAAAGCTAACAAATATGAGGTGTGCAGACGCTCAGATAGACTAAAAGAATTTCAGTTTTCCCTTGGCCATAAATGCTTTTGCCTGCTGCAAATGACAAGATGTCTTTTGAGCCCCTTTCAGACCAGAACAAGGCTCCGAAGTGTGACAGCAAAGTAAAGAGAAATTGTGCATAGAAAAGCGAGGAAGGCAAGAGTAGTAAGAAGGAAACGATGTCTCTGAATAAGAGTTGCAGAACTTCCCAATTCATCGCCTCGTGAGTATTGTTTCTTTGATAAGGGTGGAGAAAATGTTGTCTGGCTCTGTGTCCTCCGATGAGGTGAAGATATTATGCTTTCTTGAGCCATAGTTTATATGGAGAAAGAGATATTCTGCATATTTACCATTCATTCACCAAATAAGGACCTCAACCAGTTGAAATTCATCACTACAATGTCAATATTCAATTACATATAAATTTAAACACCACCCCAGGGATTTGTGCACGAGTTCATTGATAGAAGGATTATTTGCAGAAAAAGGAAAAATTACAGCCAACTTGCCTGATGACATTCTAATTGCAATCATAACTAGGCCTCCAAGGTTCACAATAAATATTTCAGTTTGGTGTATAATGGCATTTCTTTACACACTAATCCTATTTAGAACACATTTTCTTAAATGGTAAAATAATACCTAATCATTTCAGTATTTCACGAGTTCATACTCTTGATCAAACTTAAGGAACCCATGTATCAAACAACAATTGTTCTATTTGAGACTCGTGACCTAGTCAGGTGGTAAAAGTCTCATTGTCTCCTTTGCACTGACTCGAGTTTGAGTCTGGGCAGTGGCCTAAACAAATCGCCCTCCCCCATATCAAAAAAAATAACTGTAGGCATTGCCATATTTTTTACTCCAAAACTTGGTAAAAAGTATATTTAAATCATTGAACCAAATACCAGATACTTGGTCAGAAGAGGATTGGGAGCTTCACCTTCAAAAACAAAACAAGAACTGTAAGCTGATGATGGATTTTTACAAGTCCATAGCCTAGAAACATCATATCATGGAACATTTTTTATTTTTTTAATCTCATTGTATGTAGCAAGGAAATTTTAACAGAAATCACACAAAATCTAAGAAGATAATTATGGAGAATCCATTTGCAAACAAACGTAAACAAACGCATGGGATATCACTTAAGTCTATTCGGATTAGCTATATCTTCATATTATGACTATGAGATATAACAGATGGGTGCGAAGATATTTATATATGGCAACCAGAGGGCTTCACATCAACTTTGAGTGAGCAAAATGTTTGCAAAACTCCAAAGGTCCATTTTTGTGAGCCTAAAAAGTCGTCCCGAAGTTAGAACATTTGTTGTAATAACATTAACAAATTGTTTGGGTTTTTCAAAAATCCAAAAGTGTCATGTGCATACAAAATGATTAGTGGGAGCACTGTTATATGTGTAGTGCTTTAATCCATAATATTTTATTCATTGTAAATGTTATTGGATTAATCGATTAAAGCATGATTATTTACTGATTTCTCTATGAGAGATTTGAGAGAAACATCTTATATTCTTGACATAAAGAGCTATATGGGTAGATCTATGAGGATGCTTGTGCTCTCTCAATCTACATACGTAAACATGTGCTAAAAGGGTTTAGCATGGAATAGTCGAAAATGAGTTACCTTTCAATATGTCATGGTGTTCGTCTCTCAAGGTCAGTGAGCCCAAAAGACTGATGAGTAGAGATAAAAGATGACATTGTTCCTTGTGCTTTGGCTGGTGATAGCATAATGTATGCTATGTTATGTACTCGTCGTGATGTGGGGTATGTTCTTACTGTAATGAGCATACATCAGGCATATCCAAGTGAATGTCACTAGAAAATTGTGAAAATAATCATCAAGTACTCATGAAGAACTTATGATAAATTCATGGTTTTGAATCTGTAAGTGGAGAAATAGAAGTTGAAGGCTAAGTTGATGCTGGTTTTTTAGTCGGATGTAGATGACTCCAAGTCGATGTTCAAATTTGTATTTAAGCTTGATGGTGGTGATGTCTCTTGGAAAAGTTCCAATCAAGATATCACAATGGATTCCACCATTGAAGCTGAATATATTGGAGCATACGATGCAACAAAAGAGACAGTTTGGATAAGAAATTTTAGTCAAGAGTTGGATGTAATTTCTAGTGTGTTTGACACAATCCCTGTGTACTGTGACATCAATTGAGCTATCACGAATAGCCAAGATCTCATCAGAATCCAAACATATATTGAGAAAATATCATCTAATGAGAAAGATGATAGATGCAACATCTTTATCGAGAGAGTTGCTTCACAAGAAAATATATAGTAGATCCACTGACAAAGCTTTTACGACGATTGATGCCTGCCAGACATTTTGGGAAGATGGTAATGAGATACATGAATAGTAGCTTTGGGAAAGTAGAAGATATTGTTGTCCAATGTTATTTAAGTAAATCAACAGTTGATTGATTGTACTTGTAATCTTATTATGACAAATCTTTGTTTGAATATTAATATATATGGCATTTCTTCATCTATTTATCAATGCATCATGATGCATTGATGAAGTTCTAGAGATTGCTATAGTCCATATAATGTGGTTACGCATATGATGGTGACTATGAAATACATTCTCGACTGCAATTTCTAAATGTTCCCGGTCGATAAGGTTTCGAGAATGGGATGTCGATATATGCTTGCTAGAGACTGTCATTCATGATGTGTCTAGTATAGTACGTCGTGTTTCATAGGTGTTGACTTAGAGAAGTCAGGACACATGAATATGTGCTCATTAGGAATGAGTTCACTAAACGACCCTACTCGGAATTATAAGTGGTTAGCATTTGTAGTATTTCTTGGCGTAGTCCTAAAGAAGCAGCTACTACACAACAGTTTCGATGTTTTAAACTTCCATCACTTGTTATCACAAATTGAGATGTTTGTCCTTGACATATCCTTTCTTTCCAATGTTGTACCTCATCATCAGTAGTTTGTGTCTTCTGATTTTCTCAAAGATATCGGGTTCAACCAACAATGTTGATACCCTTACTGGCGCTGTCTCCACATCAAACTCATATCCCAAAGTACAACAAGAAGTTATCAAAGCTGACAAATGAATCATATCGTTGGCAGTGTTGTGTACCTTGCGACTTAAAGCATCTGCTGTCAGATTCGCCTTTCCTGGATGATATTCGATCTCACAATCATAATCCTTTAAGAGATCCATCCATCTCCTTTGCCTCATATTCAACTTTGTATGAGTGAATAAAAACTTTAAACTTTTACGATCAGTATATATGGTAAACGACGTACCATATAAATAGTGTCGCCATATCTTCAACGCAAATACAATGGCTGCCAACTCCAGATCATGCACTGGGTATTTCATTTCATGTGGCTTCAGTTGTCTTGATGCATAAGTCACTACATGTTTATCCTGCATCAATACACAACCTAACCCAAGTAATGATGCATCAGTATAAAGAGCAAACATGTCATGCTCTGATAGAATAATCAACACTGCAGCAGTAGTTAACCGATGTTTCAATTCCTGAAAATTATGCTTACATGCCTCTGACCATCTAAATGGTACTCCCTTATATGTCAGTTGTGTGAGTGGTTTAGCAATTGTTGAAAATCCTTCAACAAACCGTCTATAGTATCCAGCCAAACCCAAGAAACTACGAATCTCTGGCACAGAAGTAGGTGCTGACCAATTCAACACCGCTTCTATCTTTCTCGGATCAACTGATATACCATCTTTAGAAATCACATGTCCCAAAAATCCTACACTGTTAAACCAAAACTCACACTTACTGAGTTTGGCATATAACTAATGTGTTCTCAACAGTTGCAATACCAAATGTAAATGTTGGGCATGCTCTAGTTCACTCTGCGAATAGATCAGTATATCAACGATAAACACAATGACAAATTGATCAAGTTATTCCTGAAACTCGATTCATCAAACTCATGAAGACAGCTGGAGCATTCGTCACACCAAATGGAATCACTAGGAACTCATAATGTCCATAGCGAGTTCTGAATGCTGTCTTCTGTACATCACATTCCCTCACACGTAGTTGATGATAATCAGATCTCAAATCAATCTTAGAATATATTATAGATCCCTGTAACTGATCAAACAAATCATCAATACGAGGAAGATGATATTTATTCTTAATTGTTACCTTATTCAACTGTCTATAATCAATGCACAGTCGCATTGAACCATCCTTCTTCTTGACAAATAATATCGGAACACCCCAATGCGATACACTAGGACGTATGTACCCCTTGTCCAATAGGTCTTGTAATTGATATTTCAACTCTCTTAATTCAGATGGTGCCATTCAATATGGTGCTCGTGAAATTACAGAAGTACCAGGTACCAATTCAATACCACATTCCACTTCTCGACTTGGTGGAACTCCAGGAATCTCATCTGGAAATACATCAGCATACTCTACAACCACTTGTATATCCTCTACTCTTCTTTCTACTTTCTTATCTGTTACATCAACAACATAAAAAACATATCATGTATGTCCACGTTCTAACAAACGGGACATTCAAAGAGCCGACATCAATGGAATCTTGGTACGTGATCCTTGTCCATAGAAGATCCATTGATTTCCAGTATTGGACTGAAATCTTACTGTCTTCTGACAACAATCTACAATAGTTTTATATCTGCTCAATACATCAATACCAAGAATACAATCAAAATCCATCATATCTAGCACAATCAAATCGGCTTGTATCTCTTATTCAGTATCAAACTGAATAACACAATCAGACACACTCTGACAAGCCATCACAATAGTTCTCATGGGTGTCGAGACATACAGAGGCATCAACAGTGGAGACGAGCATATCTGATACCGATCAATAAACGCTTGTGCAATAAAGGAATGTGATGCACCAGTATCAATCAAAAGTAAAGCGGGATAAGTAAATAAACTACACTTACCCGCGATCACATCATCAGGAGCTGCCTCTGCTTGCTCCTTGTTCAGTACATACACCTGAGCCTGAGGTGGTCCTGCTCTCTGTCCTCCACCAGTCCGTGGAACACCCTGTGGTCTCTGATGCACTGTACTTTCTGACATATTCTCTTTCATCTGTTGTCCTCCAACTTGAGGACAATCTCTTATCATATTTCCTGCCCTCCCACAGCGAAAACAAAACGGAGTATCAAGTTGTGGATAATCTCTTTTAAAATGTGGCCCTCCACACTTAAAACATTGTAAACCTCGACCACTACTACTACTACTACCGCCTTGGAACTGTCCCTTAACCCCTCGTTTACCACCCTTCCGCATAACAAACCGCTTTCCACTAAATCTAGAGGAAGATGCACCTCCTCGTGATGCTTTAAACGGTTCCCCTCTGGTCTCATGCTATCTGATGTAGGTGGTTGGGAATGTCCTACATCCTTATATACGCCAACTACAATCTCATCCATCTCAGCTCTAGTCAACGCTTCTTCATATGACGTAGGGTTATTAGAATTCACCCTATCAAACAACTCATGCCTCAAGCCCGTCACAAACTGTCTGATCTTTGCCTTTGTGTTTGCAGCGATACGCGGTACATACCGTAACAAGGAAGAATACTGCAAAGCATAATCAGACACTGTCATAACTTCCTATTTCAGATTGGTAACTCATCTCTTTCCTCTGCCTTGCAGCCACAGAGAAATAGTGATCAAGAAAACGAGTTCTGAAGACATCCCAATTCACAGTCTGTCCTTGAGCTTTTAGCTCAATCAATGTGGCTTTCCACCACATCATTGCTTTCTTCGCCAACTGGAACTCAGCCAACCATAACCAGGCGGACTTGGCACATGGTGCTGACACAAAGATCTGTTCAACACGTTCCAACCATTCCTCTGCTTGTTCCCCTAATTCAGTACCCTCAAAGCGAGGTGGTTGATAACCCAGAAACTGTGTAAGGACCCCCGTGCCCTTAACCCGTTATTAGTGTATTAATCCATGCCATTAAGTGCATACAATCATATTATCATGGGAAGGAAACCATATACAAGAATAACATCATTTACCATCTATAAAATTTCTTGCATTAGAACCTCATAATATTCAACTTCCCCAACTAAAGCCGCTTTCATAGCATGCACCCTAATAATACACAAGCATACTCTCAGTCCATTTAGCAATTCCGTATTTAATTGCATGCAAACCATAAATGAAGAGAGAAAGCCATGCTCATTTATGCATTCCATATACACGTAAAACGTACTCACATGAGAGCACCCAATGAATAAGCGTGTATCTAATGTATAAAATACTCTACCAGATACCGTTACTGGTACTTCACTCCTGGAAGCACCTCCCAAGCACAACTCGATCTCAACTCTGGATCTGTGTACTTATTCAACCAGCTCTGGTACCTCGATCCTGGAAGTACCTCTAATCAACAGCCCGAGCTCAACTCCAAAGCTGCTGCTACACCTGTATCATCTGCCCCAACAGAGACAGCCCCCACACGGGGTGAGCATACCAATACCACCAATCCATTAATCATAATATTATAATTCATAATTTACAGAATGTAAATGCCATGAATTTAAATGATACTCCATGGATGGTATCATCCTCATCCGGGATCCCCTATATTGTCCATGTTCTCAAATAACCAAACCATTAAATTCTCAAAGCCAGTTGACCATCTCATTGATCAACTAAAACCATCCCTGCTATACCAGTTCCAAAATCAAATATGATTAAATCATCAAATATGGTACTACAAATGTAACACCCCTAAATCTCAATTACAAAATTTTGACAAAATAATTTGAAGCTATTTTAAATGTTACTAAAATAATCATTTTAATATATTCATACATCAAAATAGCTAATAAAAGAAAGAATAAATAATATAACTATTTATTGGAAATTATATATTTGTGAAACATACCAATAACTAAAAATCATTCACAAAGTGAATCCGTATATTACTTGTAATATTAAATTTACATAAAGAATTAGAGGAAAATATAATTATATTCTTGAGTGTGAATATTTGATTTTGGTTAAAACATTATTCATTAAAAACTTTGCTCACAAACAAAATGTATAAATATAACTTGTATTAATATACCTTTGACATAAATATAATAAAATAGGTAAAAGCATAATAAAAAGTTAAACAATTATAAGTACTAAAAGACTAATCAAGAAATTATTAGCAAAATGATTTATAAATTTTAATTGCTACTCTAAGATATGTACAAAAGTAGATAAATTCATTGTAAAACAACTTAAATATTATTAATAGAACAAAAACATATTAAATAATAAATATAGTATTTAAAGGATTAAAATATTAATATTTAGGTTAGCACATGTCATTTCTTGGCCAAGACACATGTCTCCCAAATTGTGGCTTAAGCCCTTCAATGTTGCCTATAAATACCCCCTCCCTTTCATCAGATTTCACTCACACAATTTCAGCTAGAAGTGTTAGCAAAATTATGAGAAAGTTTGGGTTATGAAAAATATAGAAAATAGGGATAGAAGTGAGAAAATTATGAGGAAAATTACCAAATCTTGTCCGAAAATTCCGAAAATATTCCACAACACTCCTCACACACCCAGATCGTCTTCTGTAAGGGAGGTGTTAAAAAATCACAAGCTGATGTTGCTCAGAAAATTCAAGAAGACGAAGAACAATGTGCTGCCAGAATCTCAGAAACACATTTCAAGGTAGCATATTGAAGCTTCGATTTCACAGCTTTTAAAATAGATTTCGAAAATGTTTTACAAACAGAGAGTGTTCCAAATATGTTTTACTTTACATATGTGCCGGCCGTTGGTCGTAAAACTCATCGGAAACAGTATGTTCCGACGATCGAATTACCATGGGTAATCATTTCGAAAACTCAAAATCTGGGAAACATCGGTTGCGAATTTCAAAATGGTTTCTATACGAAAGTTGTAGATCGAAACGAGGCGAACCCGCTGTAAAAATTTCCGCCGCACGTGGCTGCCGGAGCAAAGCCACGTGCCGGCACGGCGGCGCGTGTACTTCACGCGCCAGCACGTTTCTTGAAATTCCGAGTTCCGAACGTTGCTGGACTGATTTAAGACATTTCTGGAAAGTTTCATGATGTTTCGACTTAAACTTGATTTTTAATGAATTTTCAAACGTTTGCTTAAAATTACCCGGATAAGTTTCTTACAAAAATGATTCTTAAAATGTTAAACCATACCTTTAGATTGATAATCATTATAAATTACCTTATATTATGTTCATAGGATTGTTATTGGCATTTGAGTTCAAAATCGAGCCAATCAAGTCAAGATAGCGTAATGAGGTGAGGTGTACTACCGATTTCTTTCTATATAACATCTTTGGCATTTGGCCTGGAACTTACTGTAAATGTTTATTCAATGCCGTACCTTCCATTTATGTTATCATGTTGTTCATTATAATGTTTCATTGATCATATTGCCTGCATATGAAAGTACTGTGTTTATCACTAATCTATTCCCTTGAATGAATGAATGAATGAATGAATGGAGCCCTGGACATGAGTCCACTGGACAACGTGGCCTCGGCCCGGAAAGTGAGTCCAATGAACAACGGATGAGAATCCGGGTATATGGTTCATCTGAACAACGCGCACCGTATCGGTCCGGAGAATGGTTCACCTCGGCTCGTAAATGAATGTTTGTATTGGATCGTATTCGAATACGTGGGGAAAAGTGCTACATCTAAATGTCGGGTGGGAGCCACCTCTTTAGCCCACGATATTCATTATATTGTCCTAATTCGTCTTTGTTTCGTTGATCATATTTCCTGATCCGGATACGTGGGGAAAAGTGCTACACCTTAATGTCGGGTGGGAGCCACCTCTTTAGCTCACGATATTCCTTCTCAAGTCGTAAACGTCATCGTTTCATTGAAATATTATTTGATCGCAGTGTTATCTTTTGTTACATGACATATCATATCGACAGATTGCATTATTTGTTGTTATATACATGAAAAGCTATTGTTATTCCCTCACTAAGTCCTTAAAGACTTAACCTCTGTTTTCTTTTTGTTATTTATCATGAGTTCCAGATACAGGAGAACGGGATCCAAGATCAAGTACTGATAGTAATTCTTCTTTGGTTAAGTATCAGATCATTAGAATGAGTTTGTCGGGATTGTATTTTTGTTAAGAGATATTATGAACGCTTCCGCTAACGAAATATATTTAATTGTTATGAACACTTCCGCTAACGAAATATATTTCATTGTTATGAACACTTCCGCTAACGAAATATATTTAATTGTTATGACCACTTCCGCTAACGTAATATGATTAATTATTATGTATGGATTGTTTTAAAGTAATACCCTACAAATATATCTATATTTTATATAGTAGGGAATGTGGTGCCAGATAAGGGTTAAAGTAATATGTGCCCGAGTCGGGTCCCACAACAAATATCACATGTATCTAGCCAATTATTCCATATTTCTGTTTCATAGCTCGCTCCACAATAGTGGCATTTTAACCCCACGCACGCTCAACAATAACGGCGTCAAGACCGATGGTCGCTCAATGGCGACAACATCTTAATCGTTGCTCGCTCAAGGCGGCACCATATAATTCCCAACGTGTTTCCATTTATCACAATTACCATATACTATACATTTCACTGTCCATTTATTACAAGTACCCTATACCATGCATTTCAACATTCATTTATTGCAATTACCCCATACCATGCATTTCACAGTTGCAATATTATAACAGGCTATGCTCGTACGTTAAACGTACCTTATAATTCCGTAGCTCGAGTCCAACCTTGTCTGAGTTCCACGTCCGATGAGTTATGTGCTAACACACAAATAACTCTCAATTAAACATAGGCATGCAATCACGTGCCGAAGCACGTTCACAATTTCCAAACCTATGGTCCATCCATGACGATTACCAAAATAAAAGCCCACCGGTTAAGCATGCATAATACCCAAAATATACCATTTTAAAAGTTTAAAGATAGCCAAAAACCCAACCGAGAATTCCGTTTTATTAACTTCGACTCCAACCAATCCATTTTAAAAGTATAGCATTCTCATTGGAATGTAGACATTGCCCCGTAAATCGGCTAATTAAACCCCGATACCAAAATTCCAAGCTTTTAAAATAAACAGTGAAAAAATCACTATTTAGCCTGCCGTGATCGATCGCCAATCACGCGCGATCGATCGCGCAACAATACTGCCGAGCATAACCTCCTCGCGATCGATCGCCAAGTCTTGGCGATCGATCGCCAAACACCTCGGCGATCACCTCGCGATCGATCACCGAGACTTCGCGATTGATCGCTAGCACTGTACATCGTCACCAAAATATAGCTGCTTATTGCGATCGATCGGCGCTCCTCGGCGATCGATCGCGATTTGCGATTTTCCGAAAAACTCGATCTTCCATGGTGTTTTTGACACCCAAACTCAAAACCAACACCCCAAACTTCCTCAACACATCCATTATACCATTTGGACCAATAAAAACACTAAAAACTCAACTTTGAATTTTTAACCAAAAATCCCCAAATCCCATAACCAACCAAAACCTCAACCAAAATCTACCATACCACTACCAAATCGAAGACAATGGTGTGGGGAAGATGAATACCTGATTATCTTCGAGAAATCTGGCTCCCGAGTCAAGCCACCAACGATTTCTCCTCCAAGGGAGAAAAGAGGGAAATGGGGGAGGGTTTGGGCGCATAGAGAGAGAGGGAGAGAGGGAATTCGTCCAAATGACAGAATACCGAGTCCACTTGGTGGTATATATAGTACCAAAACTTGAAAATACCAATCCTCCCACAAATACATCACGACTCATTAAAAATTATCCATTTTCAATAATTACCTCCCAAACTCTATTCCATTAACAGCCCCAGTACAAAGTACTCCGGACCCCAAATCCCACCAAAGTCCAAATTCCAAGGTTATCACCACGATGAGAATACAATCTCATCCCTCGGATCCAACGACTCCAAATATCGGATTTAAAATCCCCGAGAGTCTAGAAACCGCAATTAATTCATAATTGCCACAAATAAGAATCCATTAAGGATTATTACCACACCAGGATTAACACCATTAATCCCCGGGCATCACAATTATCCCCCCACTAATAAAATTTTGTCCTCGAAATTTGCACGGTGTACTCCACGTAACGCCGAGAACACGCAATCCAAACGGATCCACGCTGTCGAATCATGAACATAACATGAACGACACACCAACCGCGAGGATACCGACCTCGCACCAAACCTGGAATGGAGTAACCTCTCCAACCGACACAAATCCACGGAAGACATCAGCATTCCCCGATGCTAACCATCTCAAAGGCCGTCAACCAAACGTAACTGCATATTAAACGAATCATTCGTGATTCTAAAATAGATATCGTCTCGATGATATCTCCACGATTTAGCCTAAGATGTTAATCACACATCGTTGCCAAGGAAACCACCAGTACACTACAGTGTACTTATACTAAATCCGGTTCCCATATCCCAATTCCACCTCCACCAAAGGACCAGTTGCACCACTTTGCAACAAGGATCGGTCCACTCACGGCCACTGACCAACACAAACACATCTCCAAAGATGTCTACATCCGTGTGTTCCAAGAAATCACATCTTGATCCGAACACACCATCGAGACTCCACAAGGTCTCAAATTTCCGAAAAGACATGCAAAACAATCAATCGCATTCCGCCCCACGTGTCAACCACGACACTGAACCAATCCGAAATCTGGTCATTCATCGTTTACCCTAGGATTCAACAATCCTAACACAAGGAAGCTATCGAAATAACCAGCAAGAATTACCATGGTCCCAAAACACGACAATCCCTCCTCAGGGGAAGTCAACTGGACCTCACGATTATTCCTCAGAATACATCGTGCCATCGAGATTACCAATCTCAAGGTGCCACAATATCACCGGAGATTCATTCATCAAAGCATATAAATCTGATGCTCGACGAGTACCAAGAAAATGCTGGCCTTTGTATACCCACACCGACATACATACCCACGCACCAACACAACATGCACACACAATGTAATAGACCCGGGTATCTCCAATCTTACCCAAAATCCCAAAACCAACTGTCAATCCTCAATTATTCTCACTCCACAGAGAATGATGGTTGACAAACCAAATAAAAGTGTGATTTTAACATCAACACTACACAACCGAATCAACGAATCTCCCAAAGATTCAACTGGTTGTATATTAATACCGCCTTCCTCACAAGGAAAGTGTCATGAATCCATGACCCTCCAACCTCGAACTGCCGTTCGGAAAACCTGGATATATTTATACCAAAATATATCCCGGAACCAATAACAAGATGACTGGTTCAGAAAAGTGCATCCTGGCAACTATTACCAGTCTGAAACCCGTATACTCCATGTATACTCATCATAGAGATGCTCTGTACTAATACCATAGTACTCCCCAAAACTGAGCATTTCTCCAGAGACGTCTCCTCGAACGTCTCACCGAAAGGTAAGAAGTCAATTACTCGGTCCAACACCAGTAATGATTATCATGGCTGATTCACAATCAACCCACGATCGATACCACCTGTTCCATGACAGTACAATCCAAATCTCTCCAAGAGATAAAATCAATATAGTAGTGTCACCCCACTAACTATATCCCACAATTCCAATTATGACTCCCGTTGCATTTCACATGCAAAGATGCCCAACCAAAGCTAACAACGACTTGTCAACACTCACGTTGGTATTCCCAACAAAATAGAGTTGTCCCAATACAAGTCCCTCAAAATTCGACGTATAAACGTCCCCGTGAGGTATTCCATGCCTCAATAACCATGCCACATAGAGACTACAAGAGTCTACCATAAACCCTCATCGTATCACCATACGATTCACCAAACTCGGTTCCAGCGAGCAATGTAATGGCTACAACAAGCACACTATATCACTGCAACAATACATGGCTAGCAAAGCGCTGCCTCCATAGGCTTATACCAAACCTACCAACGTATCACACGTTCCATTCCGGTATACCATACCGTACAAACCATTAGAGTAGCGGGTCATCACCCAATATTTCTCTAAACACCAAGCAAAATGGACATCCCGGTGTCCTTGCTCAACCACGAGGAAATCCTAATTCCCTAGAATTATTCCACACTCTCAGGGGTGGATGTGATCATGTCCACCACACATCACAACGACAAGCGAGTAGTTTCCTCAATGACTACTCTTACCACCAATCACTTGGCCTTAGCCAATGCAGCGAGTATACCCAAAGGTATCACTACTCGACAAATATTTACCTATATTGCATGGTGTGGTACACTAACCGGTACAATGCATCTAATAACCCATCGAGCAAATCTGCTCGGCATAATGGTCCCGTCAACTAGTGATCCAGACACCACCCTGTGCCCACCATTGGCACTCCAATCACACGATTAGATACATATACATAAATGTATTATTCACCAAAACGACGCTAAACGTCTACATAGAACATCTGTTATGTCATCGTCATCCTTTGACGGTATATGCCAACATATGACATCCAAAATCTCATCGTCAAACATATGACAGTATACGTCGATACACGACATCCATAGTCTCATCGTCAAACACACGACGGTATATATATAACAACACATGGTATTCACAATAATGCTAACAAAACAGTAATATAACATACCTCATCGCTATCAAGATAACGGCATACATGTATCCGTCGTCCAACCATGGTACGCAATCAACATCCATCGCTCGTAGGTGGCGTAATCCAGTGTCACGTACATAGCGGTATAACCCATCGCTATAGAATCAGCGGCATAAAACATCACTATAGATATCCGCCGGCATTGCCATAGATGTAGCGGAATGTACCATCGCTATATAATACCTGGCGGCATAGACCATCACCAATAGATGTAGTGGAATGACCCGTCGCTATATAATACCCGGCGGCATGAGCCATCGGCAATAGAATAGCGGAATAAACGATCGCTGTATAGATACCCGGCGGCATGAACCATCGCCAATAAACTAGCGGAATGAACCATCGATATACAGATACCCGGCGGCATGAACCATCGCCAATAAACTAGCGGAATGAATTATCGCTATATAGATACCCGGCGGCATAAACCATCGCCAATAGAATAGCGGAATGAACCATCGCTATATAGATACCCGGCGGCATAAACCATCGCCAATAAACTAGCGTCATGATATCCCTCGCTAAGAAGCGGCAAATATCCCTCTTCGCTACTTCGCTTCGACATACCAGCGGCATAATATCCATCGCTTAAGCGGTAAATATCCTCCATCGCTATCATATGACAGCGGAAAGCTCATCGCTACGCCATATTAGCGGTATAGTATCCCTCGCTTAAGCGGCAAATATTCTTCATCGCGGTGGTATGACAGCGGCGCCACTACTCCTCATTTTATCATGACAGCGGAAATACCCCTCGCTTTCCATGACAGCGAAAATACCCATCGCTTCGACAATACCAGCGGAAAATAATATCCCTCGCTAAGATATGACAGCGGTCATGTTCTTCGCTTAATATCAGCGGTAAATATTCTCTCATCGCTACGGTATGACAGCGGCAAGTATTCACATCGCTACGCCATGAAGCGGCAAGTATTCACATCGCTATGCCATGCATGCAACAGTAATGCATAACCCGTATTCCAATAAACATCGCCATGAGTGTATTTTAATGCACCTCGCTTCAAATGTGACATGCGAAATTTTACCATCGCTTCAACATTTAGCGGCAAAGCATTAAAATCATCACTCCGATATATATGCAACCGTAATGCATAATCCATGTCTCATATGACCCTGCAACCACCATGGTTAGCAACAACATAATCCAATTATGAACACATATCATAAATGCATATAAGCAATATAGTTGTGCCACACAACACTAACTACCATCATGCATAAGTATGTGCTTCTGATTCCCGTTAACATGTTCTTAGGCCTCAACAGCCCCAAAGAGCAAACCATTGCTCTGATACCACTAATGTAAGGACCCCCGTGCCCTTAACCCGTTATTAGTGTATTAATCCATGCCATTAAGTGCATACAATCATATTATCATGGGAAGGAAACCATATACAAGAATGACATCATTTACCATCTATAAAATTTCTTGCATTAGAATCTCATAATATTCAACTTCCCCAACTAAAGCCACTTTCATAGCATGCACCCTAATAATACACTAACATACTCTCAGTCCATTTAGCAATTCCGTATTTAATTGCATGCAAACCATTAATGAAGAGAGAAAGCCATGCCCATTTATACATTCCATATACACGTAAAGCGTACTCACATGAGAGCACCCAATGAATAAGCGTGTATCTAATGTATAAAATACTCTACCAGATACCGTTAATGGTACTTCAATCCTGGAAGCACCTCCCAAGCACAACTCGATCTCAACTCTGGATCTGTGTACTTATTCAACCAGCTCTGATACCTCGATCCTGGAAGTACCTCTAATCAACAGCCCGAGCTCAACTCCAAAGCTGCTGCTACACCTGTATCACCTGTCCCAACAGAGACAGCCCCCACACGGGGTGAGCATACCAATACCACCAATCCATTAATCATAATATTATAATTCATAATTTACAGAATGTAAATGCCATGAATTTAAATAATACTCCCTGGATGGTATCATCCTCATCCGGGGATCCCCTGTATTGTCCCTGTTCTCAAAATAACCAAACCATTAAATTCTCAAAGCCAGTTGACCATCTCATTGATCAACTAAAACCATCCCAGCTATACCAGTTCCAAAATCAAATATGATTAAATCATCAAATAGGGTACTACAGATATCGCATGTATCTAGCCAATTATTCCATATTTATGTTTCATAGCTCGCTCCACAATAGCGACATTTTAACCCCACGCACGCTCAACAATAACGGCGTCAAGACCGATGGCCGCTCAATGGCGACAACATCTCAATCGTTGCTCGCTCAAGGCGGCACCATATAATTCCCAACGTGTTTCAATTTATCACAATTACCATATACTATGCATTTTACTATCCATTTATTACAAGTACCCTATACCCTGCATTTCAACATTCATTTATTGCAATTACCCCATACCATGCATTTCACAGTTGCAATATTATAACAGGCTATGCTCGTACGTCAAACGTACCTTATAATTTCGTAGCTCGAGTCCAACCTTGTCTGAGTTCCACGTCCGATGAGTTATGTGCTAACGCACAAATAACTCTCAATTAAACATAGGCATGCAATCACGTGCCGAATCACGTTCACAATTTCCAAACCTATGGTCCATGCATGACGATTACCAAAATAAAAGCCACCCGGTTAAGCATGCATAATACCCAAAATATACCATTTTAAAAGTTTAAAAGATAGCCAAAAACCCAACCGAGAATTCCGTTTTATTAACTTCGGCTCCAACCAATCCATTTTAAAAGTATAGCATTCCCATTGGAATGTAGACATTGCCCCGTAAATCGGCTAATTAAACCCCGATACCAAAATTCCAAGCTTTTAAAATAAATAGTGAAAAAATCACTATTCCGCAAGCCGCGATCGATCGCCAATCACGCGCGATCGATCACGCATCAATACTGCCGAGCAGAACCTCCTCGCGATCGATCGCCAAGTCTTGGCGATCGATCGCCGAGACTTCGCGATCGAACGCTAGCACTATACATCGTCACCAAAATACAGCTGCTTGTCGCGATCGATCGGCGCTCCTCGACGATCGATCGCGACCTGCGATTTTCCAAAAAACTCGAGCTTCCATGGTGTTTTTGACACCCAAACTCAAAACCAACACCCCAAATTTCCTCAACACATCCATTATACCATTTGGACCCAATAAAAAAACTAAAAACTCAACTTTGAATTTTTAACCAAAAATCCCATAACCAACCAAAACCTCGACCAAAATCTACCATACAACTACCAAATCGAAGACAATGGTGAGGGGAAGATGAATACATGATTATCTTCGAGAAATCCGGCTCCCGAGTCAAGCCACCAACGATTTCTCCTCCAGGGAGAAAAGAGGGAAATGGGGGAGGGTTTGGGCGCATAGAGAGAGAGGGAGAGAGAGAGAGGGAATTCGTCCAAATGATGGAATACCGAGTCCACTTGGTATACATAGTACCAAAACTCGAAAATACCAATCCTTCCACAAATACATCATGACTCATTAAAAATCATCCGTTTTAAATAATTACCTCCCAAACTCTATTTTCATTAACAACCCCAGTACAAAGTACTCCGGACCCGAAATCCCACCAAAGTCCAAATTTCAAGGTTATCACCACGATGAGAATACAATCTCATCCATCGGATCCAACAACTCCAAATATCGGATTTAAAATCTCCGAGAGTCTAGAAACCGCAATTAATTCATAATTGTCACAAATAAAAATCCATTAAGGATTATTACCACACCGGGATTAACAACATTAATCCCCGGGCATCACAAATTGTGTCAATGTTAATTCCCTAGGTAACAGTACATGTTCTACTGGCCCTTGCCCAAGTGGTGGTGGTGGCACAGGCGCCACTCCAACACTAGTGTTGCCACTCGTGGCATCCCTAACATCATCATGAGGTACTCTGTCTGCCATTACTGCAAATACAGGGTTACCAACAACAAACAAATATATAAAGCATGTCGGTATAACATCATATCAATATTCTTAACATGCTTTCAAGGTATTATGCAACTCCCTAATACACTTCCTATACCCTTATTCACCCCGTTCTCGAACCACTGCTCGGATACCACTAATGTGGGCTCCTCGTTACTTAATCCGTTATGTATCAGTTCATTATACATATGCGAGTAAGAATTAAGTAAAATCATACACTGATTAATATGTAGGTTGTTACAAGTTGACAAAACCATGCCATAATATACATCATATGTATAGCAAAACAACCTAGATCAATATAACCCCTAAGCAGTGGTTCAGCTCGTAGCGGAATAAGACTCACAATCCCATCCTCCTACGTCTATGAGTCCCTACAGAAACAATCACACAACATGAGTATAGATAAACAACCAGCTCAGTGATATATCAATAATCAATATAACATGATAAAGCACTATAATGATCAATTGTTCTTGTTATGTATCATGCATTATCAAAATGCAAATATGTCATGACATGTCTCATCCATCATCCTGTTATAACCAGACTAATATGATATGCCTATCTCAGCTCAATATGTCAATGGAACCTCCTCACATCTTCATATTAGCAGCACATATCATAGTACCATCCTCACATGTTATAACAGCCAGAGCATATACCCAACTGGCTTATACCTCTCATGCCAAAGCATATGTAGCATACCTATCGTGGCAACAATCCCAGCCAAAGCAATGCCCCACACTGGAATATCTATCGTGACAATGATCTCAGCCCAAAGCTTATGCGACATATCTATCGTGGCATCCATCTCAACAATATAAACCTCATGAATGCACATGCATATGATACCACTAATCATATGTTATAATGCCCACATCATCATCACAATAATATCATATACTCGTACGTCATAACGTACATGTTATGCGACACAAAAGATATAAATTAGCCGTCAATGTCTAACCGCCTCGTTGCCCCGTCCCCTGTGATGATGCTATAACAATATGAACAATATATCATATTACAATAGGCTTAAAATCAAATTCTAAAATCTAACATTTTTCAACATTTAACCCTGGCGATCGATCGCTACTTCCACCGAGCGATCGCCATACTATCCTGTTTTATCACGATCGATCGCCACTATTTCGCGATCGATCGCCAAAGTGTTCTGTTTCCTCGCGATCGATCACCTGATTTTCACCGATCGATCGCCATATGTTTTCACCGCCTTATTTTTGCTCTGTCTTCGGCGATCGATCGCCATAGTGCTCGCGATCGATCGCCGATGTTTGAACATTTCAGAACATGGCGATTTTGAGCATATCCTCATGGTGTATCTCCTACAACTCAAAAATCCACATTCAAACATGATATTTGTATGATATACCTTCATCTAAGCATGTTTCCGTATCATTATAACTCAATACTTTTCTTTTCTATCATGTATAAATTGAAACATAACAACATGATAATCTTCAAACTCAATTCATCTTTTTCACCAACAACAACATCAAACTAAGTATACCAAGCACATAATCCTTACCACAAAAAGCCAACTTCTAAATACAACAAGTTTCCTTGATTCCAAGCTCAATTCCAAGAACAAGACACAAGAGCAAGAAAGGGTTTTGGAGAGGTGCTTGTGTAGAGATTACTAGGTGAACCAAGGCGTGGTATGTTTTAAAATCTGATTTTTCATTTATATAGTAACCTCCACCTCAAATGCACATTCTAATGCCTCTCAAATGCATGTTAAATGCATAACAAGGTCATATCCTACTACACACTTCACATAATTCATGTATCTTACTTCTCTTGTATATACAATAAGACATGCATCAACATATCAAGAACATAGATATCTTTGTTCTCATTTCATATATCTCCTATGTTTCTTGTTTTATGTTATACCATACTTGCTATAACTTCATTGAAATCTCATAAGTAGTTCATTCTTTCATTTAATCAGTCATACTCGGTTCAACCCGAACCCGAACCCGATTCACATCATACCGTCATTATGTCATAATGACGAAATAATCATATCAACAAGTATGATCGTTAATTCGAGGCATTACATAAGGGTATACAATAAAACCTCATAACCCAACCGACATTTACTCGCTCGTATTTGCCAGCTTCATTCGAAAAAAGTGAATTGCGGTTAAAAAATAGAGCAACCACATTTATGTGAGCGGATAGTGGATATATATGGTTTTAGGATGACGACGATATGATTGATGATCTACCGTTTTAATTATCTTAGATTTTCAATTATAAAAGATTTGATAATTATGTTTCAGATAATATTTTTGTTCACCCTTTAGATTTTTATTGTTTTATATTGCTATATAATTTTATTTAATTTTAGTCATGTTTATTATCATCGACAATAAATAATTTTGTTTAAGAACTTATAAAATATAATAATTATGATTTATTTTTATTTGATCAGTTGATCACCGGCCTAAAACGAACCCAAACAATTTTGTATATTTACTGTTTAACAATTTAGGACTCACTGGACCTAAAACGAACCCACGTACAGTCGTACATAGACATGACCGCGATTATTAAATAACCGCGGCCCGACCCGGACCGTAACCGGGTCAACGAGCTGGTTAACCGTTGACCCAATTCTACGGTTCCGAACCGTAACCGGCCCGTCACTGTACGGGCCGGTTACGGTTCATGGGCCAGAAACCCGTCGAACCCCGGTTAGAACCAACGGTTCACACGGTTTTTTTTTAAAATTATTTATTATTTAAATATTTAAAATTAAATTGTGTTGATGAAGATTCGAACTCTTGACCTCTATCATATATATACAGCTTCTTACCACTAAGCTACTGTCTTGATATTGTTTTATTTTAGATAATATATATATATATATACTAAAAGACAATATATATTATATGTGTAATACAATAATATTTATTTTATATTGACAAATAAAAATTATCTAAAAAATATGTTATGCTCTTAAATAAAAATTATGTGTAATACAATATATATTGTAATAATGAAGCAAATTATTATAAAACAAATATATTATATACATTTTAATTATTGTACAAGCATTTTATATTCATTATTTGATTTACATTATATATATAATAATTAAATAACTATATCTTAGTTTATCACAATATGACTTACAATAGAAACCCGATAATGCAATATCTGATTAATTAAGAAAATCTTTTAATATTTTACTTATATTGATTTGGGAATAACGTATTGAATTGATAATTCACTAACTTTATATTATATAAATTAATAATTTCTAACTTAATATATTTATGATTAATCAATGAAATCATCATAAAAATAACTTTACTGACATTTGTTTCTTATTTAAATTGACAGTGACAAATCTCATTACTGACTTTTTTTTAACATAACAAGAACTTTGTGTTGTTTTTTATAGATAAATAACAAATAATTCAAATTTTACTCGTCAATTTTATATGTAATTAGTATCATAATTGTAAATAGTTCATGCTAATATCATTTGCAATTAATACCAAAGTTGTATAAGTTTCATACCAATTTCATATGTAATTACTACCAAAATTATAAATGTTTCATATCAATCTCTTTTGCAATTAGTACCAAAATTGTATAGGTTTTATACCAATTTCATAAATAATTGTATCATAATTGTAAATGTTTCATACCAATATCTTTTGTAATTAGTTCCAAAGTTGTATATGTTACAAACCAATTTCATATATAATTATTACCATAATGGTAAATGTTTCATATCAATATCATTTGTAATTAGTACCAACGTTGTATATTTTTCATACCGATTTCATATGTAATTAGTATCGTAATTGTAAATGTTTCATACCAAGCTCTTTTGTAATTAGTACCAAAGTTGTATAGGTTTCATACGAATTTCATATGTAATTAGTATCATAATTATAAATGTTTCATACCAATATCATTTGTAATTAATACCAAAGTTGTATATGTTTCATACAATTTCATATATAATTAATATCATAATGGTAAATATTTCATACCAATATCATTTGTAATTAGTACCAAAGTTGTATATTTTTCATACCAATTTCATATGTAATTGTATCATAATTGTAAATGTTTCACACCAATCTCTTTTGTATTTAGTACCAAAGTTATATATGTTTCATACCAATTTCATATATAATTAGTACCATAATGGTAAATGTTTCATACCAATATCATTTGTAATTAGTACTAAAGTTGTATATGCTTCATATCAATTTCATATATAATTAGTATCATAATGGTAAATGTTTCATACCAATATCATTTGTAAATAGTATCAAAGTTGTATATTTTTCATACCAATTCATATGTAATTAATATCATAATTGTAAATGTTTCATACCAAACTCTTTTGTAATTAATACCAAAGTTGTATAGATTTCATACCAATTTCATATGTAATTAGTATCATAATTGTAAATGTTTCACACCAATATCATTTGTAATTAGTACCAAAATTGTATATGTTTCATACCAATTTCATATGTAATTAGTATCGTTAGATAATCAGATTCATTCAATTAAAATGACATTATCTTATTTGTGGTCCCATCGAATTTGATGAAACAATGGGGTAAGTTTTGTAAGGTTAATGGCATGCGACTTAGAAAATTTCCAATAGATATACCCATACATTAGAACTCAACATCTAAATTGTTAAATGATTCATGTGCATATAGAGAGTTAATGGCAACTTAAAAAGTTCAAACACTTCCCCATACATTTACTTTGTTCTTTTTTATTATTCTTTTCTAGTAAAATTTAAATTTTTTTAAATAAAATTTAAATTTTTTAATTTTTTAATTTAAAAAAATAAAGGTCGAACCGTAACCGTAACCGGTGGTTACCTGTAATCGGTGGTTCACTAACCGTAATCGGAACCGTTTACGAATATTTAGGTTAAGGGTCGAGCTCTTTTGAACCATCGAATCGGCGGTTTCGAACCATCAATCGGTGGTTTCGAACCATCAACCGGCGGTTCACGAACCATGATCATGTCTAATCATACACCAGTATTCCGCCTCCTATTGCAGAGGAAATAAAAAATTAGGGCTTTTTAAACATTAGTTATCATCTACTTCGTTCGACTCAACGTTTCCTCGATGGACACAGCGACCACTACACCGCCGCCCGTTGCGGAGACTGAACTGTCACCCGCACGGGCATTGCAAGAACTCGAAGAACCTCTCTGCGACATTCTTCCTCAATCCCAAGATTTACAACCGCCCCCGACGGTGCAATCGCCAGTTGGCCTCATCGGAGATGGTTTCATCAATTCGATCAGAGAACTGAAAGGCTTATGCTCCGCCATCACCGCTTTCAATCAATGCTACGAAGACCTCCATAACCACCTCGATTCCATCAAAACTGCCATCCTTTCGAAACTGTCCTCGGAAACTAGTGATATCTCAACTCTTCCCATCTCAATTAGAGCGTTGTCTAATTCGGCTCAGGGAGAAGGATTGCGGAACAAACAAGAAGAAGAGGATAGGACCCCTATATCCGAACTCGAGAAGCTATGCAAAATGATGTGTAGCCGCGACGTTAAGAAGTACTTAATTGGTAACCTCTCTAATATTGATGACCTCCGTGAAGAAGTGCCCAAGGCACTGAAACTGGCGCCGAACCCTTCAAAGTTGGTTTTAGAGTGTTTGGGTAGATTCTTTTTGCAGGGGAGTAAGGCGTATACCAAGAATTCTCCTATGATTCCAGCTCGTGAGGCTTCAGTTTTGATATTGGAGTGCTTTTTGTTGATGATGGGGATGGATAATGATAATGGGGCGTTCATGATTGATAAGGGGGTAAAAGAGGAGGCAGAGAGCGTGGCAGTGGCATGGCGGAAGAGATTGTTGTCTGAAGGGGTCTTGGCACAGGCTAGTGAGATCGATGCACGTGGACTTTTGTATTTTCTTTCCTGTTTTGGGATATTGAATAAATTTAAGAGGGAGGATATTCGAGATTTGGTGGTGGCCGGTAATGTCAAGGAGATATTGTGTGTACTGCAGAAGTCTTGTGAGCTGATGAATAAAATTCCAGGTGGTGCTTTATTTCCTAGTAAATGTATAGCACTTCACATTTGATATATGAAGTATAGGCCATGTGAAATGGTCTATTATATCAGCATTATTTGACATTTTCATGTTAGTGTATGTTGAATTGCTGATTGGAGATTTTTGCATATGATTGCTGTGATAACGTTATTGTCTCTCGTTGATGCCATATATTCCAAGTCAAGGCGATTTCATATGGGTTCTATACATGCAAATAAAATTGATTATTCTAGTCCAATATTTTTGGAGAAGTTGTGTTATTTCTATGTTCTCAGACTTGTAGAATGTGGATAGAGGAAAGAGTTGTGGGAAGACATTTGTAGTATGGGATGGATTAAAAAGCGATGCAGACGTTGAGGGATTTAGATGTTTCGCATATTGGGTTAGGATACTAGGATTGGTGTTATTAAGTAGCGGAAGGTTAGGATACTAGGATTGGTGTTATTAAGTAGCGGAATGCAATTGTGGAAAAGTGGATTAGTAGTTTGCAATATAAAGAGCTATCTAGCTAGGATTAGAAACACAGAATCGAGAACAATTATATATTATTTCCATCAATATGAAAAAAGTACCTATCCATGCTACGAAGGAAATTTATTTATAATAAGAGACACAGCTGTGGTATTAGACACAAATATTTACAGAATCAGTACAAGTTGTGGTCGTTTTGGTCCTTTATACCTGGACTCAAAATGATATCTTCACCTCATAATTATACCTTTTCATCTCTGATTTTGTTTCGTGTTTTTAAGTAGCAGTTAGTTTTGGTATATAAAATGAGTGGTATCTCTTTAAATCCAGTAATAAAATAAAGCATTAAACAGGCCACAAATCTTCTTTGACATATGTTGAACCAAGCTCTCAAGCACTTTTCCTTCCTTTCTTTTTGGGTGGGGCGGGTGGGTTGGGGTTGGATATAAGCACTTATTTGATTCTATTATCTCTGGATCATTGTTATTATGGAAGAGGCACATTTTCGTCATTTGACCATAATATTGAGGAATATTTTAATGGTGTGCCTCCATTTGCCATAAAACAACGTCAGAATTGTGATCCAGCATCAATTAGTGTTACATCTGTGAGCAGGTGGTTAACAGGTTATTGCTTTAGCAATCACAGAAGTATAGAGGCACCCCAGGTCCGAGGATCACCCCACAGACTTGAATCAGCCAACCTCCCAATGATTATGTTTTCATCACGTGGACTGTGCTCTCTTGCGGTGGTTATGATGGTTGCTAGAAAATGATGCACATCTAATCATGGAGTTTTATTGTTTTATCTAGTGATTTTCTTTGGGTTAAAAATTCTGTTATGAATGTCAGCGTTTAGACTTTAATACACTAAAATACACTAAAAGTAATAGGGAGGATCAATTTGAGAAATGCATATAACATTGTACTTGCAAAAATGGGGAAGCTTGTTTTTGTCAATTAAATGTTACATCATTATTCATCTGATTTATCAAACTTTGTGATTTATCACATCATCTATCTTTCATCTCCCTGCCCAGGAAAATGCTATGAATTACTTTAGATGCACCATGGTCCTGATTAGACATGTCAATTATCTACGTTGTCCATTGCGAAAATTTTGTGTTATATTGAATCTGGCAATTTTGCTTGCACACAATATAGAATATAAAATTTAAGTCCATCCTCTCTGGGCAGTGGTGGTGCTTAGTTACGCTCTCAGCTGTGAACAATTTGAGAGCAGAACTAATCTAAGTGTCTTCATTGTGTTAGGAGCAAAACTAATCCAAGTGTTTTCATTATGCATAATGGGGTACTAGAACATATTTCTCTACATTATGTTAGCCGAATTGTTCTTACTTGTGTTATCTGCGTGCGTGCCTCGAATTTTTGCCCACCTAGGCAATGAGAAAAAGGAAAAAGGACCAGATGCAGGTCTTGATGAGTAAAAAAAAGCCAAAATTTTAGATTGAAAGAGATGTGTACAAGCATGGACCATGTGTAGTTTTGTAGGCGTAGTCCATTCCACTTCGGTGGTTATCATGTTGCTAAAACTTGGGATGGAAAAGGGGAAAAAAAAAAGAAAACAAACAAACAAAAGTTACCCTTTGAATTGGACTATTAGTTTGTCGTCTTGTTGGGTTTGGTACTCTGATCTTGTGTTTCCTTCTCATTTAGCAGTGTCATAATGGAAAAAAAAATTCCTACCTATTTACTTCAACTTTGAAGTCCTTACTTTTTTGAATTACTTTTCCTCTGTTAATTTTGCGTCAACACTGCCTATTATTATTATCGTTGTGCTTTCTTATATGGTTTTGTTTGCGTTTCTGTTTATTCTTCCCCATTAGGTGATGCAAAATCTAATGCTATTGATATTCTAACACTAATTCCTGTGTGAATTGATACCTATGCAGAGATGGTGGAGTGGTTCATAAAGAATAAAAAGGAACTGGATGCCGTTGATTTGGTTTATACCTTTGGGCTTGTTGAGAGGTTTAATCCTCAAACAATTCTAATGTCGTTTCTAAGAGAATCTAAAGCAACCGGGAAAAGAATAAGAAAAGCAGCGATGGGTTCAGCTACTGCTATGGTATTACATATTATTTAATGTTGAATCGACTTGGAAACCTACTGGTGGCGACTTGTGTATTTTCAATGTTTTTTTTCATTTTATGATCTTGATTTTCTCTCATGCAGCTCGAAGCAAACAAGAAGCAATTAGCCCCTCTGAGATCTGTTGTACAGTGTTTGCAAAGATACGAGATTGACCCTTCAAAGCTTCTTCCTGGATGGCAGATTCTTCAAAAGATTTCAAGTTTGGAAAAAGATATTGCTAATTTTGATAAGAAGCAAGGAGAAAAAGGGTATAAAAGGAAATCAACAGAAACTGATACATCAAGAAAGTCGAAGATTCAAGAAGCAAAACGTGCGCGTTTTACCAGCCATGGTCATAATGCTTCGGGTCATGTGGATAGCCTCCCTAATCACGTCTATAATTATTCTGCTACCCCATCTGTTGTGTACGGTGGACCTGGTGCAGGCTTAATGCCTGAAAACATGCTTCCACCTGCCGAAATATCAGCAAACCGTGGTGGTGTCCTTTCAACAGGTTCATATGCTGGAGTTCACGGCCAAGTGATAAATCATGGTAGTCAGCCACATTCATGGGATGTGGATGCATCCTTAATTGAAAAATATGCTGGGCAACCTACGCCGCTCGGCCTTACTAGTTTGTACCGGGCATCAACATCTGCCCAAGGCTTTGCAGGAAACCTAAATGCTGTTCCTGGAACTCGAAGTACTGCCTCTGATCTCTACCAGTTTGCTGATTCAGTTGTGGAGAGTGGGTCGTATTTGGGAAGCATTTCTCGCAGTGTCGGTGCTGTTACTAATCCTGTGCCTGCCCATACTCTGAACCCTGCCCAGCGTTCATCGTATTTATACTAAGTTGATCTCTCTGGACTGGCATTATTCTTGATGCTTACAGAGGTTTCTGAAACCAAACTGTTTCTGGTTTAGCAGGATTTTCTGTGTGTTTCATATATTTAATGCTGATTTAAATGTTATATTTCTTCCTTTTATGATTCTAGCTAACAATTGCGTGCATTTCCAGTCACTTCTTTTGGCTCATGGATTATATCCTCTCAACAATTTTCCACTTCAGACATAAGCGTGTTTTTGAAGGGTAGGATAGATAAATTATCTTGTTTCATCACTATTTGGTTGCAACTAGGGTGTAAACGAACCGAATATGCAGAAAATTTTAAGGTTCGAATTATGCTCGAAATAGTTATATTCGAGCTTGAGTTTTATTCGAAGTTCGAATAGTTTCAAAATTTTGGCTCGAGTTCGAGTTCGGCTCGAAAAGGTCGAACATGTTCGCGAGCTATTCGAATTATTGCTCGAAAATAAATACCCGAAAGGTTCGAAATATATTTATTTAATATATAATTATATTTTATTAATAAAATATTAGAATTCGGGAGCGGCTCGCGAACTATCGAACAAAGTAATTTGGGCTTGAGTTCGGCTCGAAAAAAAGTTTGAACATGTTCGAGTTCGGCTCGAATTTCGAATACGAATCAAATATTTATCGAGCCGACTCGAAAAGTTCGTGAACATGTTCGATTTGTTTACACCCCTAGTTTCAACCAAAGACTGAAAAACCTTTCTCCATAAAAGAGAAGGTGAAAAGAAGGAATACACATTGCACATTTTGTCAACCACATTAATTATTCGTATCTTGATTTCGATTATTTATCATATACTACCTATCAAGCGATTAAAAAATAAATATTAATAATTATAGCGATAATAAATTTTCATAATCAAACCCTACACATTGATTGTGGAAAATGACTTATCTTTTAATTTTCTCAACTAATCTCCACTTGTAAATGCCTCTAAATGTTTCAACTTTTAAATTTTCTATCTATGTATTTTATAAGTACTAGCAAGAAACACGTGTGTCGTACGTGAATACTCACTATCGTTTTTTGTTTGATTGATCATATTAGTTAGAAAAAATACTTATGGCCAGTTAAAAAAAAAATTATGATCATTTTCTCTTGAATCTATTTCATCAAATTTAAAATCAAACCTCTTAATATGATACAAAATAAATGTCAAATGGATATGAAATTATAAAATTATACTGACAACAATATTGATTTCGATAAATATAATATACTGATGGGTTCAAAATAATGATTGATCTTTTAATATGATATAAAATGTAATAATTATCATATTAAAATTCTAATAATAAATTATATAAATTATTACGGTGTATTCAAATTTACCCTGCAAATGTTTATTTCTCGTAATAGTCAAATGACAAAGTGATATTTCACACTTTAATAAATAATTAAGTGGTCAAATGGTAATAATGATATTCCACACCATTTGAGTTACCCAAACTTTTTCTGATTATTTTTGTATATTAATACAATGGGTAATTGTTTGTATTTTACATAAGTACTTTATAATTTACCTTTTCCAAATGATATAAAAGTTAAAAAAAATGCAGTGAATTTCTTTAATCATTAACAATATTCTGAACTTTGTGCTTGCCTGATTGTCAATAATTTATTTCAAAGCTTATAATAGGTGGTATACAGAACACTCAAAATTATAGTTGTAACATGTGAATCGAAACAAATTTAAAAATGCTTGTTGGGAAAGTATTTCTAAATTTTGGTGATGACAAACGTTTACTGCTTGAAGCGTCTACTGCATCGAAGAAGCTTACTGATGAAAAGATCATTGTTTGACTCTACAAACGTCTACCGGATCCAAAGACTAAGAGATATCATCTACCAGGTCCAAAGGCTAAGAGACATCTATACCGGATGCGGAGAATAAACGTCTAGTGGAACAAGAGTGTCTCAGTCCACTTTGCAAATCCTTAGGAGATACCAGCAGACGATGAAGAAGACATTAGTTGATCTTAGTCCAGCAGACTAAGTAACTAATGAGTTACCAGTAGATGATGAAAAAAGGCATCAGTTGTCTTTTGTCCAACAGACAAACATTCAAGGAGACAACACGAACAGATTCACTCTGACAATGGTACAACACAGTGACACACTACCATATCAGTGCCACCACTCGTCAGAATGAACTAGCCGTTGATTAACAAAAAATGGAAAGAAGACAAAAAGAATTTGGATGAAAATCAAGAAGCTGGTTTGTGCGGTTCTTTCCATTTGAATAATAGTTGTCGTTAGACTTTTGAGTCTATAAATACGTCGAAGAGAAGAATGAAGAAAGCTCTCAACACTCTGAAATCCTAAATCAACTTCATTCGAATACAAGCAAAAAATTCAAGACGCATATTGCAATATTCTGAAGTTTTGCCAAGCAATACCAAAGTGTCATTGAGATCCTACTGCAGTACTTAACAATCTGTTGTAAAACCCCCTTCTAAACACTACCCCGATCCTAACAAGTGGTATCAGAGCAAGGTCTTCTCAATTATGAGAATACTAAGAACTGATGGCCTCATTCAGCAAGATTCCTATGTTCAAAAAGGATGAATATGATGACTGGAGAATTAGGATGCAAGTACATCTAAGTGCTCAGGATGATGATATGTGGTACGTCATCACTGACGGGCCAATGGGGATCATGAAAGTCAACACAACAATGGCTATTTCTAGTGGTGAACCTCAGATGGTTAAAAATGACAGAGCGTCCTGAACCAATGAGGAAAAGAAAATGCAAACCTGGACAACGTGACCAAAGACATCTTGTTCAAAACATTGGACAAGAACATGTTCAATAAAATCAAAATGTGTCATACTGTTGCTCCACAAAAATTTGAGAACATAAAGATGATGTCTGGAGAAACTCTCAATGAATATGATGAAAGAGTGACATGAATTATCAATGAACTCAACATCATGGGTAAGGAATTATCAAACAGAGAAGTGACCCTAAAAGTCATAAGAGATCTTCTAAGAGAATGGGATGTGAAGACCATAGCCATGAGAGAATCCAAATTTCTAAACAAGATCGACCTCCACGATCTTTTTTGCTGATTTAAAGGCGTAGGTGTTTGAACTAGGCATTCGAGTTGATGATGAACCAAGTACTAGTAAACCAACGAAGGCCATTGTTGCATCAGAGTCCCTGTGTACTGATGCTATGGCGATGTTTGTTAAGAAATTTGGCAAATTCATGAAGAAAAGCCACAAGACATATCAGTCTTACCCAAGGAAGCAGAACTTCGAGGACAGATCAGAAGAAGATGATCATGTCTGCTTCAACTGTAACAAACAAGGACATTTCGTTGCTGATTGTACTAAACCAAGGAAGGATGATCAAAAAAAGACTTCCAAAGACTACAAGAAGTCTAAGGAGAAAAGAAGATCATACAGAAAGATATATATCAAAAAGTACTTGTTGTTGAGGAAAACAAGAGCAAGTGTGCTGATTCAGAATCAGAATCAGAAGAATCATCAAGCTCATCAAGCGAAAGTGAATATGAAGGAGTCCACTGTTTCATGGCAAATGATGACAGTGAGGTAACTGATTCTAACCCCTCTGAATTTGTTGGGATATGCCCTAAGACAAGTCATTAGATGATTGTTTATGACATACAATGTATTATGATTTTATAAATGGCAAATCATTATTATATATTATTCGAATATCTGTGCAATATGAACTGATATATAAGTTAATGTCCTTAGAATAATAATGTATTATTCTTAAAGATTGTCCCTAGTCAAGTATTATCATAAATCAGGATAATGATAATACATTGAGACTAGTATGTTTTGATTGATGAATTGTTCATGGATATGAGTATCAAATCAACACATGGGTACATGTTAGAGAATAATGTACTGGACAGACCCATCATGAGAATGCTACATGGATAGTTATATGAGTGTCATAAGAAATTCTCATATGGATAATAATGTATGTAATCCTTACGACTTGAGATCATCAGAGATCCCAACATAAGGAGTTATGTATCTTGATATTGTCAAACGTTACATGTAACAGGGTAAACTATAAAGGCAACTATTGGAGACACTACGAATTATGTAGAGGGATGTTGATTGATCAAGATAGGATTTGTCCCTCCTATGTAACTGGAGAAGTGTTTGGGCCCTTGATCAAGTAAGACTAAAATGCATGGCCGTGCTCAAATGAGTCGATATGTGATATCGAGCTTATTCGTTTATTCTAGTTCTACTTAGGGATCAAGACATAGAGATTGAATATACGAGTATGACTATTCCATGACTCGTGTTCAATCTAAACACATGGACAAAGGGATTAAGTTACATGGTTAATATTATCACAAGTTCTAAGGTTATGTCGAGTCAATTACATTCTTGTAATTTGGGTAGCCTTGATGTGTTGCTAGATACCGCTCATTGCTTGTGATGTAAAATGAGATTTTATGTCACTGCCAACATTACAAGATCCTATCAGGTCGCACAAAAGATTAAATCGATAAAGGGAATTAAATTCATTGGATGAATTAATTAATTAAGAAGAGTCTTAATTAAATGATTATAAGGATTTAATTAAATCATGGGTTTAGGCCCATGAGGCTTTGTGAAAGCCTTTAATTAAATCATATATAATTTGATAACAAAGGTGATTAATTGGATTAACACTACATATCAAAACCTAGCTTCCAAAAGCTTTCGGCCGCCTCTTGCTCGAAGGATCGCCGCCGCCGCCGCCGTGATCTTCGACAATTCCGGCCATCGTCTAGCGGTTTAGAACCGTGTGACTTTGCTTCGTTATAAACAAGTCTAGCAACTTGTTATTAAACGATCCCTTTAGATTTTATCGTGTGGATACTGGTAGCGTTTATCGTGTACGCCCAAATTAACCCTTCTTCAGTTAATAACAAAAATATGTAGTAGTGGAAGTAGGGATCGATCTCACAGGGAAGGTAAATTTATTTTGTGTCAATTATCAAAGAACTAGTAACAATGGGGGATTTGGACTGGATTACTACTACTTAGCAAATATCAAACTAATTAACGAGTCTAACTAAAATGATTAAAACTTATGGGATTAAAGCGATTCTTGGTTTTCAGGTAACCGTACTTTTGGAAAATTATCTTTTAGTCATCAAATCAAAACATTCAAATTCTTTCAATTATCTATCGATTGGAAATTCAATTCCTACTCATCTTATTCGTAGTCAAAGAGAAAACAGCATTCAATTCAACCCTTACCAAATCTCTAATCACCACTACAGCCGTTAATGATTAAATCAATGATAGTTTTCAAAACTAATGAGTTCGACAAATCTAATCAATAAAAACTACAGCCGTTAGAATTGATTACTCAAGCGTTTCTCCTAAGAATTCAATAACACCTACAGCCGGTTAATTATTAATCTTAGTTGTTTCTTAGCAAACTATCGATTATGTTATTGAATATTAGGTGATCGGTCTAATACACAAGCACAACAATCATGGAATTCGAATTCTGAGAAACCAATTGAAATCGAAGATTAATTCAACAATCAAACCGAATTTTCATAAAAGATTTAAATCCAAAAGTAGGTATCCCTTCAACCAAGAATCGAAGGGTTTTAGCCTAGCATAATTAAATCTAAAAGCAATAAAAATTCAATGGAAAACATTAAATAAATAAAGGAAAAGAAATTACTAATATAAATCACGATTCCGGCTTGTCAATTCCGGTTCCGTTCTTCGTCGTTCTTGAAGAAAACTTTGAAAGAAAATTAATCTAAAATCCTAAAATATTCTAAGAGTATGAAAATATGCTTAAAATGAGGTAAAAATCGTGTATATGAGGTATGGAGGCTGATGGAGTAGGGTAAAATCCATGTGGGAAGGAAAGAAATCAAGTTTTTTAATTTTTCAAAAGTCTTCAGGCGTAATTACGCGTATAATGGCGTAGCTACGCCTAGACATGCCGTAGCGTTGGCGTAATTACGCCTGTGAATGGCGTAATTACGCCTGTCCATCATTTTTCTGGCGAGTTTTGTATTTTGGCCATAACTTTCACATACGAACTCCGAATTCGACGAGTCAGCTGTCCACGCGAAGATAACTCAAAGTTCTACAACTTTTATATGGACCACATTCCCAAAACTTGGCTGGAATACATAGAAATTTGAGGAGAAAGGAGCAACATGTGTCTTTGATTCCGGTTTTTTCCTCTTTTCTTCAACTTTATTGCTTCTTTCATCATTTTAGCTTGATTTCTTCACTTTTCCCTACATTTACATAAATATACGATTAGGTAGCATATGTATCAATTTATCCATCAAAATATACCAAATCGTAGACAATTAAGCGTAATAGATGTGTCTATTTCTAGTCACATCAAACACCCCCATACTTACTCTTTACTCGACCTCGAGTAAATAATCAAAACTACAATATTTTTTTGCTTGGCTCATAGCATCATAACAAACTAACTTGTCCTCACTTTTATGCCTCAACAATTTAAAACATGCATAGTAATGAAAGGCGGTGAAAAGTTAACAGTGGAACAAGTTCAATCCCTAAACATTTCGTACCCAACGAAGTAGTGAACGTGTGTGTGTGGTCATAAACAAGTGTTGTGTACAAATTATAGATTCAAAATATGCAAAGCCATAATAGTTCAAGTCATACACTAACACAAGTATAAGCTCACTTGCACACTCTTCTCCACTATCTTAGCTACTTTGCAAACACAAATCAAGTAGGTCTTTATTAGCTTGTAGCTTGGCCTAGGTATTGGCTTATGAAAGAAAGGGTAAGGATATTCAAACAAGAGAGTATGATGAAATGCACACTAAAACTTCTCTTCTTGCATGAGTTTTTCAACTTCGTTCTTTTTCACAAGGTTTATTTCAACACTTTTCTTCTTTTGTGCCTTGGCTCCCCTTGGAGTCATATTTTTATCTATTTTCTCAAGGCATTCCTTTTTCTTTCATGCATTCCATTCTTTTGACAAATAAGCTCACAAATATACTTCAATGATTCCCAAGTGCATTTGAATGAAATACATCATACTCCCTTAAAATGTATGGATTAAAATCACATTTAGGCTCATTAGGGAAGGATGATAAGCTAGTCAAGGAATGTTGAATGGGGGTCTTGAGTATGCTTAGCATACTCCCATTCTTTTATGTTAAGGCTCAAAAAGGGTACTAGAGATTGATTTTGTTTACATGGTAGGCTTGAAAGGCTCAAACGCATCAAAGATTGCCTATATCACTTTCATGTTTGCAAGTAGTCTAGACATACGCCTCAAAGAGCATGTAGTTAAGTTCTAGCATCTATTAGAGACTTCTTAAGACTATCACAAAATTTACACAATCTTCACTAAGTGATGCACACTTCACAAGTCATGACAATAATGTGCTCAAAATATTCAACTACTAAGTTAAAGTAAAATCTGCATTAGAGTTCAAAGTGTTCCAAGGTTAACAATTCACCTATGTTCAAAAGCATGCATGATATCAATTAGGTTTCATCATGGGCTAGTGATTCTAAGCATGCGTTCATTACTAGCTATGAGCTCAAAATTTTCAAATTTTTCGATTTTTTTTTTTTGTATTTTTGTAATAGAAAAGCAATAACAAGCCACTAATCCCTCCCCCATACTTAAATCTTACATTGTCCCCAATGTAAGGCAAAAAGACAAGAGAAGAGAAAAGTTCAACTAAAAAGCAATAAAAATAAAAGGGTAAAAAGGAAACTAACTCCCCTTGGGTTGCCTCCCAAGCAGCGCCTCTGTTTAACGTCGGTGGCCCGACGCCAGTCCTCTATCAAGGTGGTTGATGCAGTGTTGCTCTATCCTTCCTTAACCACATCAATATCTTCTTCACTCCTCGGTATTTCGGCCTGTTGCCCTTTGAGTGGTCGTCCTCAGTCCTTACTCCTTCGGCACGTGATTGACATGGTCGATCCGGAGGATGCTTCTTTCCAATGGTACGATCCTGCAATTGAGAAATAAGAGGATCAGCAGTATCATGAGTAGATAAAGCATCAATAGTATGAACAGTATGCATAGGAGGGGGATCCATACCTCTCTTCTCGTCAAGGCCATCAGTAGCCTTTCCCATTTCCCACAACTCATCATTATCAAAATCAGAATCATAATCATCATGTACATCAATAGCGTAACTAGAATGCTCAAGAGGTTTAATGGGTTCATACATGTTGAATTTTTCAATTTCACCATTAGACTCCATGGTTATCAAACCGCTATTCATATTGATTACTGAATTTGATGATTTCAAGAATGGTCTTCCTAAAATAATTAGACTAGAAGGATCACCATTTCTCATGTCTAAGACATAGAAATCGGCTGTGAAGACCAAATTCTTTACATGCACAACTACGTCCTCTATTATCCCCTTAGGTGTGACCATGGATTTATCAGCTAAGTGAATAACTGCTCTATTTCTTTTTAAAGGTCCCATCTTCAGTTGAGAGTACATTGAGTAAGGCAAGACATTTATGGACGACCCTAAATCGAGCATAGCCTTCTCAATCTTAATACCTCTAATCTCACATGGGATAAAGAACATACCTGGGTCCTTGCATTTAATGGGGATGCTTCTTTGGTTATCCGCCGAAACATTGTCATTGAGCTCGACCTTGGGCTGCCCCTTGTGTTCCTTGTTTCGATCCTCATTCACGGTTTCATGCAATGGGGCTTGCTCTTTGTAGCGTGGACTCATCTCGTAGAGGCCTTTGAGTCCGGCACCTTTCCTATTGTCCTTCAATGCTTGGGGGAAAGGGGGTGGTTCTTTATATTCAGAAAGTTTGTGGTACTTACCTCGTGGTTCCTCCCCTTGCATTGGCTCTTCAACATCTGTCTCTGTCTCCGTCATCTCTTCTTTTTGGGGTGGTGTCAGTACCACCTTCTCTTCGGTTGCATCTTCATTCACATTCATTGTGATAGCACTCACATTTTCCCGCGGGTTCATCTCTGGTTGTGACGGCAGTCCATTTGAAATCCTTGCTTCGATCTTGCTGATTGAAGTTGCCAATTGTCCCATCTGCGTCGTCAAGCTCTGGATGCTTGCCCTCGTCTCCTGTTGAAATTGTAAGCTATTTTCAGCAATAATTTGGATGCTATGTTCTAACCTGTCAGAGGGAGGGTGCACTGGCGGTGGTGGAGGTCGCTGATATGGCGGTCTGTAGGGTTGAGGTTGGTGCATCTGTGGGTTTCCATAGCCTTGGTTCGGATGGTCCCTCCACCCTTGATTGTAGTTGTTTGGTGGATGGTCATAATTCCTTTGTGGGGGACCTGGGAATCCTCCTGCAGCATTTACGTTCTCCGTGGTTGTCTCTTGTAGTGAGGGGCATGCGTCTGTGGAATGGTTCGCAGCCAGACAGATTCCACACGGCTTTGTCTTTCCTACATTTCCACCTGCCATACCACGCACAAGAAAAGTGAGGTCTATCAGTTGTTGTTCTAAGTTTGATACGTTTACCTCTTTTCTTTGCGGTTGCCCATGGCGCACAGATCCGAATTGTTGGGAGTTGGCCGCCATGTTAGCTATCAACCTTCTAGATTCCTCCGCTGTTTTGTCTATAAATGCTCCTCCGCTTGCCGCATCCACTAAGTTCCTGTCAGAAGAAAGTAAACCTTCATAAAAGTATTGGATGAGAAGGTGTTCACTTATCAGGTGTTGTTGACAACTTGCGCACAACTTCTTGAATCTCTCCCAGTACTCGTGTAGTGATTCCTCGTAGAGCTGCTTCACACCATATATCTCTTTCCTCAAGTTCGTTGCCCGTGAAGCTGGGAAGTACTTTTCTAGAAATATTCTTTGTAAGTCAGTCCACGTGGTGATCGATCCGGATGGTAAGTAGAAGAGCCAGTCTTTTGCAGCGTCCTTTAGAGAAAACGGGAACGCTCTTAGCTTTATTTGATCCTCAGTGATTCCGGTCGGCTTCATGGTAGTGCACACCACGTGGAATTCCATCAGATGCTTATGTGGGTTTTCACCTGCAAGACCATGAAAAGATGGCAATAAGTGAATTAAACCAGATTTGAGTTCAAAATTTACGTTATTGGCCAGAGCAGGGAAACTGATGCAGAGCGGTTGTTGATCCAAGTTAGGATTTGCGAGCTGCCTCAAGCTTTGATTTGCAGCCATGTTGTTCCTTTCTTCCTCTTCAAGCAGCCTTGCTTCTCTCCTTCTCTGATGTAGCGTCCTCTCAATCTCAGGATCGTAGTAAAAGTTATCTTCGTGATTGAACGATCCACCTGTACTCATTAACAAACCAAAGTAGTAATGCGGGATAAAAAAAAAATCGACACAAATAAATGTTGCCCTCCCCGGCAACGGCGCCAAAATTTGGTAGCGTTTATCGTGTACGCCCAAATTAACCCTTCTTCAGTTAATAACAAAAATATGTAGTAGTGGAAGTAGGGATCGATCTCACAGGGAAGGTAAATTTATTTTGTGTCAATTATCAAAGAACTAGTAACAATGGGGGATTTGGACTGGATTACTACTACTTAGCAAATATCAAACTAATTAACGAGTCTAAATAAAATGATTAAAACTTATGGGATTAAAGCGATTCTTGGTTTTCAGGTAACCGTACTTTTGGAAAATTATCTTTTAGTCATCAAATCAAAACATTCAAATTCTTTCAATTATCTATCGATTGGAAATTCAATTCCTACTCATCTTATTCGTAGTCAAAGAGAAAACAGCATTCAATTCAACCCTTACCAAATCTCTAATCACCACTACAGCCGTTAATGATTAAATCAATGATAGTTTTCAAAACTAATGAGTTCGACAAATCTAATCAATAAAAACTACAGCCGTTAGAATTGATTACTCAAGCGTTTCTCCTAAGAATTCAATAACACCTACAGCCGGTTAATTATTAATCTTAGTTGTTTCTTAGCAAACTATCGATTATGTTATTGAATATTAGGTGATCGGTCTAATACACAAGCACAACAATCATGGAATTCGAATTCTGAGAAACCAATTGAAATCGAAGATTAATTCAACAATCAAACCGAATTTTCATAAAAGATTTAAATCCAAAAGTAGGTATCCCTTCAACCAAGAATCGAAGGGTTTTAGCCTAGCATAATTAAATCTAAAAGCAATAAAAATTCAATGGAAAACATTAAATAAATAAAGGAAAAGAAATTACTAATATAAATCACGATTCCGGCTTGTCAATTCCGGTTCCGTTCTTCGTCGTTCTTGAAGAAAACTTTGAAAGAAAATTATCTAAAATCCTAAAATATTCTAAGAGTATGAAAATATGCTTAAAATGAGGTAAAAATCGTGTATATGAGGTATGGAGGCTGATGGAGTAGGGTAAAATCCATGTGGGAAGGAAAGAAATCAAGTTTTTTAATTTTCCAAAAGTCTTCAGGCGTAATTACGCGTATAATGGCGTAGCTACGCCTAGACATGCCGTAGCGTTGGCGTAATTACGCCTGTGAATGGCGTAATTACGCCTGTCCATCATTTTTCTGGCGAGTTTTGTATTTTGGCCATAACTTTCACATACGAACTCCGAATTCGACGAGTCAGCTGTCCACGCGAAGATAACTCAAAGTTCTACAACTTTTATATGGACCACATTCCCAAAACTTGGCTGGAATACATAGAAATTTGAGGAGAAATGAGCAACATGTGTCTTTGATTCCGGTTTTTTCCTCTTTTCTTCAACTTTATTGCTTCTTTCATCATTTTAGCTTGATTTCTTCACTTTTCCCTACATTTACATAAATATACGATTAGGTAGCATATGTATCAATTTATCCATCAAAATATACCAAATCGTAGACAATTAAGCGTAATAGATGTGTCTATTTCTAGTCACATCAGATACCGTAGAGACAAATGTGCAAACTTTTGTTTGTGACTCGTGGTGCTACAACGAGGATTATGCATCAAACACTCTACAAGGGTGAGACTCTTTCATCATTCCGATATGAATACTCTGTATAGGTCCATGGTTAGGGAATCCACATTTTATTTCCGCTACGCATTGCTTGTAGGATTCCTTACAGTGGTATCAGAGCCGTGTACAAAGCTCATATCGGAATTATGTGGTTAATTGTTTAATAATATTTAGAATTATATTGCATGCTTTAAAACTGTATAATTCATATATGATATGGAATAAATTGAGTTTGTGAAATCATCGTAAAATTATATATGATATAATTGACTATTTATGTATATGATACAAGAAGGCGAAAAATCGAACCTTGAACCATGATGGTTCGGCCACCACCATCGCAAATGACCCACGGCTGCCACATGAGGGCTAGGGTTTTCAAACCCTTGGCTCTAGATGGTCTAGCCGTTGTAGCTCATGGTTGTGCATGGAGGTGTCGAAACATGGCTAGGGGTTAGAATTTTTTTTGCTCGATTAGATGATTGGCGGCTACATCCACGTGAGAGCTAGGGTTTTTCGAACCCCTTGGCTCGAGATGGTCAAGCCGCCACCGTCATGAATCGTGCATAAGCCGAGCCACCGCCGAAGGACTAGAGTTTCGAACCCTATGGTTTGTAGGCTCACCGGCCGCCGCATGTGAAGAGGCTAGGGTTTCGAACCCTTAGCCACATTCGGTCCATGAGGGGCCGAGATGACTAGGGTTTCGAACCCTAGTCACATGCGTGGTGGGCCGTGGTTTTGGGCTAAGGATCCGTGACATGTGATGTCCCGAGCGTACGATAATTTTCATAAAATTTATTTTACAGTTTTATTGGTATTAAATTTTAAAATGTTTAGAATTTAATTCATTAATTGTTATAGCATGTTTTATGTGTTGTTTGAGCATGGTGCATGGTTATAGCCCTGTGCCCTATTAGATAGGAGTTTGTGAATGTTTGTAATTTAATACGGCATGCGAGTCGTGCATTCTCTATTTTTTCTGTATGTTAACCATCCCCTATGTTCCCCTCGAATGTGACTCGAGGAATTCTCTATATCTTGTAAATGTTATATTGTATAGTTTATTTCTTTGATGGAGATCAACGAAGACGGACCATGGTGCCGGGGTGAGAAGGCCATTCACAAAAGGGAGCCAAAGAGGTGCTTGGAGAAGTTACCCTTAGGTTGACTTTTAGATTTTCTCATTGGCTTGAGAAATCTTTAGTTGGGGCTATAACCATGTCACGTTTACTTTATGTTGATGTATGAGATGCATGTTTAATGTTTTATTTAATATTGATGCTTATATATATATGTATATATATATATATATATATATATATGTATATATTCATATATGTACCGGACATATTTTCAATATTAATAAAATCATGAGATCAATAAATCACTCTTATAATATTAAGTTTAAGATGCCTTACAATTAAAAATACTCGTCAAGACTTCGATTGAACATGTGTGGGTTTGCCAAAGCAAAGCACCGCGACAATCTTAGTAAGACGCGAAAGGGTAAAAGTGATATCCGTGTTATTTTAAAAATTGGGTTCGACTTAACTAGCGTTATCTCAATAGGATTGGGAACCTAGAGGCATGGGGTTGGAAAATAATTCATTAGATGAATTTGAACAAAGCGTTGTTCGTAACCATCCAAGAATTGCATGTGATTGTAATTGACAAAGAGTTGTCTACCTAAATAACCGAGTCTTGGGCGATTAGCCAAAGCTAACTCAAGATTAAGTTAAATATGGATCTTGGCCCACTAAATTTTTCGAGGGTTGATAATTTTAAACAAAATAGTGGGAGTATCATTTAATGTAAGACCATATTAAATGATTAAAATCATAAACTTATTTTGCATATTTATATTGTAGATATCCATGGCAACAAACAACGTTACAAATGCACTATCATTGCGATCGGTCCTTGAGAAGAACAAGCTGAATGGGACAAATTTCCTGGACTGGTATAGGAATTTGAGGATTGTCCTCAAGCAAGAAAAGAAGCAAGATGTCCTAGAGGAACCCTTACTTGCTGAGGAACCTCCCTTGACGGCTGCTAAAGCCGATAAAGATGCTTACAAGAAGCATCAAAATGACGCACTTGATGTTGGGTGCCTTATGCTTGCCACCATGAACTCTGAGCTTCAGAAGCAACATGAGGAAATAGAGGCGTTCGATATGATCGAGCATCTAAAGCAACTATACCAACAACAAGCAAGACAAGAGAGGTATGGCGTCTCTAAAGCGTTATTCCAGTGTAGAATGGTAGAAGGAAGTCTGGTTGGAACTCATGTACTCAAGATGATTGGGTACATTGAGAATCTGGAGAAGCTGGTTTTCCTTTGGACCAAGAGTTGGCCACTGATGTGATCTTGCAATCGTTGCCTGAAAGCTTCAGTCAATTTGTCTTGAATTACAATATGATTTAAATTGAAAAGACTCTACCACAGTTGCTTGGCATGCTAAGAACTTTTGAAGCTAACAACAAGAAGTCTAAGCCTACTAATGTTCTTATTGTCAATAAGAGCAAAGGAAGGGCTAAAGCAAAAGGCTTCAAGAAGAACAAGAAGGTCCTTGTTAAGTCTAAGCCACATGTTTCTGCACTAAAGCCAAAGGGAGGAGTGGCAAAAGAGGGGAACTGTTTCCATTGCGGTGAGACCGGACATTGGAAAAGAAATTGCAAAGTTTATCTGGAGGATCTTAAGAAGACGAAGGGAAGTGTGACTTCCACTTCAGGTATTTTTGTTATAGAAGTCAATTTATCTACTTCTTCATCATGGGTATTAGATACTGGATGTGGATCTCACATTTGTGTTAATGTGCAGGATCTTAAAAGGAGTAGAACATTGGCAAAAGGCGAAGTAGATCTCCGAGTAGGAAATGAAGCAAGAGTTGCTGCATTAGCTATAGGAGATTATTCATTATCTATGCCTTCCGGTTTATCTTTAGATTTAAAAGACTGTTATTTTGTGCCTTCAATTACTAGAAACATTATCTCTATTTCTTGTTTGGACAAGTTTGGATTTTCATTTATTATAAAGGACAATTGTTGCTCCATTTATTTAAATGATATGTTTTATGCTAGTGCACAAATGATTAATGGTCTTTATGTATTAAATCTTGATATGCATGTCTATAACATAAATACTAAAAGGATTAAGAATAATGATTCTAATCCAACTTATCTCTGGCATTGTCGCTTGGGCCATATAAACGAGAATCGCATATCAAAACTTCATAAGGATGGAGTATTGGATTCATTTGATTTTGAATCATATGAAACATGTGAATCTTGTTTAATGGGCAAGATGACTAAAGCTCATTTCAAGGGACATGTTGAAAGGACAAATGATTTATTGAGTCTCATACATAGTGATGTATGTGGACAAATAAGCACACATGCTAGAGGTGGTTTTCAATACTTCGTTACATTTACTGATGACTTCAGTAGATATGGGTATGTGTACCTAATGAAAAATAAACATGAAACCTTTGAAAAGTTCAAGGATTTCAAGAATGAAGTACAAAACCAACTTGGTAAAAGTATCAAAATCCTTCAATCAGATCGAGGAGGTGAATACCTTAGCCAAGAGTTTCATGACTATCTGAAGGAGTGTGGGATAGTCCCACAACTCACTCCTCCGTATACTCCACAATGGAATGGTGTATCCGAGAGGAGAAATCGAACCTTGTTGGACATGGTTAGATCAATGATGAGTCATGCAGATCTTCCGATATCCTTTTGGGGACATGCTTTAGAAACAGCAATATTCATACTGAACCGTGTTCCATCTAAATCAGTGGAAAAGACACCATATGAGATATGGACTGGGAAATGTCCTAGTATGTCTTTTATGAAGATTTGGGGTTGTGAGGTTTTCGTGAGACGTCACGCCTCTAACAAACTTGGACCCAAATCTGATAAGTGTTTATTTGTGGGGTATCCTAAGGAAATGAAAGGATACTATTTCTATTATCCCACCGAGAACAAAGTGGTTGTTGCTCGGACTGGTGTCTTTCTTGAAAGAGAATTTATTTCTAGAAAAACCAGTGGGAGACATATAGAACTTAGTGAAGTTCAACCACAAGAAAACACTGAACATGATATTGAGATGGAAACAGAGCAGACACCACAAGCTGTTGTGGATAAAGTACCTGCTCAAGAGACACAAGCCAAACGTAGGTCTGTAAGAGAACACCGGGAGCCACAGAGATATGGATTTCTTGTGACTCAACAAGGTGACTTACTACTTATTGATGAGGATGAGCCGTCATCTTATCAAGAAGCTATAATGGGCACTGATTCTGAGAAATGGCAAGAAGCCATGAAATCTGAAATGGAATCCATGTATGCAAACCAAGTTTGGACTTTGGTTGACCCACCTGAAGGGGTGAGACCCATAGGGTGCAAATGGATTTTCAAGAAGAAGACCGACATGGATGGTTATGTACAAACCTTTAAAGGTCGACTGGTAGCAAAAGGTTTCAAACAAATTCATGGTATTGACTATGATGAAATTCTTTCACCAGTTGCCATGGTTAAATCCATTAGGATCTTACTTGCAATAGCTGCATTTCATGATTATGAAATCTGGCAGCTGGATGTCAAAACAGCTTTCCTTAATGGAAATCTGCTTGAGGATGTGTACATGACACAGCCCGAGGGTTTTGTCAATCCAAAGGATGCTGGAAAAATATGCAAGCTACAACGATCCATTTATGGATTGAAGCAAGCTTCTCGGAGTTGGAATCTTCGTTTTGATGATGCAGTCAAAGAGTTTGGTTTCATCAAAAACGTAGATGAACCTTGTGTCTACAAGAAGGTCAGTGGGAGCATAATTATCTTCCTAATATTGTATGTAGATGACTACTTCTAATTGGGAATGATATCCCTGCCTTACAATCTGTAAAGATTTGGCTAGGGAATTGCTTTTCTATGAAAGACTTGGGTGAAGCCACCTATGTATTAGGAATCAAGATCTATAGAGATAGATCGAGAAGATTACTTGGCCTAAGTCAAAGTACATACATAGACAAAGTGCTAAAACGGTTTAGCATGCAAGAATCTAAGAAAGGATTCGTGCCTATGACACATGGAATACATCTCTCCAAGGATCAGTGTCCTTCAACACCAGATGAGAGACAACACATGAGTAAGATTCCATATGCGTCAGCTATTGGATCTATCATGTATGCCATGATATGTACGCGTCCCGATGTTTCGTATGCTTTGAGCATGACGAGCAGATATCAAGTTGATCCAGGTGAAAGTCACTGGATTGCAGTCAAGAACATCCTGAAGTACTTGAGAAGAATTAAGGATACATTTTTGATTTATGGAGGTGAGGAAGAGCTCAATGTAATAGGTTACACTGATGCTAGCTTCCAAACTGACAAAGATGATTTTCAATCACAATCAGGATATGTGTTTTTGCCTAAATGGAGGTGCTGTAAGCTGGAAGAGTTCAAAGCAAGAGACAGTAGCCGATTCTACAACTGAAGCTGAATATATTGCTGCCTCAGATGCAGTAAAGGAAGCTGTTTGGATCAAGAAGATCATTTCGGAACTTGGGGTGATGCCTAGCATTCTAGATCCGATTGAACTCTATTGTGACAACAATGGAGCCATCGCATTGGCTAAGGAACCTAGATCTCACCAAAGATCCAAGCACATACTTTGGCGCTTTCATTTCATTCGAGAAATCGTTGAAAGAGGAGATGTAAAGATATGCAAAGTACCAACAGATGATAATGTATCTGACCCATTGACGAAGCCACTGTCACAGCAGAAGCATGATCGTCATACTAGATCTCTAGGCATTAAGTATATGTCTGATTGGTCTTAGTGCAAATGGGAGATTTGTTGGGATATGCCCTAAGACAAGTCATTAGATGATTGTTTATGACATACAATGTATTATGATTTTATAAATGGCAAATCATTATTATATATTATTCGAATATCTGTGCAATATGAACTGATATATAAGTTAATGTCCTTAGAATAATATTGTATTATTCTTAAAGATTGTCCCTAGTCAAGTATTATCATAAATCAGGATAATGATAATACATTGAGAATAGTATGTTTTGATTGATAAATTGTTCATGGATATGAGTTATCGAATCAACACATGGGTACATGTTAGAGAACAATGTACTGGACAGACCCATCATGAGAATGCTACATGGATAGTTATATGAGTGTCATAAGCAATTCTCATAGTGATAATAATGTATGTAATCCTTACGACTTGAGATCATCAGAGATCCCAACATAAGGAGTTATGTATCTTGATATTGTCAAACGTTACCTGTAACAGGGTAAACTATAAAGGCAACTATAGGATACACTACGAATTATGTAGAGGGATGTTGATTGATCAAGATAGGATTTGTCCCTCCTATATAACAGGAGAAGTGTTTGGGCCCTTGATCAAGTAAGACTAAAATGCATGGCCGTGCTCGAATGAGTCGATATGTGATATCGAGCTTATTCGTTTATTCTAGTTCTACTTGGGGATCAAGAAATAGAGATTGAATATACGAGTATGACTATTCCATGACTCGTGTTCAATCTAAACACATGGACAAAGGGATTAAGTTACATGGTTAATATTATCACAAGTTCTAAGGTTATGTCGAGTCAATGGCATTCTTGTAATTTGGGTAGCCTTGATGTGTTGCTAGATACTGCTCATTGCTTGTGACGTAAAATGAGATTTTATGTCACTACCAACATTACAAGATCCTATCGGGTCGCACAAAAGATTAAATCGATAAAGGGAATTAAATTCATTGGATGAATTAATTAATTAAGAAGAGTCTTAATTAAATGATTATAAGGATTTAATTAAATCATGGGTTTGGGCCCATGAGGCTTTGTGAAAGCCTTTAATTAAATCATATATAATTTGATAACAAGGTGATTAATTGGATTAACACTACATATCAAAACCTAGCTACCAAAAGCTTTCGGCCGCCTCTTGCTCGAAGGATCGCCGCCGCCGTCGCCGTGTTCTTCGACAATTCCGGCCATCGTCTAGCGGTTTAGAACCGTGTGACTTTGCTTCGTTTATAAACAAGTCTAGCAACTTGTTATTAAACGATCCCTTTCGATTTGATCGTGTCGATACCGTAGAGACAAAGGTGCAAACTTTTGTTTGTGACTCGTGGTGCTACAACGAGGATTCTGCATCAAACACGCTACAAGGGTGAGACTCTTTAATCATTCCGATATGAATACTCTGTATAGGTTCATGGTTAGGGAATCCAAATTTTATTTCCGCTGCGCATTGCTTGTTGGATTCCTTACAGAATTTACTAATATTGAATTCACAAATGCATTGCAGGACATGATAAATGAGTATCAACTGTTGTATGAGTCCTTCGAGAACTACAAGACTGAACATTCTAGCCCTCTCGAACAGCATGACAGTAAACTTGATTGTGAACAATCAAAGGAACTGGAATGCTTAAGGGAAAAAGTAAGTCTACTCGAAAAAGAAAAGGACGAAGTTAAATGTGCACACCAAAAACTTATCAATTTGGTTCACACATGGAACACATCAACTGCTAGAAAAGATGAAATACTAGAGTCGATTAGGCTTGCTGACGATCTTGTTGGCATAGGCTATATCAATTATGACAGTAAAGCTTCTAGCACATGATCTCAACTGTGTCTGGTGAAAAACAAGTTTCAAACAATGAACTTTGTTAGATCCAACACAATATACGAACCAAGTGAGTTGGAGATGGAACCTGTCAAGCCAATACTCGGTAAGGAACATACATCACATAAAGGTATTGGTTCTGTCAAGCCAGTAGAGAAGACTAGACCAGTACAAAAGTCCAAGAATGGACATAAATCTACTGGTCAAGTAACTCGAGAGGCAAAACCTAACTGATATTATAATTGTATGCCTGTCCAGAAGAGATATATGCTTCCAAACAGGAATCAAAAACCAAAACAACATGCATACACTCAATATCACACGCAATACCCTAGAACACCGTCATCATTTACTGTACACACATTTCAGGACACACACTATCCAAATGTGGGTCTCGAAAGGATAGGATCCGAAAGACTAATCATGTCTGGACCCAAGTAGGATTGGGTACCAATGATTTCATCACTTTAATTGCAGAGATCTAGAATCCAATAAGTTCGGAGCTCATAGTAGTTCTTGGACAATGGATGTTCTAGAAATATGAGAGGAAGTGCATGTCTACTGTCTGAGTTAATAGACACCACCGGACCAAGAAGAACGTTTGGTGACAACGCGAAAGGTAGAACCATGGGTAAGGGTAATATTATCCATGGTAATATTATTATTAACGATGTACTTTTAGTTAAAAATTTATGATATAACTTGATTAGCATTAGTCAACTATGTGATAATCAACACTCAGTAGAATTCAACAAGTACACCTGCACAATAAAATCTACCGATGGCAATATAATGCTTGTAGGTAAAAGGCATGATAATACATATAAGATTGATTGGAATTTTGACCAGTCGGCCTCACCTACTTGCTTTGCTGCCTTGAATAGTTCAAAAAATTGGCTTTGGCACAAGTGTTTGCTTCATTTAAAATTTTAAAACTTTTGCCAATCTGTGTAAGCTTGATTTAGTTGATGGCCTGCCCCAGATAGAGTTCTCAAAAGACAAGATTTGTTCAGCATGCCAGCTTGGTAAGCAGATCAGATCTACCTTTAAGAACAGAGGTAGTAAATCTTCTTCTCGGTGCCTAGGGTTGGTGCACATTGATCTTTTTGTTCCTATACCAGTAACAAGTCGAAGTATACCCTAGTGTTAATAGACTATTTCTCTTGTTTTACCTATTTCTAAGTGTCAAAGATCAGGCTACTCCAAAACTGATCAAACTACTGAAAAGACTACAAAATGAGAAGTCATGGGGAATAGATAGAATTTGAAGTGACAAAGGTAGTTAGTTTACCAATCAATCACTCGAATCATATCTAGATGACCTTGGTATTAAACACAAATACTATGCTGCTAGAACCCTGCAACAAAATGGAGTTGTTGAGTGTAGGAACCACACTTTGAAAGAAGTTGCGTGAACTATGCTTGCAGAGTCAGAAATCTCTCAGAGATTTTGGGCAGAATCAGTTAATACAACCTGCTATACACAGAACATATCGATGATTAATAAACGAGCAAACAAAACACCATATGATATATGGAATGGCAGTAAGCCAAATATTTCTTTTTTCATGTGTTTGGTATCTCACCGTTGTTAGTAAGGTTTTTAGAGTATTTAATAATCGAACACCTACAGTATAGGAATCTATTCATGTCAAATTTGATGAATCTCTTGATAATTCTATATTAGAACTGCAAGTCAATAATTTGAGTAATCGATTAGAAAATATTCATATTGATAATGATTATGATGATGAGTTGGATTACAATAGAAGGATCGACTGCAATTTAGAGCCAGAAGTCCCGGAAGCGCAAGCATAGGTACCTAATGGTCCACAAGAGCTGAACTCTGCTGCCGAGGATGTTACTGTATCTACCCCTACTGCAGTAGACATCGCAAATGCCAACGATGAATCAATTCAATCTACTAAGCTGCCAACTCAAATACCTACTGACGAAGGAACAAACCCTCTTGGACCTCCGCTCCGACAGAGGAAGGATCATCCACCTGAGCAGGTCATATGTAACCCTACTGCTCCTCTCAAAACCAGAGGACAGATGATAAATGAATTTCTTCATGGTGCATTCATCTCTCATGTAGAACCCAAGAAAATAGATGATGTTATTTTAGATACAAACTGGGTAGAAGCTATGCAAGAAGAACTTAATCAGTTTGAGAGATAAAGTTTGGCACTTAGTACCACGTCCACCGCATCACACTTTTATAGGTACCAAATGGGTATTTAGAAATAAATTGGACGAGAATGGTACAATAATCAGGAATAAAGCAAAATTAGTTGCACATGGATACAGACAGGAAGAAGGCATCGATTTCGATGAAACTTTTGCCCCCCTGTAGCTCGATTAGACGCTATTCGCATATTGCTTGCATTCAAAGACTTTAAAGTCTTTTAGATGGACATTAAGAGTGATTTTCTTAATATGAAACTCCAAGAAAAGGTTTATGTTGAACAACCTTCTATGTTTGAAAACCAACAGCAGCCTTCCTTTGTTTATAAACTAGACAAAGCGTTGTATGGTCTGAAAAAAGCTCCCCTTGTATGGTATGAAACTCTTTCAAAATATTTGACTGAGCACAACTTTACCATTGGCATGGTGGACAAGACTCTTTTTAAATTCACAAAGGGTGACCATACTCTACTGGTTCAAATTTATGTTAATGATATTATTTTTTGTAGTACTAACCCAAAACTTTGCAAGATATTTTCTAAAATATGCATGATCAGTTCGAGATGAGCATGATGGGCGAGTTATCATTTTTCTTAGGATTGCTAGTCAAGTAGTCTGCTGAGAGAATTCTGATCAACTAGTCAAAGTATACCAAAGAGATGTTAAAGAAGTACGGAATGAGCACTAGTTCAGCAACAGCCACTCCCATGAGCTCGTATGCTAAGCTAGATTTGGACGAAGCAGGCATAACAGTAAAAGTAACCATGTATCGCTTATTATTGGATCTCTACTGTACTTGACATCCAACTTACCTGACATCATGTTCGTTGTATGTATGTGTGCTCGCTTCAAAGCTAATCCTAAGCAATCACATTACACTGATGCCAAGAGGATCCTTAAGTATTTAAAAGGAACTAAGAATGTTGGCCTCTGGTATCCCAAGGATTCTATATTTAATTTAATTGGATATTCAAATGCTGACTATGCCGGCTGCAAGATTGATAGGAAGAGTACCGGTGGATACTGTCAATTCCTAGGAGATAGATTGATTTCATGGGGTTGCAAGAAGCAGACATCCGTCGCAACGTTTACTGCAGATGCATAATACATTGCTGCTGAAAGCTGTTGTGCTCAACTACAATGGATTCAACATCAACTAAGAGATTAAGGAATTGAGACCACTGAGGCACCAATTTTTTGTGATAATACGTCTGCTCTAGCTATCACGTAAAATCCAATTCTTCATTCCCGGACAAAGCACATTGACATTCGTCATCACTTCATCCAAGATCATGTAATGAAGAAGTCTGTTGGAGTACATCCACCGAACAACAAGCATCATATATCTTCATAAAACCCCTATCGGATGCTAAGTTTTCCAATTTTCGCAATATACTTGGCTTAGTTGATATAACTAAATGGTATTAATTGTTTAATTTCTCCTATATGTTCAATTAAGGGGGAACTACATTTTAGATATTGCATGAATTTATGGGGAATATTATTTGAGGGGGAATTTGTGCGTTTTTCGAAGGTCTACTGATGCCTAGCTGGTAAAACAATTGTTTGCTGCAGTAGATGCTATTTAACCAGTAGGCTCTACATACCAGTTGGCATTACCATATATGTTAAGACATTAATAACCTTCCTTAAATATTAACCAATTGAAATGTTGGATTTCAAAATTTAATTACTATTAATGTTCAAATTATTTCGATTCCGCTTAATCGTGTTCGTTTCAGTTTATTTTGAAAATATTTTTTGCTTAGATGAGCGACATGTGTCCATGTGTCCTTTCATCGGCGTTACATCTCCATTTTCCTTTAACCGTCATTAGCATTTTCAATTTTCACTTTCACCATTTCAGATTTATTGCGCTAACTTTCGTTCAAAGCAACAACAAAAAAAAAAAAATATCAGACTTCGTGCTTTCTCAGCGTTTCGGAATTCATCATGTCGAAGACCAGCCAACCAAGTTTCGTCACCAACGCTGTCCACATTGATTTTGAATCTGTCTACACAAGCACCGATGATGGAATGATAAGCATTTTCAGATGTCTGGAAAATTAAGGGTTATTGATTATGTTGAGCCTGACTCCACTGTTCTACATAGAAGCACTACATGAGTTTTATGCTTCAGCAAAAGTGGTAAACAACTCCTTGGTGGCCTCTGTCTCCAACCAATCTGTGGCTGCCACTCAAGAGGATTTCACTATGCAACTGAGCCTTCCTACTGCCGGGCTCACTGATTTATCTACCATCTCCATCTTCGTTCGAGATGAGATGAGTATTATGTTCTCCGAGTCTGGCCACCGGTTGTGGACCCCTCCTTTTAAGAAGATATTGATGAAGAATCACTTCCGAGTGCTAGCAGATATCATTGCTAAGAGTCTGCTGTGCAAAGCTTGTTCCGTTGACGTCATCACTACGGATAAGTTTGAAGTGATGTGTACAATCGTCAAAGGATTGACAGTCAACTAGTAGGTGATCCTATTTCAAGTATGTTGAGCCTTAAATGCATGGTTGAGGTTAATGCTTAATGTATCTCCGAATTATTTTTGAGTTTTGATGATCAACAAAACTTGTGTTTGTTATTCTAATGTGTCTACTTAGTGTACATGTTTATTGGTTGAAAAGTGGATTGATTGGAGAAAATCAATTGTGCAAGGCTTAGGGCGGATCGCCCCAGACGATGGTGATCATCGCCCTAGGCGATGGCAGCCAGGAGTGCATCGCCACGCTCATCGACAGAGGCGACGCCGAGGCCTGCGCGGCACGAACGCCCGAGGCGGTGGCCAAACGCCTGAGGCGATGGATGCTTCGCCTGAGGCGATGAAAGATTTTGAGCAATCGAGGCTATGGCATTGATTTATGGTATTGATCGCCTGAGGCGATCAAGACATCGCCTGAGGCGATGTGTGCTAGATTGTGACCGTTTGGGCGCGGCGATGGTGATCGCCCGAGGCGATGTCCGAGGCGATCTTGGAGTGATTCAAGCCTTAAGTGTAGAAACGGCTAGTAGGAGCCTTGTGGACCTCCTACACTATAAATATGGATGTTTTGGAGCATTTTAAAGACAAGAAACAAGTCTATAAACTTCAAGAAAGCGTTGCTTATTCAAATTTAATCTAGCATTGCAAACTTCATACATTTGTGTTATATTGGAGTTTGTAATTCATTTCTTGTTGTGACGGCCCGCCCAGACGGGTCGCCCGCCGTGTTCAATTTCTTGATCACAAGGCTTCACTCAATTCAAAAACTTTGTTATCATTTTGAATTTATGTTTAGCGGAAACGTTTTTATTCTTATCAGATGTTTGACTTAATAATTTTTTACCCGTGACTTTTATCTTAGAAAAATTTGGGCAGAGTCTCCTCTTAAAATTGTATCCTGTGATCTACCAGATCACTACAACCACAATAACAAAACCATAAAAATTCCAAATAAACCAAAATCAGTCTTAAATACCAAAAACAAACTAAAAACATAATAAAGTAATTCATGTCCTCAAACATAACTTAAATTCTCAACATAATTAAACTTGCATTTCATATCTAAATATTCTCCGCACCATCTAAGTCTTCAACTCCATCTGTAATATGTCACATTATAGGTAAATGTAAGTTGCAGCATTTTTATAGTAAGCATAATAAACATTTGATAAAATATCAAAAACATAATTTTTCATAATGTGACGAAAAATAATACGATCTCATATCAAAATAACTTTCACACATATATGGTTTAATCTGAGCAGTTAACGGAATCAAATTTCACAAAATGGAATCATAACGGAAATAACTACACAGATAACCAACAAAACGTAACAGAAACGAATAACAATATCATAATTATATATTGTCTTAGCCATATAGAATAAACCATTAGCCATAACCATGTTGTAATGAAACAAATATGATGTGACTAGAAATAGACACATCTTTAGTGCTTAATTGTCTACGATTTGGTAGGTTTTGATAGATAAATTGATATGTATGCTACCTAATCGTATGTTTGTGTAATTATAGATACAATCGAAGAAAACGAGCTAAAAATGATGTGTAAAGACCAAGAAGAGACATGGACATGACAATGACTCAAAGTTGATCAAGAAAAGGGCAAAAACGTAATTTTGGAAGTGGCAATCGATCGCCCGGAAGTGGCAATCGATCGCCTATGGACAGAAACATTTTCATCAAATTTGAAGAGTCAGCGATCGATCGTGAAGAAGTGGCGATCGATCGCCAAAGTCTACTGGAGCTCGGCGATCGATCGCCACTTTATAGCGATCGATCGCCTCAATGAATTTTCCGAAAAAAAATAATGCAGCGATCGATCGCCACATTCAAGGCGATCGATCGCCGAAGAGTCCGAAAATTTGGAAATTGAGTCTTTTACCATGTTTAAAAGATTGTATCCCATATTTATCACTTCCATACCCTAAAACTCGAACACAAGCCTCATTAGCAGCAGTTTTTCATAGTTTTTCATACTTTAGAATATTTTGGAGATTTTAGGTTATTTTGCTTTCAAGTTTTCTTCAAGAACAACGAAGAACGGAACCGAAATCGACAAGCCAGAATCGTGATTTATATTAGTAATTTCTTTTCCTTTATTTATTTAATGTTTTCCATTGCATTTTTATTGTTTTTAGATTTAATTATGCTAGGCTAAAACTCTTCGATTCTTGGTAGAAGGGATACCTGCTTTTGGAATTGAACCTTTTATGAGAATTTGGTTTGATTGTTGAATTTTATTTCGATTTCAATTCGTTTCTCAGTTTTTGAATTCCATGATTGTTGTGTTTGTGTATTAGACCGATCACCTAATATTCAATTGCATAATCGATAGTTTGTTAAGAAACAACTAAGATCAATAATTAACCGGCTGTAGGTGTTATTGAATTCTTAGGAGAAACGGTTGAATAATCAATTTTAACGGCTGTAGTTTTCATTGATTAGATTTATCGAACTCATTAGTTTTGAAACTATCATTGATTTAATCATTAACGGCTTTAGTGGTGATTAGAGATTTGGTAAGGGTTGAATTGAATGTTGTTTTCTCTTTGACTACGAATAAGATGAGTAGGAATTGAATTCCCAATCGATAGATAATTGAAAGAATTCGAATGTTTTGATTTGATGACTAAAAGATAATTTTCCAAAAGTACGGTTACCTGGAAACCAAGAATCGCTTCGCTCTCATAAGTTTAAATCATCTTAGTTAATTTCGTTAATTAGTTTAATTATAGAATTTGCTTAGTAGTAATAATTCATCCTAAAACCCCCTTTTGTTAATATTCGTTTTTGGCACGAAATAAATTTACCTTCCCTGTGAGATCGATCCCTACTTCCACTACTACATATTTTTTGTCATTAACTGAAGAAGGGTTAATTTGGGCGTACACGATAAACGCTACCAAAATGCATACTCAAATACGGATGTGACACAATGATATCATTCCAGACTATACCCGCTGGAAGGGTATCGACAGATATTATATCCCATTTGTCTTCGGGCAAAACGAAATACGTTTCTTTATTCTCGTGGCCAACGAGCCAAAAGTATGCGCGTTTTTATCCTCGTCGCAGTGCGAGACTCAACGAAAACGAAAATATCCACAGTTCACAAACCTCAAATCGTATTCACCGAATCAAGACAAACATGGCCTTTCAGAATAGTTTTTCACACACAATAAAATGTTACTCAAAATTCTATTTTTCAACAAAATACATTTCTTATCAAAAATCATATTTCAAAAACAATTCTTGCATGCTTACTATTCATTTCAAAAATAAATAACGTAAAACACTCAAAGTAATTTGTGAAAATGCAACCTCCTTTACGTACCTCAACGCTTCCTATCAACGTTCAAGCTACAAACCTTCTCACAATCTCCAAGATATCAAGGATTTCCTATTACCCATTTCAACATTATCAAAACCATATTCATTTAACTTGGTTCTATAATAACCTAACATATTTCTAACTTATGTTATTCAACATGCTTAAGGAATGAAAACCAATTTTGTTTTCGAAAAACCATTCACCATCTTCGAAATCCATCACCATTTTCGAACTAAACTCATCTCAAATCTTCGAACAATAGTCTTCGAATTTCAGAAGGAATTTTCGAACAGTTCATAACCTTCAAAAATTACAACATCATCTTCGAACTCAATCTTTCAAAATTTGTTCTTGACAAATTAAACCACTAAAACTTCAATTAATCCAACTACATTAACCTAAACATCAAAAATCGAAAACAGAAAAATAAATTCGAAACATAACCATCGAATTTCATACCAATTTCTTTGTGATTTCTGCTCAAATCCGATTTCCTTCTTGGTTGCTTGCTACTACTCGGATTTGGAAGGATTTTCGAAACTCAAATTCGAAATTTAATAATCTGGAAATTTTATTTTCTGAATTTGTAACAGACGGGAATGAACTTGGGTTCCTGTTGGTAGAACTAAATAGAGTTTTATGGTTCATATCAGTTACAATTGTGGTATGTGAAGGGTTGAGGAAGATCGATCGGTTTCGGTGAGGAAGAAACGGACGAAGCGAAGGCGAAGTGAAGAAGTCGGACGAAGCGAAGAAAAAAATGACGAAGGTGAAGCGAAGGAGAACTGAAGCGGAAGAAGGCGAAATGAATTTGAGGGGAAATAAAAATCGTGTTCAGCTTACACGCTTTTCCCACTTTTTATAAAATAATAATAATAATTATTATTATTTACAAACTTTTCTAAAAAAAGTCGGGTCAATAATTTTCTTTAAAATTGGGTCATTACACTTGTTGTGTGAGTTTTGATTCTTCGTGTTGGTACACCGTGAATGTGTTTATGTAAGTTATTGTAAGGTCCTCCAACACCGACACAAGTTGGAAATTGTAAAAGTCATCAACAAGTAAAGTTGGTGCAAGTGTTGTGGCTATCCTTGGAGCCCTTAAGGCCAAGAAGACTCGTGAAGAGTGTGGGTAACTCGGGAAGAGTTTTGTGTGGCTATCCGTGGAGGCCTTAAGGCCAAGAAGACTCGTGAAGAGTGTGGTGCTCGTGAAGATTTGTTTTACTCGGGAAGTTGTGGAGTGGCTAACTTGGAGCCCTTAAGGCCAAAATCATTTTCGTTCTAGTGGAACCTCGGTTAAACGTTTTCTAACCGGGAAGAGGAGACGTAGGCGATTCATCGCCGAACTTCTATAACAAATTCTCTTGTCTTTTATCGCTTTATTTAATTTACGCATTTATTTACTTCTTCATTTTATTTATTTATCGATTGACTTTAATCTTCCGCAACGTAAAATCGTTTATTTTGCAAATTCCTTTTAAAACGCTAAAGTAGCCAAAGAACCTCATTCACCCCCCCCCCCTTCGGTTCCAACAAGTGGTATCAGAGCTATTTGATTTTTGTTAAATCAAAATTTTTTTTATGGCTAATCTAGCAAATGAGTTTGCTCAAGGTCAATCGACAAATCGACCTCCGCTCTTCATGGGTGATAACTACGGTTATTGGAAGAATAGAATTTCTCTATACGTCCAATCCGTAGATTATGACCTATGGAAGATCATTGTAAAAGGTCCACACATTCCTTTAAAGGAAGTTGGGGGAATAAGTATTCCCAAAGAAATGGACGATTTTACAAGAGCGGATATGATTTTAATATCTCAAAATGCTAAAGCTATTAATATTTTACAGTGTGCTTTAGATATGAAGGAGTAAAACCGGATCTCGATGTGCTCAACCGCAAAGGAAATATGGGACAAATTGCAAATTTGTCATGAGGGCATAAATCAAGTGAAGGAGACAAATATAGATCTACTACAACTCAAGTATGAGACATTTGAGATGGAATTCGGAGAAGACGTTGATTCTATGTTTAGAAGGCTCACCCAAATCATAAACGAGCTTGCCCAACTTGGAGAGAAGTACCCTCCATAGCAAATATGGAGAAGATCTCTAAGAGCCTTGCCAATTGAATGGGATGCAAAGAGGACGTCCATCATCGAATCAAGAAAGGAGAAAGTGCATCATATGACCTTGATGAACTTCATGGTACCTTGGTGACCCATGAGCTTGAAGTGTCAACAAGGAAGGGAATAAATGAGGATGAGAGATCCATAAGAAAAGGAATAGCCTTGGTTGGGAGGAAAGATCAATCCGATGATGAAGATGATGATGATGATGAAGAGATGATCTTGTTCACTAGAAAGTTCAAGAAATTCTTCAACAAACACAACATGCCAAAGACCTCTTGTGCCACCAAACATGATTCAAAACAAGAGGTAACTTGCTATAATTGTCAAGATAAATGTCATTATGCTAATAAATGTCCTAGGAAGAAGAATGAGGACAAAGGGAAGAAGAAAGCTCTTATAGCCACATGGAGTGATAGTGACTCCGATGAAGAAGGAACAAACCTTTGTCTCATGGCCAAAGATGACGCAAATGACGAAGAATATGAAAGTGATGATGAGGTACCATCTTTTGATGAATTATTAGATTCTTATCACGAGCTTATTGATGTTCTTGGCAAAACCAAGATGAGTAACAAATTACACAAACTTGAGGTAGCCAAGAGAGATAAAGAAAATAATTCATTAATGAATTAAGTTCTTTGAAGAAATTTTTTTGCAAATTTAGTGATAGTAGTTTAAAGATGAATGAATTGCTTGGCTTGCAACGTTGTAGCTTTGATAAAGTCGGACTAGGCTTTTCAAGCAAATCTAAAATATTTTCAAGCTTGTTGGCTAAAGCCAAGCATAATTCTCCTTCTTGCACTTATTGTTGTAAAGATGTCATACTAAGAATAAATGTAGGTTTGCTAAAATCCAATACCAACCTAACAAAAGGTGAAAATGGATTCCAAAGGCGTCAATGAAAGCTAACCCACAAGGACCCAAAAATCAAATGGGTACCAAAGATCCTCCAATTGTTAATTTGTTTTGTAGGGACAACAAGGAAATGGATGATGAAGGGACTAGCACCTCAAGGGAGGAAATCATAGTATGCACCACAATAGAAGAAACGCAAGGTATAGGACCAATGACAAGAACGTACTCTTGTCATCAAAGGTAAATTTATTTTGTGCATTTAAAGAGCAATTCAAAATTTAATTGGCACAAATTAATTGTGACCAATAAATAATGAAGCTCAATATTCATTGATAGTAAAAAGCATTTCCCCTTAGCATATACACATATAAATTGTTTGATGCATGATTAATGCTTATCTCTTTATAGTAAGTATCTTGATATGCCTTGAGTTCAAATTTGAATAATGATATGTGAAAATGTGAAATTATGTGATTAAGCATGCTATAAGTGTTTGGATGCTCAATCTTTGATATAATGATATCGTGACATTAATAATTTTATCAAATGATGCTTTGAGAATGATAATGTCTATTGGGCATGAGTGCATGAACTCTTGGTAGAACAATTACACATTTTGCACATTTTGAATTCATTGTTGAGTGCCTTAAACTCATGTTTGTATTCCTCTCAATGATTTAATCTTATGCTTGTTATGGCTATTACATGCTTGATGAGGAACATGTGTAAAGTGTTAAAATATGGCTATGTGTCAACATATAATTGTGATATGATTATTTGAATTTTGTGCTTTTTGATGATCACAAAAAAGGGGGAGAATTTTGTGATAAACTTGAAGTTTAATACATGCATAGTTTGAGGGGGAGAGTTTTTGTATGCATGGTTTGAGGGGGAGAGTTATGCATGATTTGAGGGGGAGAGCCTTCTATGCATTACTTGGTTAAATCTTGTATGTGTTATGCAATTGTTAAAGGGGAGTCATGTTTACTCACATTGCATGCATATTACATATTCAAGTTTATCAAGTTTTGTGATCATCAAAAAGGGGGAGATTGTTGAGCCTTAAACGCATGGTTGAGTTTAATGCTTAATGTATCTCCGAATTATTTATGAGTTTTGATGATCAACAAAACTTGTGTTTATTATACTAATGTGTCTACTTAGTGTACATGTTTATTGGTTGAAAAGTGGATTGATTGGAGAAAATCAATTGTGCATGGCTTAGGGCGGATCGCCCCAGGCGATGGCAGCCAGGAGGGCATCGCCACGCTCATCGACAGATGCGATGCCGAGGCCCGCGCGCATGGCACGAACGCCTGAGGCGATGGCCTGAACGCCTGAGGTGATGGCCTGAACGCCTGAGGAGATGGATGCTTTGCCTGAGGCGATGAAAGATTTTGAGCTACCGAGGCTACGGTATTGATTTGCGGTATTGATCGCCTGAGGCGATCGGGACATCGCCTGAGACGATGTGTGCTAGATTGTGACCGTTGGGGCGCGGCGAGGCGATGTCCGAGGCGATCTTGGAATGATTCAAGCCTTAAGCGTAGCAACAGCTAGTAGGAGCCTTGGGGGCCTCCTACACTATAAATATGGATGTTTTGGAGCATTTTGAAGACAAGAAACAAGTCTATAAACTTCAAGAAAGCTTTGCTTATTCAGATTTAGTCTAGCATTGCAAACTTCATACATTTGTATTGTATTGGAGTTTGTAATTCATTTCTTGTTGAGTGAGTTTTGATTCTTCATGTTGGTACACCGTGAATGCGTTTATGTGAGTTATTGTAAGGTCCTCCAACACCGACGCAAGTTGAAAATTGTAAAAGTCATCAACAAGTAAAGTTGGTGCAAGTGTTGTGATTATCCTTGGAGCCCTTTAAGGCCAAGAAGACTCGTGAAGAGTGTGGGTAACTCGGGAAGAGTTTTGTGTGGCTATCCTTGGAGTACTTAAGGCCAAGAAGACTCGTGAAGAGTGTGGTGCTCGTGAAGAGCTGTTTTATTTGGAAAGAGTTGTGGAGTGGCTAACTTGGAGCCCTTAAGGCCAAGATCATTTTCGTTCTAGTGGAACCTAGGTTAAACGTTTTCTAACCGGGAAGAGGAGACGTAGGCGATTCATCGTCGAACTTCTATAACAAATTCTCTTGTCTTTTATCGCTTTATTTAATTTACGCATTTATTTACTTCTTCATTTTATTTATTTATCGATTGACTTTAGTCTTCCGCGGCGCAAACTCGTTTATTTTGCAAATTCATTTTAAAACGCTAAAGTAGCCAAGGACCCTCATTCACCCTCCCCTCTTTGGTTCCAACAAAGTACTTACGGGCATGATTGAATCATCCGTCATTCAGACTTTGCTCTTCCACTCGGTCGTATTTTGGGAAGCATGAATGTATCGGTGGGTACTGCTCACAATCTCCATCCCACTCGGCTCATCAATGCCAAGTACCTGCTGAGGCACGGAAAACCAACCAGTTGAGAAAGAGGCCCTTCCAAGACTGCTCCCACCAAGAGGAAGTAGCCTCAAGTGGTGAGTGACTCTGAACAGAACATCTCAGAGTTTGCTGAGTCACCCCCTCTTCCTCCACCGAAGAATTAAGTATAAGTATATTAAAGTATAAGTATATTAAGTATAAGTATATTAAAGTATAAAGTATAAGTATAAGTCACCCCCTCCTCCTCACATTGATTACAAATATAATAAACATGTGAAATTCATTTTAAGGATATTAATTTGTTTTTAAATGTGTTCACCAGAAGGTATATTAAAGTAAAAGTATTATCTTTGGGTGCGCACCTTAGCTCAAATACCAGAGAAACAATTGTTTTATTGGAAGCACCAGATTTAGGGAATCGGGATATGTAAGGAGTGTTTTGAATTGGTGTAAGGAGTGTTTTTGAATTGCTTTTGAAAAGTATTTATATGCTTTTCAGATAAGAAAAATAGATTGAGTGTTTCATTTACTTGTTTATGCTATTTCTCCTCTAAAAAAAGTAGAAGTAAGTCATGAGATGATTATGGTTGCTTTAAGTGAACGGTGACAATTTTATCATAAATTGATGTTTATTAAGTTGATTTTTTATTTTAATATACTCCAAGTTTTTGTTTGAAATCAACCTTTTCCTAATGTATGATTTTTGTTTGAAAAAGTGACTCTGAACAGATCATCTCAGAGTATCGAGTGTCTGCAAGAGGACAAAATTTTCCCATGTAGGTTGCTGAGTGTTGAGACATGCTATACCATGGTTGAATGTGGTAGGATCCAACGAATGATATTTGGCAGTACAAATAGCATTGGAACATGGAATTCCAAAAATCGTCCATTTACCACATGAACACTCATTTGTTGATATTCTGACAACTTGAACATGTTGCCCCCGACCTGGTCTTCCATCGGTCGTAACCGAAGCAGTTTGATCCCTACATCATATCGGGTAACACGATGCTCAATGGATTTTCTTGACCACTGTTTATATTTTTTATATGCATAATCGGGCCAGGGCTGATTGTTGTGAATCATACGTTGAGTTTTGATGACACGGTGAATAAAGTATTGAACGCACCTTTGAAGGGTCAATTGCACTATCGTGGAAATAGGTGGTCTTCGAGCACCCGTCAACACACCATTTAAGCATTCTGACATATTGGTAGTCATTACCCCACGACACCAACCCCCATTGTGGGCTAAAGTCCATTTTTCCTTTGAAATTCCTGTCAAATATCTATATGCCAGAATATTTTTGTTTTTGATTTCCTCCATTGTGGCATCAAACTTACAATTCTGGTGTTGTGTGCATGCTTCCCAGTATAGATCTTTCAAATGAATATTTTTAAACTCTGAATTAAAATTGGAGCACACATGTCTTAGACAGAAACGGTGCACACCAATAGGAGGTTGAAAAAGTGGTAGATCCTCAACTGCTCGCACAATTCCCTTATGCCTATATGAAATAAGACATACACCGGTTGCACCATAGATAGCATGTCGGCCGATATTCTCCAATAACCATTTCCATGAGTCGTATGTTTCTTCATCAACAATCCCGAACGCTAACGGTAATATCTGATTGTTGACATCCAGAGTGACGTAGATCAACATTTTATGTTATACTTTGTGTACAAATGAGTACCATCAACACTAATGATTTTGCGACAGTGTCGAAACCCATCTTTGCATGGTTGAAAGCCCAAAATACATAATTCAATGTATCCACCGCCCGGTTGTTAGATCTTATATGCCTCCACTCACACTTTGACAACGCACCCATGCATTTTGGAAGTAGATGCATGGAGCTCTCCCATGTACCATAAATATTTTCCACTGCAAGTTGCAAACTTCGCCATGCCTTCGTATACGAGATATCATAGCCATATTTATAACATTCTCCCGTACATACTTAATCTTGTACGAAGGATCACATCGTACAATCCCCAACAGTGTACTTGCCACCATATTACTGTCCAAGTTGTGGTGATCTATACAAACATTACTCGAGATACATGTGTGAGGACCACTATACTTCGTTAATTTCCAAAAACCCATTTTGGGCTTCAAAGGCGCTCGAAGACCCCATTTACACCTTACGGTAGGAGAACTTTTTCGCACCGTAATTTCCACAGAGTACATGTGCTGTCCACAACACAATACTCACGCCTGACAACTCTAACAGAGTAATCTTTCACAGATGCAATCAGATCTTTCTTATCCTTGAAAATCATGTTCACGGATAGCTCTCTAACCTCCGGGTTGTAATATCAGGTTCGCGATCCAGAAGGTATATCAATCTAATCAGGAATCTGCTCTTCGTTGACCGCATTAAAAAATGGTGGCATTTCATTCATGCTTGGCTGAAATGGTGTGTCTTGTATATGTCTCGCCCCATAAGGTGGTTCGCGGATGTTGTCTCCTCACCGAGAAATGCATGGACATTATCATGATCTTCATCATGCATCTCATCAGCCTCATTACCATGTTCCCCAGAATCGCTCGATGAATTATCGGGTTCACTATCAGTCCTGCAAACACCGAGATGACTATCTTCGTGTACGTCATGTCTGACTGGCCCATCAGTTGCTGCCAACATGGTTGTATGCTCCGAACTACCAACATCAGGATATACATCATGAATCGGTGTAATTTCTTCTCGTAATCCCCAAACTTGTGATGTGTTTGGCCAATACATAGGATTTTCTTCAGAAGAGACGGTTATATATTGATCCCAAGGTCCACTTTCATGTTCGAAAATAAGGATAATTTTGTTGTTGCTCAACATCTCAACTGCTAGAAGTAGAAGGTTGATCATTGCAACCATATTGCTCAATCCTTCAGTGACATATGGAAGATTTGATTCTGGCCCTTCAAGACCAAAATCATGGTTATTTGCCTCTATCTCGATGTACAAATGCAACATCTGCATATTGTGACATTCCATTATAAACTGTAGAACATTATCAACTACAATATTGATTGTTATTTCATTCCAAGATGATTTCTCCATGAACGAATATCTGATTGACAATTTGATATTAAACATCACATGGTCTATGTTTAACTTTATATGTGCTAGTTGAACCAAATCAAATAAAATAATAAAATGTGAAATTTTAATCGGTCTAACTGGTGGGATAAACCTATCCGTTTCCAATAATACTATTACCACCAAAATATAGCAGCGCAGAAATAGAATCCATTTTGAACAAATTAAGAAAATTTTGATTCGCAAAATTTTGATGCACCAAAAACATTGAAAGAGGAAAATATATTGGAAGGATTCTGGTGTCGAGAACATATTATCTTCGTATTATTCATACACATTTCAGATATAGTATGATTAGTTTTCGTCGGTGCCAATAGAATATTAAAAATGAAAGTTCACGGTTGTAATATTTATACACGTTTCAAATATAATATGATTAATTTTTGTCGGTGCGAATATAATATCAAAAATGAACGATCACGGGCGCAATAAGACAAAGTGTGAATGGACGTATAAGTTGACGGAGGGCAATAAGACGAAGTGCGAAGAGACGTATAAGTTGACGGAGGGGGACGAGACAAAGAAAAAGCACGGGGTGGGTAGGGCCAAAGAGGGCGGCTACTCCTTTGTTAGGAGCCGCCTGTACAACAGGCGGCTCCTAACAAAAGAAAAGCTGCCCTCTAAAGCACATAGGGGCAGCTGCTCGCTCAAGCGGCCCCTCACGATGTTTATAGCCGTCAACACGGATGACGTTTTGGGGTATATTTGCATACCCATATATTTCGAAGTATTTTTGAGAATTAATTATTTTTGAGAATTTTTTTTTAAAAAAAATCCTAGAACTAATTGTCCCTGCGATTTGATTTGATTTGATTTTCTCATTTTTCAGTCAAATACGGTTTGGATTGGTTTAGCTCTAGTTTTAAATAAAAATAAACCTAATCAAACCGACTACATTAATATAAAAAAATATGTAATAAGTTTTGTAATTAAGTATGATTTTACATAAATATTTATTTGATTTTTAGTTTATGTTCTAGTTCTAATATTTGTGAGCTTTGTGAACATTCCAATTATATCGAGAATTTATTCATTGCAGATTTAAGCCCAAATAAATACAACATAGACCTAAAATTTTAGGTTCTTTTATAAGTTTCATAAATTTGTAAACATGCATAAGTACCTTAACTTTAATTTATGGTATTTTACTTATAATTATTCTAGCTGAGTGATCTAATAAAAACTATTATTGTGTTTCTATCTAGTGCTAGTTGCTAATTTTCCAAATAGCAAGACTTCATTCACTAATTCGCTATTAAACTCAAAACTTAAAATTGATCATCCAAATTAGACAAGTTGGGCCACGATTATAATTTTGTGGTCGAATTTTTTTTAAATAAAAAAAATGGGTAAAACATAATTTTTTTTAAAAAAAATCTATAAGAAACGCTAAAAAATGGGGGGCTGCTGCTTCGCTCGCCCCTGAAACCAGATAAAAGTCAAACCAAACCAAACCGAAATTCTTCGTTTTGGTTTAGTTAATTCATGGTCTGTTTTGGTTTGAAATTTTACAAAACTATGAAAATTGGTTTGGTTCAATTTTTATCCAAAATGAACTGGGTCAACGGTTCGAATGGTCGTACCTGTAACCGGCCCGTCTATTGAAGGCCGGTTAATTATCATAATTTTGCTAACCCATGAACCGTCGGTTAACCGGCGGTTCAAGGCTATTTTAAGTTTTTATATTTTTAAATTTAAAATATATGTTGGTATATATTTGAACTCATGACCTCCAAATTGAATAATTAACTTCAACCACTAAGCTATAAGAGCAAATATAGTGTTTTAATTTATATATATTGACCAAACAAATATATCATATACATTTTAATTATCTGAGCTTGAATTTATTTCACGTTATTTTATATTTAATCCATGGATGAAAACACAGTCAAACACATTTTACACTTTATTTCAAATTTTACTAATATTTTTAATTTTGTTGTCTTGAGTGTCCGTTATCATTGTATCCTTCCAATACAACATGATATATTCTATAAAGCAATCCATAATTCAGGGTGAATCTTAAATATTTAAGTACTCTTATCAATGCTTTCCAATGGTCATTGTTTGGATTGCTTGTGAATCTACTTAGTTTGCCAACCGCATATGCAATATCATGACTTGTACAATTAATGAGATGCATGAGACTGCCAGTTATCCTTGAGTATTCTAATTGCATGACATGGTCTTCTTTGTTTTTAACCAAGTGTAGATTCGGGTCATAGGGTGTCTTCACAACGTGTCATTCGCGAAAAAAATTTCGAGTATTTTTTCAACATAATGAGACTGTGACAACACTCGTTATTCAGATATCTTGAAAATCTTAGTTCCAAGTATCACATCCACTTCACCCATATCTTTCATTTCAAAATGTTTTATTAACATTTTCTTCGTCGCGTTGATGATTTCTAAATTTCTTCCACTATGAGCATATCATCAACGTACAAGCATACTATCACATATGATTTATGCGTGTCTTTCATATATACACATTTTTCACACTCGTTAATTTTGAAACCATTTGACAACATTGTTTTGTCAAACTTTTCATGTCATCGTTCCGTCGCTTGCTTAAGCCCACACAATGACTTAACGAGTCTACATACATTTTCTCTTGTCCGGTAGCCACATACCCCTCGGGTTGTTTCATATAAATTTCTTCATCAAGTTCCCCATTGAGGAATGCCGTTTTCAAATCCATTTGATGTATCTTTAAATTGTTTAGAGTAACGATAGCGATGATCACTCTAATGGATGCAATTCTCGTGACTGACGAATATGTGTCAAAGTAATCAAGGTCTTCTGTTTGTCTATATCCATTTGCCACGAGTCTCTCCTTATACTTATCAATTTAACCATCAGACTTATATTTCCTTTTAAGAATCTATTTGCATTCCAATGGTTTACTTCCAGTTGGAAGGGCTACCAGTTCCCACATGTGGTTTTGCATTATGGATTCTATCTCGCCATTTGTGACCTCTTTCCACATAGGACCTTCGAGGCCATACAAGGCATCGCTAAGCGATCTTGGTTCATTTTCCAACACATATGTTATGAAGTCAGGACCATAAGTCTTAGCCACTTTGGTTCTCTTGCTACGTCGTGGCTCTACTTCCTCAATAGTGTCACGGTTATTCTTAGGGCTTGTTCATTGTTTTCTTTACAAGGAAACATATCTTCAAAGAATACCATATTCTTTGACTCAATGATTGTACCCTTATGCATATCATCTATTTCTGATTTGTGAACCAAAAATTGATATGCACTATGTGCATATCCAATGAAGATGCAATCTATTATTTTCGGCCCTATTTTTACATACTTTGGCTTTGGTATTTCTATCTTAGCCAAGACCCCCACACTTTCAAGTATTTGTAGCAAGACTTGTGACCTTCCATAACTTATAAGGAGTTTCATCCTTACTTTTGTGTGGTATTTTGTTCAAGATGAAGTTGGCCGACAAAATTTGCTCGAGGAAGATTATATCAAAACATTGCAAAAAGTACATTACAATAAAGAATTTCAAAACTCAAAAGGAAGACGGGTTTTTCTTCTACGCACCGGGTGAGCACCAAACCAACAACAACATATATGTGTGTTGGTGTTGATGCACATCCGGTGCATAAAAGAAAAAACCCAAGGAAGACAGCTAAATAATTCATAGGCAACTAAAGAAGAAGTAAGTGAATGAGAAAATCTAGTGTATCCGTTTTGTCAGCCCTATGGAGGGTATTGTTAAGACCATCTTCCGTCTAGAGACAATACCACCTAGCCTTTTTAGCTAAATTGTCAATGACCTTATTGTCTTCCTAATAATTATAAGAGAAATGCACCAAGTTCTTGCGGGTTTATTGGTTGTTACCCGCATAGGCACTACCCTTAAGGGGGTAACAACCATTGGATGAAATATTCTCATCCAATAGTTTGATTTAACATTAAGGATAGCATCAAACCGATTGTTGTTGAGAATGATATCGTTGGTTTAACATATGTCACAAATCCCAACGAATTCAACCTGCTTTATTGATAGATAGGGATACTAGTATGTGTGTTGGTGTTGATGTACACTTGGTGCATAGAATAAAAACCCAGTGAAGACAGCTCCTAGGCAACTAAAGACGAAGTATGTGAATGGGAAAATCTAGTGTATTCGTTTTGCCAGCCCTATGAAGGTTATTGTTAAGATCATCTTCCGTCTAGAGATGATACCACCTAGCCTTTTTAGCTAAAGTGTCAATGATCACATTGTCTTCCCAACAAATATAAGAGAAATGCACCAAAGTTCTTGAGGGTTTATTGGTTGCTACCCCCATGGGCACTACCCTTAAGGGGGCAGCAATCTTTGGATGAGAATATCCACACCCAATAGTTTGATGTATCCTTAATGACATTGCTATTAAGGGTAGCATCAAACCAACCGTTGTTGATAATGATATCTTTGGTTTAACATGTCACAAATCCCAACGAATTCAACCTGCTTATTGATTGATAGGATGCTAGTAAATCTGATCCTAACTATAAAGGGGTTAGTTTGATGTTATGCCCATAAAGACATCATTATCATTGATACTGAATATTCTACGTCAATTCCAGTTGCACAACACTAAACATGCTAGTTATCCAGAAGCTCTGGTTTGATGTTGGATCTGCAACCCACAAGGTCTCGAAGAGCAAAAATAATTGGGAAATTATTGCACGGATCGGATGTGAACCTCTGTCCATGCACCAACGCACACATAAATTCTTGTCAGCCATGGTTTGATAAACCATTGTTGAATAAATAAGTGGCATTTTTGCACTTATATAGCTATGTTTTCTCTATACTTTTTCTAATGATTTTTAAACAATATTACGTTTTTTGGTATGATTTTGCATGTTTCGGGAATATTTTGTGAAAGTGCGAGAAATTGTATAAATGAGCTAAATAATGGTATAAAACGACACAAACGTGCTAAGACGTCAAAAGATAGATCAAAATCTCAAGTTGGATAATTTTGGAGGACCGATTGATCGGTGTAAACGGCTCGATCGATCGCACGTTGAATGAGTTTTACATGGGCAAATATTCCAAAGTCTGATCTATCGCAAGCATGGGCGCGATCAATCATGCGATGCAGGGACATGCGTTAATAAATTTTAAACTAATCGTTCACTGTTTACAGTATAATTATCATTATGTGATTATTAATCACATGATTAAGATTGAGCCCGACAAACATAAAAGAGATGTCGAATTATATAGTATTTGAAGATATCAATTCAATTGACATCTTCTAAAAAACGAAGATGACAATTGAATTCATCTTTATCAAAGACGTCAATCAAATTGTCGTCTTCATAATTTTATATAACGCCAATTGAGCTAACTTGCTCATTTTAAATTCGCCAACCAAGTTACTTTCATAAACACTCACATTTCATGTTATTCTAAACAAAACTTTTTATTTGAGAATATTTAAATAAATAAAAAAACCCGTCATCCAGTATTCAATTAACGAATATTTTCTCGCTACCCTCTACACTCTAAATGGCGAGTGAAACGACGTCATCGTCAGCCGTGGCGGCGGTTTCGGCGTTGTCGGAGGAGGAGCTAACTCTGATGGTGAAATGGAGCGGAAAAGAGTACACAGTTAGAGTTTGCGGCGACGACACGGTGGGGGAACTCAAACACCGGATATGCGAGGTCACAAATGTGCTGCCCAAACGCCAGAAACTTCTTTATCCTAAAGTCGGCTCCAAGCTCGCCGATGATTCTCTGCTTCTATCGCAAATTCCTCTCAAAGCTACCGTCAGAATGACCATGATGGGGTATTAGTTCAAAGTTATTGTGCATTGAGTGTTGATCTATGGTGACTGAGTGATTTCCGGAAGAATTTTTTATTTTTTTTATTTTTTAGGTGTGTTTTGAAGGGAGAACATTAAGTATATTGGTTTGTTATTTGGGCATATTTAGAGAAAACCTCAATGATCTCCGATTAGTACACTATTAATTGGATGGTAACCTATTTTATAGCTCAATTCCATAGATTTTTATCTCTGTCGAGACTAGCTGAATATATTGTTATTTTTGTGAAACGGTCCTTCGTCAGTGTCTTGTCTCCAAAAAATCACTAAAAATGGGTTCTAGAATGCATTTTAATGATAGTTTTTGATGAATATAAAGGTGGAAACCTGTAAAGATATAGACCGGGAGTGAGTTTCAGTTTACCAAATCACGGGGAGGACAGTTGAGGAACTTTCAGTAAGATCCAGCTGGGGTCTTAGCAACTTTTTTGTTAAGCTATTGGAGAAGTCATTAACATTTAAAGTTTGTATGGACACCATAATACAAAAAAAAAGAAGGTTAAACTTGTAATCAATTGTTCGTTTGTTTGATCCTTACACTAAGGTTAGGATTAGATTATGTTTGTATAAGCTTTTAATAGGTGGCTGTTCTTTAATCTTTTCAAAGAGTGAAACATTACAATCAGTTGTTTTTTCTTAGGTCACCTTGACATATGGATGCATGTCTATTTATTGTTGTTGTCAATCCTTTTTGTTAACCCTTTCGGTGCCTCATTCAGTCAGTTCTTAATGCTTGCTTCTTCTACAGGCAATAAACATGAACTCTAAACTGTTTCAATATATTTCTTTTTTCTCACTAGAATTTGTTTGATTCCTGTTTAATTGTCAGTTTCAATTCAAAAAGTGCAGTTACTGTGGTTGTGCAGAAATATCTAATAACACTAGATTTGTAGGTTTGTGACTTGTTGTGTAGTAGATTATTACATCATTTAATCTGGTTTGCAGTACAGTTGAAGATGATATTATTGTGGATCCAGTGGAGTCTCCTGAGATTGTAGATGATTTTGAACTTCCGCAAGATGAAGCCATGGACATTAAAGATAAAGAAGTTAATAAACAGAAATTGAGACGTCGTATTGAGCAATTCAAAGTAAAGTCATTCTCCATCATACTTTTGTCAGATTCATGTGTACAATGAAATGATTCTATTATATGTCCTGAACGTTTGTAGGGTAACTATAGTATTACGTAATACTTCATTGCTTATTAATAAAAAAAACTGACTCTTTATTTCTTATGATCTTTATGTCCTTTGCCATTCATGCTAGTTTGAAGTCCGAAATCCCTGCCGTCAAGGTAAAAAACTGCTTGTTCTGGATATCGACTATACCCTCTTTGATCACCGGTCTACTGCAGAGAATCCTTTACAACTAATGAGGCCATGTAAGTCTTGCTTGGCAAAAATTCTTTTGTTTTCCTTTACTGCTATGTTTTTTATATTTCTACCTTTTGCACAGACCTTCATGAATTTCTCTCGGCCGTCTATGCAGAATATGATATCATGATATGGTCTGCAACCAGGTCAGTGTTTGCTTCCTCCTCATCAATTGATTTTGTTTCTTTTATGGAGTTTTGTAAGAGCTGGGTTTGTTCGTTATATTCATTGGCACCCAACTCCTGTAGTGTGTGGATTACATATACCACAGATATTTGACAATAAAATATGGATTTATTTCATTTCTGCAGCATGAAGTGGGTTGAACTTAAGATGGAACAGCTTGGTGTACTGAACAATCCGAACTATAAAATTACGGCTCTTCTTGATCATATGGCGATGATAACTGTTCAATCAGACACTCGGGGGGTCTTTGACTGCAAGCCACTTGGCTTGATTTGGGCTCAGTTTCCTGAGGTTAGGCTTCACGTCTTTCTTGTTTGGTTATTTATGAATGGTTTCTCCACAAAAAAAATGTATTATTGATATGTAATATTGGTGAACTTGAATATATATTTTTGCTGTAAATATATATTTTTTGTTGAACTTGAAATTCACTTTTGAAATGCCACTCTCCTTGAAACCTCTGAAGGGCATTGTCTCGTCTCATTTGCATGCGTTTATCCCCCCACCCCCACATTTTAGCTAGTGTATAGATCTGTCAAAGCACTTCCAGACAATTATTGATAAGAACTCTTGAAGAAATTAAAGAATCAATGAAATGGGGTTGTGTTAGTGGTCCAACCCCAGGGCACTGTATTGGAACTTTTAAAAGGCGAGTGGTTAGTGATTAATTTACAATGCACAGAGGTTGAATGGGATTGATTGGCTCAATCCACGGTCTCAACTTTAGATTTTGTTTTGAAAAAAGTAATATTTTTTGTATGGTGGCCCTTCCAGATGATGTAACATCTCTCCTGATACACCTGCAGTTTTACAGTTCGAGGAACAGCATTATGTTTGATGATTTAAGAAGGAATTTTGTGATGAACCCACAAAATGGTTTGACAATAAAACCATTCAGAAAAGCACATGAAAATAGGAGCACTGATCAGGAATTGGTAAAGCTGACCCAGTATTTACTTGCTATTGCGGAGCTTGATGATATTAGCATCCTCAATCACAAACATTGGGAGTCATTTCATGAGGACAATGTCAAGAGGCGTAGGCATGCTTAAACTACTTACAATATTTATGCAACTGTTGTGCTTCTTTAACATCTTTTGGATTCTCCCTTGTGTAGTTAGTTTCTTTTTCGAAAAAATTTCTGGTTGGTCATCTGTCGAGGAGGTGGATATAGTGGGGGCTTAGCAGAATTGAGCAGACTCGAATAAAGGGATCCGCCGGTTAAATAGTATCATACCCAAAATTTGTTATGAAAAGTTGGGATATATTGTCGTCAGACTGGCTTATGAATTTATTAGAAGTCGAAAGATAGATGTGGATTGATGCTGGTCACTGCACACAAGATTACTACATTTTGTCTGCACTAGCGAATCATGTATCAGTGGTTGGTAAGCTAAGTTGAATGAATGGCTACTGAAAACCTCGGAAATTTGACATTATTCCAACATTAATTATAATTGTGCGGTATACATTGAAGTTTCACTTGCTTGAGGTTTTTTTTTCATTGAAAAGTTCACGCTTGAGTTACTTATAATTGCACAATGGTCTCCTAGCAGATGCAAGATATTACGGACCTGAAATCAGCCTCATCCCATTTCATACATCGAATCTTAGTTTTATGACATCGCTTTCTAAAAATTTCTTTTACGTGGGAAGTAGCATGTTCAAGATTTTATGCAAAAGCCCAGTTGGTCTGTATTGGGACAAATTTTGTACAATCTCGCCTGAAATTTAAAGTTTTTTTTTTTTTGTGAGTGTGATGAGAACAATTGGCCTTGCTCTGACATATATACATATATAGAACACATGTATATATAAAGAAAAACCAGGTTCTCAAACTTCACATTCAGCCGATTTGCCCAAACAGATCTTTAATTTCTGAAAGAAAAAAAAACTATTAAGCATGAATGCTGGATCTAATTGCCTTGCAAACATAGATAAAATCCTTAGGTACCATTCGAAGTGTGAGATATGATATGTGTGATAGTGATTAGAAAATAAGATATGATAATAAATCATATATTGTGATAAGTTATATGGTGTTTGGTATGATGAAAGAAGAAAATTTGGCCTATTATTTAAGAAGTCGTTAAGGCCAATATACTTTGGCCACGAAGATTTTAAATTTTGAATTATTACAATTTTTTTCATTTGAAAATAATTTACAAAATATTTTCGTGTTTATTAATAAAATGATCTTAGACATTTTATAAAATGATGCAAACATTTTAATTTAATGTATATCTAATAAACTTTTATATTTTTATTATTCGTAAGTTAAAATCTTTTGATGGAATTTTTATTATTCGTAAGTTGGAATTTTTGAAGGTAATTTTAAATTTAGAAAAAGTAAAAAAACAATGCGGACACTTGTGCACATATCATTTTGCTACACATTTTAGTTTGTTAATTTTTTAACAAAGGTGGATTTCTAACTTCAAAGTGATCCATTCAAACATGAGATTACAAAATTTTTTAATCCAATCCAAATCTAATCCATAACTTCAAACAATCCAAATTTAATCCATAACTTCAGACGGAGCCTGACAGTAGAAACAAAGGAATTCAAAATTGTAATATTTTTTCGTCCATTTAAAGAATCACCACCAAGTAATTACAAGTTGCCGATATAATGGAAGTGTTCAACCAAAGAGAAGAAAACAGTAGATCAAGAACATCCATTTATACTTATATTCTGTCTTTTTTATGGAATCGACATAATTTTACGGTTGTTCAAGTCCCAATAAGCTTCTTCCATCTGGCATACCACAAGATAAGGAAAAAGAGCAGCATACAAGCAGCTGTCATGGATCCAACAACACGACCGAATATCCCTTTCACTTTATACAATGTGCAAGGAATATTCATACCAAATATCCCGGCAAGGAGAGTTTCCACAGCTACGGCAAATGATGCAATTGTCAATGTTAATTGCAGTTGAATGAGTTCATTTCTTTGATTGTCGAGTTGGATGTTAACATAATCCTCCGTGTCATCAATATATTCACGTACCTGCAGATTTAACATACTAAAAACAAGAATGCCAATCGAGTACAAAAGTCGAGAACGGGAAAAAGGACATTAATAAGATCACAAATTCTCTGAAATTAGTAGTTCAAAGAAATTTTTAATAGGTGTCGATATAAATCAAGATAATGAAAAGGGAATTGTGACACTATCAACAAGAAGAAGAATACTGACACACAGAATCTTGTTTCGGGTGCCATCCAATTGTGTGAAGTAAGCTTCGAGCAACATTTCTAGGTCCTCCACATCATGGTCATTTTGATAGTTGCTCACCAAACTCCCACTTCTGGTGGAGCTGAGCCGACCCAGATGATGTGCTGCAGGAACAATGCCATTTGGTGCCATAGCTCCGGACATAGCTTCGGATTGTTGATTCTGTATCCACTTCCGTGTTAAGTACAGTTGGGCCATGTCTTCATTGTCATCTAAAAGATGTTCGATTTCATCTCTCACCTATCACAAGCATGTTTGCTCAGTTTTAATACGATAAAAATACTTGTGGTTGGAAAAAGAAAAAAGAAAAAAAAGAGATCAAAATAAATGCCTTAAACCATAAAGGTTCGCAAGATGTTCACTAATGATGTGTTTCTAAGAGACAAAAACTATGAAACAACAATGCACCAAATAGAAGGATACGACAAAAAGTATTTAAGATGTGAAGTCATTTTAAAAATATTCTTCTTGGTCTTTGAGTAAATCTCAAGCTAAAAATGTGTCTAAAAAAATACTATCAAAACCCTAACTGCATCCAGAAAAGCGTCAGCTTCGTGCTTGACAATGTGCCCCACCTTTTCTTCTCTTGGACATACATACTGCTACTCTAACAAAGTATCCAGAGCTTAGACATTTACAACATGTGTTTTACACTAGACAAGAATAGTCTTAAAGTAATCCTTACTTCGTAGAAAAAGAAACTACAACCGTGGACAGTGTCCTTCCTTCATGGAAAACGATGGCAGTATCCTTCCAAAGTGTTAGAAAGTTATTGCAGAAAGTAACCCATGGTAATTATATTGGCAGAGAGCATAATCTTCTTTGGCCAATAGATTAGTTTCTTTTAAGCCGAAGATTGTAAAATATGCACGAGCAATCCTACTAGCATATGAAGAAGTAAACAAAAAGAGGTACAACCACTTATCCAAAACAAGATGGAATGATAGCATAGCAAAGAAAGGTGCGACGATGGCACAAGCAACCAAATAAGAAACTGGAAAAAAATTATCCGGGTCATTATCAGTCATCTTTTCAAGCCAGGTGAAGGAAACCTTATAAAAATAATTTCAAAAGCCAAATAGCTTCCTCGTACACCAAACCAAGCTTGCAGATAATTAGGCAATGTTATATTGATATCTAATTAGACAAGACAAAACGATATGCATGTCAAATGAGTGTCTCGGGGAATCCTGTGCCGAGAAGTACAGAGCAATATATTTCGACATAAATGAAAACATGAAAGGGTTTGGCACGTCCAACCAAAGTCCCACATAGAACATGCAGCAACAGATATGATCCAAATCATCCCCAATATTCTTTATTAAATAACAAGAAAAAAGATAAGATAGATTACGTTTTGTACACGTGCAAGTAATCGAGTAAGGTTGCTTTTCAGACTCCGCACATGCTCAAGATTCTTGGTGCTCACATGTATGGCCAGTTCATCCAAAGCAGGGTAAGCATCTCTCTCAAGTTCTGCCACACTGGAGTCCAGATACATACAAACGACTTCTAAAGCTATTTCCAAAACCTGGAACTCGAAAGGAAGTTCATCTTGCAAACCTTCCGCACCTTCAGGAACAGCTAACCACTGTCCAGGTGTGGGAGATTGCAACTCATTTTGAGCTGCCATTTGGCCTACAATATGGTCAGAAGGGCTTTTAAGCAGTAATTGTCGCCCCATCTGATCAACAAACGGAAGAACCTCCTGACGAAGAGGATCAAGCAATAATACTTCTTCAGCAGTAACTATTGCTCTTATATATTCCAAGTTTACAATCATGGCTTTCTCCCTAGCTGCAAATAGGAAAAAGAATGCACATTATAATTCCTCCATGATACATATTGTTGGTGGCTTGGTGCACACATATACAGTAAACATATATGCTTGCAAACAAGAGGCCTGATATATAATCAAATGTAGACTTCTGATGCAGGATCAAGAGGAGACTCAATGAGTGGCTACAGCTAATCATGAGTGAAACACATAAGCAACAAAGTGAGTACAACAGTCAGAATGCAACAAAATACGAACATTACAAACCATAAAAAATTAATGAGTTGTGGTGAACATTAAGTACATTGGATGGACACCAGGACATCATAACGCAGCATCAAAAGAAAACTCCTTACTACCATAATGAATGCAACTTTTAACATTTTTTTCTTCTGTAAGAAAAAAAAAGCAACCTTTGAATCAATTTTTTTTCATTAGAGACAAAATGCGACCTTCAGCATGGAGATATGGTTGGTCAAGTCAACTGTCATCTACTTCAATATAGAAAAAATACCAATTCGATGTCAGCACTCGATCACCAAGTATATGATAAGATTCTTTGAGGCCTCTTGCTATCGGGATCATAGGCATATACATTTCCACCTCATGATCAAAATGTTAACCAATAGCTTATCTCTAGTAAACATTTAAAACACAATTCTACCTACTTATTTGCTCCAACAGTAGAAACACAGCCTAGGCAACAAGCAATTTGTCTTCTGATGAAAATTATTCAAGGGTAGAAAATAGATATTCATCATACAAAAAAAAGATAGCAATCAAGCCATCAAATTCATCATTAATTAAGAGGAAAAAAAAAAGCAGAAAACACCAGATCGATAGTATTATTCGATTAACCAAAAAGAATTACATATAAACCAGTACGGAACACCTGAAAACACATATAGCACCGAAAAACCTCCGAAAAATCACGCCTACCCACGCGGGCCCACCAAAACACGCACAAATAAACAAAATAAAACGTCTGAAAAAAATCTGGGAGCTTTACCGAGGATGCTGGAGGAATGCGAGAAAATGGGACCAAGAATCCTCAAATCCCTCGCAGGAATCGAAACCGTCTTAATGATCACGCTCTTATCACATTCAATGAGTTCCGATTGCCCCCACCGATCCATCCTCATCCACAGACGCGCACCTCCCGCCTTCTTCTTCACCACCGCCTTGCTCGCAGCCTCCGCTGCGACCATCGAATTCCTCGCCACCTCAACCGTCGGCGGAAGAGCAGGCTTTTTCCTCCTCCGGAACGTCAATTTTCCCATCCCCTATATATATTTCCTCTACAAAAAGAATGATTATGCGCACATGTATGTTTATATGCAGTTTTCTTCTTCGTCTTCGCTTGATTCTTCCATAAAATATACAATTTTCAGGACTTTTTCGGGATAGTGATGCTTGAGATTTGAGGTGTCAAGTAATGGAGAATGGAGACGAGGACCCCTTTAGCACAAAGGGGTAAAGCCCATTTAAGCAATTGGATACTAATTTATTGGTCAATATCAAAGACGGTAAGCAGGCGTGTAGACATGACCACGGTTTTTTAACAGACTGTTAAGCAGGCGTGTAGACATGACCACGGTTTTTTAAAAACCGTGGCCCGGCCCGGAACCGTAACCGGGTCAACGGGCCGGTTAACCGTTGACCCGGTTCACGGTTCCGAACCGTAACCGGCCCGTCACTGTACGGGCCGGTTACGGTTTATGGGTCGAAATAACCGTGGAACCGCCGGTTACGAACCGGCGGTTCGTCGGTAAAATTTTTATTTTTATTTTTATAATTCGATGGCTAGGATTATTTGACCGTTATAGATCGACGGCTAGGATTAAGTGACCGTTATTTTTTATGCTTATAAATATCATCCACACCCATTTCATTTTTCATCAATCTTAACACAACTCTAAGTTTTCGATACATCATTTACTTGTATTATTTTCGAATTACTCAATGGAAGGTCCTAGTGATCCACGTAAAGGCAAAGGCAAAGGCAAGGTGACATATCTCGAAAGGGCCGAACCCGATGTTTATATTGATATTGATGATATTGAATTCACCGACGATGATCCTTTTGCTACACATGATACCCAAGAAAGTGCGCATTCAAAGGTAAGATCTATGCCTCCACTTAAATCATCGATTTTTACTAAACATTTTGAAAAGGTGACTCTTCCATCCGGAGAGATGCGTGCCAAATGCAAATATTGTACCACTACGTATAAGTTTCAAAGTGGTGGTGGCTATGGATCTTTTAAGCGTCATATCGAAACAAAGCATCCAGTGGAGTTTGGTAATGATTCTTCTCAAACTCAACTATCTAGATTTCATTCTTCGAGTGAGGTATCGACTCTCCACTTTTCAAATACACTGATGCACAATTAAGAGAATCGGTGGCAAAATTTATCTCTGTAGAACATCTTTCTTTTAGTATTGCATCTAGATTTGGTTTTGAAGATCTGTGTCATGAATCTCTACAACCTGCTGCTAAACGTGTTCCTAGGACCACAGTCACACGAACACTTAAAAAATTAGTTCGTCAACAAAAGAAAGAATTATTTACATTATTTAGTAATTTGACGAATAAAGTTTCTATATGCTCTGATATTTGAAGTGATCATTGGCAAACTAATTCGTACACGGGTATTACTTGTCATTGGATAGATAATTCATGGTCAATTCAAAAAAGGTTGCTTGCATATCGAGTGTTCAATGAATCACACACCGCACAAAATATTTCTCAACTGATTTGTGTAATTTTAGAAGAATATGGTTTAACTTCCAAAGTTTTTTCTGTGTCATTTGATAATGCTAGTTCGAACACATTGAGTATTGAAGATCTTAAACGTGTTTGTCAACCTGCTATTGGTGGTTTATTTTTTCATATTCGATGTATTTGCCATATTTTGAACTTATGTGTGCAAGATGGATTAAGATCGTTAGATATTCAGATTCAACCAATTAAAATGGCATTATCTTATTTGTGGTCCCATCCGAGTTTGATGAAACAATGTGGTAAGTTTTGTAAGGTTAATGGCATGCGACCTAGAAAATTTCCACGAGATATACCTACACGTTGGAACTCAACATATAAATTGCTAAATGACTCATATGAATATAGAGAGTTATCGTGTTCATTTTTTGCACAACATGGTGGAAACTCTAATATTTATGTTTTTTCGCACCAATGGAATGTATGTAAAAGTATCTGTGAAATGTTGAAGGTATTTTATGATGCAACTGAACAATTATCTGGAGTTTATTATCCTACATCTCATTTAGTTTTGATGAACTGTTGTAATGTGGCACTTACCTTAAATGAAAATTTCTCTAATTATATGTTAACCTCTTATGTGGTAGCAATGAAGGTTAAATGTGAAAAATATTTTTATAATATTCCTGAACTGTTTCTAGTTGCTTTTGCTTTAGATCCTCGACTTAAATTGGATGTTTTGCATGAAATGTTAGTGATGTATTACGAGGCATTATCCCCCCCGGATGATATTTCCCCAATTGATTCTTCTATGGTAGTAAATCGTGTTAGAAATTATTTGCATGAGATTTATAGAGAATATAGTTTAAAATATGGTGTACAAGAAAATGAATCACAACTACAAGTTAGTGCTCAAAGTCATTCTAGTGGTATTAAACTCACCAAAGCACAACTTCTGTTAAAAGAACGCACTAAACGCCCCCAGAGGATCATCAAGTTCCATTCAGGAACTTGATAATTATTTTACGACTTCTTTTGATTTCAGTGAAGCAGATTGCGAGCAACAATTTGATATATTGCGGTGGTGGTCACAAAAGACACAAATTTTCCCGATTTTATCAATCATAGCAAAGGAAATCTTAGCTTGCCCCGTGTCAACTGTTGCTGTGGAACAAGCTTTTAGCGCAGGGGGAAATATTTTGGATGTAAGACGATCAAAAATGAGTCCAGATTCTTTAGAGGCACAAGTACTAATGGACGATTGGGCGAGGGCGGCAAAAAGAAACAAGGAATGGAATCAAGCTCGGACCAAGATGAATTTGATACCGAAGGAACTACTACGACGGGGACAGGTAACGGAAGTGATTGAGCTACGCCACTTCCAAAGGTAAGAAGGGTTAAAAGGTAAGAGAACTACGTGGTCTTTGATTCCTCTACACCCTAAGAGGATACGTAGGCAACTTAAAAAGTTCAAGCCCTCCCTCCCCTTACATTTCCTTTGTTTTTTTTTTATAGTAATTTTTAAATTATTTTAAATAAAATTTTAATTTTTTTTAATTTAAAAATATAAGGGTCGAACCGTAACCGTAACCGGTGGTTAACCGTAACCGTAACCGGCGGTTCACGAACCGTAACCGGAACCGTCTACGAAGGTTAAAGTTAAGGGTCGAGCTCTTTTGAACCGTCGAACCGGTGGTTCCGAACCGTCAACCGGCGGTTCACGAACCATGGTCATGTCTACAGGCGTGTGCATCCACCGACTTTGGTTAGTTTGATGCTTACTGAACTGTTTTTAGAGATAGTATCCGGGTATAATTAAATCTACCCTCTTCGACTTTGACCTATTTACAGAAAGTTTTCCTCGACTTTGAAAAATTACAGAGACTTCCCCTGCCGTTAATAAAATTAACGGCCGTTACAAAAACCTCCAATTTTTATTGAAAACCCCAAATTACTCTTGGTCAACTTTGACCACTATTTTGACTTAAATTTTTAGAGGTGTGTCTTTGTAATTATGATATTTTATAGGGGTGTGATCGTAATAAAACCATTATTTTATTTTTTGAATTGTTTATTTCAAATATAATTATTACTTACTCAAATCTTTTTTTATTTTCCTAATAATTTTAATATTTATAATTTTTATTCAATCTTGTAAAATATCAATATATATCATAAAAAATTCAATATATATATATATATATCATTTAAAACTTTTGTTAGAAATAACTACATTATGTAATATTTTGAATTAAATCGAATTGAAAGTCAAAATAAAAAATAATATGTTCGATTGTCATTTTCCAAATTGACGTCAATAAATATTGGTCAGCCAAAAAATATCGGACTTGATAATATATAATCATCGAAATCTTCAATAAATGATTTAAAATATAAATAACATATGATTAATAATTTGAGGAACGGGATAAAAATCTAAATTTGGGAAAAAACTACCCATATATGAGTTCAACTAGGGGTGAGCTTCAGCACTGAATTTTAAATTGAACCGAGCAAATTTATTTTTCAGCCAACCGAAGTTGCTGATTTTTATATTAAATCGAATAAACCGATTTGATAAAACATCGAGTGTCATTCAAGAGCATAGCCTAAGACATATAATTTAAAGTCAACGTCAAAACATATTATTGTCATTAAGTAGTTTTAAAATATTATCATTAATATGAAAGCTAGTTTATAGTTTAAAAATATTAATAAATAATTCTTTGCAATAAATGAAAAAGAAACAAAAAAATATATAAAAAATAGAAGAAATAAATAAAAATAATATGATACAATAGGGGTGTAACTATAATATATAGTATACTATAGGGGGTGTATATGTAATAATTTGATAATTTTATATTACATATAGTATAAGGGGTGTATCTGTAATGTTTTTGATAATTTTATATTTAATATACAAGAGGGCAAAAACGTCATTTCGCATATTCTGTTACTTATTTTTGACGATGTTATGTCTGGAGGGAGGTCTCTGTAATTTTCTAAAGTCGATGGGAGCTTTTCTATAAATAGGCTAAAGTCGAAGGTGTGTAGATGTAATTATCCCTAACATCAATTATATTACCAAAATTGATGTGTAACATTTCATGTCAATTGAAAATTAATAATAGATCAATCTTAGAATACCGATGGATCTACGTCATGACACTATTATCAAAATTTTCACTGGCGGTTCAGCTCGCTTTTATAATATTTCGGTTTTAGCTTTTCATTTTTAGTTTTATAAATGCTTTATTCGATATTCGAACCATTTTATTTTTGTGTGATTTGGTAATTTTTATGTTTCGATTTTCATGGTTGATTTTATGTTTCGATCCATAATTTGAATCACAAATCTAGTTTGTTTTTTCAAACACACATCTAGTTATATGCTCTAAAATATTAATGAAATAATGAGCTGCTTATGAAAATTGGAATTTTTTAAAAGTTTTTAAAAGAAATAAAATTTAAAGAAGTAAGAAAAAATAAAATTCAAAACTTAAATTTGAATAATTAAATAGGCAGTTACAAAACTAGCAAGATAAGAAAAATATATATCCAAATTTCACAATCAAATAAAGAAATTTTCATTATTTAAATAACAATAATAACAAGGATTCAGCAAAATCAAACAAGATTATAGCATAAAACAATTAGATTTGTTTTAAAAAATTAAAAAAACCAAGCATTTCAATTAATTTTTAATGCACTTTGTGAAATTATATTAAAAAAAATAAGAATAATCAGTATCAGTCATTAATCAAGTCATATCGATGGAACAAAACTTCATCGAAGTTGATGAAAGACTCATTCCCAAGAAGACAAACTAGCATAGAGATCACTGATCAAACATTTCAGGCCACTTGACCTTAGTCCAGCTGAGAACTTGCAGTACCACACTCCATATCCAGTTAAAGAATGGCATAACCAATCTACACCAGGGAAACAAAGAGGTCAATAGAGCTACAAAGGAAAAAAACTAGTTAACTGATTAGTGGAGTCTAAATCAACAATCTCGTTGGATGGAAGAAATCAGTTGAGTATTAAACTCAAATGATACAGACTAAGACCAAAGAAGTCGGACGAACTAAAAGACCAGACCATTGATTGTTCAACTTAACTGAACAATAGCAGACCAAAGAAGTCGTCGATAGCAAATCTGCAATAGCCTAATAGTGAACGTTGGAGAGATCAGAAGAAAATTATAGAGAAACGTACAAATACCCTCCAACGAATATATTTATGTGACTAACGGATAAATTAAGATGAATGCTATAAATAAACTCTCGAAGATTGACAAAGAAATAAAGAGATATATATAAAAAGAGAGAGAAGAGAGGACGATCCAACTCACAACTCATCGTAGAGATTCTCAGAGTGGTCGATCCTATATGGGAGCTTACATGAATATATCAGCTTAATTCAGCACATCCCTCACACATACATACCATCGTTGAATAGAATATCTGATCATTTATAGGATCAACGGTGTGTCACAAACACTCAATTCTTTTATATCTAGCTTTCTTGTACAAGAGTGATTTGTGCAATTGTCATACTTGTGTCTGAACAGTATGTGAGATGAGATGAATTAGACTGTTGGAGAGCAGTTAAGTTGAGATGCTAGGAATTCCAGTCGTAATGTGATATTGGCTGGAGTGAGTTAATACAATGGTTGTATTAATCAAAATCTTCTGGTGAAATTCTTCCATTGGTGGAATAAGGGGGGATATAGAATGATTAAGTCTTCGAATTTTCATAAACAAATATGTGTGCAATTTTTACTTTATGTGGGTTTATCTTTGCATTTTATTACTTTATTTAATCAGTTCAGAGCAGATTAGTTTGAGTTATTTTCACTTGGTTTCTTTAAACCAAACTCGATCTAATCTCTCGGTTGCGTCACAAACACTCAACCTCTCGGTATCAATTCTAACAAGTACCATAACAGTTGACTTACCCCACTTGTTTACCCATCAGTTTTTTTTGGAGAAAAACAAACATAAAAACCAAAATTGTAAGAAATTAAATTCAAAATCGATTTTTTTGGTTTAAACTGAGATTTGAACAACTAGGCTTTACTGAAAATAATTTTTTTACAAGTATGAAATTAGAGGTTAAATTTTTTTTTATCTTTAAATATATCAATTTTTCGTAAAATATATCTTATAATACCATTATTGTGTGAAAAATAACTCAAACGTAACATTAGGTACGAAAAATAAGAATCCAATATACATAAAATTATATTTTATATTAAGATGACAGTAGCTTTCATAATGTTTTTTAATTACCTTTTATAAAATAAGAAAAATAATGAGGCATTTTTTAGAATGGCCTACATGGAATTGCTATAATCAACTTTAGCCGTAATTTAAGTTACTTTATCAAAATGGCCTTTTAATTATATCAAGTTCCAATTGTGCCCTTCAAACCCTACTTTCTTCTCCCACCATCAATTTCTCATCCTATTTTATTCTCTCACCATTAATATCATTATAGTATCTTCCAATTCTATTGGATTTCGTAACTTAATCTCATTTTACTATATTTCTTTTATCTTCTTTTTTTTTTTGTGTTTTTATATCTTATTTCTCAATTATAGTTGGTTTCTACATGTTTTAAAGATATCGAATCTGCATTAAATAAGTGGATTAATAAAAGAATAATGACTGCTCTGTTTCGTGTGTTGCAAAGTTTTTGTTGTTTTAAATGGTCCCTTCGCTAATTAATTAATATCTCATAGCATTTTAAGATGAGCTTCCACTACTTATATATCACAATATGTTTGAAATATGGTGTTTTGGAAAATGTTGTTTTCATCTTCTTAGTTGCCTCTATTTCCCACTGATACAGCGGGTTCATATTTAGGTATGGTGATTTAAGGATCAGAAAATGCAATCTTAATTGTTTATGTATGTTAACTGTTCAACTATGTCAATGTGCACTTTTGTCTAGTGGAACAAATGAGATTTTTATTTGCGTTGAGGTGATGAAATTTACGGTTCTACAAAAACAAATAAAAAATTGTTTATTTCATCAAAGTCGAATACTTCTTACAGTATTTTTATAAACTATATACGAATTGTCTAGGTGGATTATATGAGGAGTGTCCTACAATGATAAATCACAACATCGTAAACTAGTTTTGGTGGACTATATTTATTGAAGAGAAAGTATTTTAGTGGACTAAATTTATTGAAGAGAAAGTATTTATCATTTTTTGTTAGAAAGTATTTATTTATTTATTGGACGGAAAGTATTTATTTGTTTTGGATATAGAAAGATTGTCTCATAAGCACGAGTTTTTAAAAAGCAAGAGCAATTGAAGGGAGTCATATTAATAGGAGAAATTAAGGATTTTTGCACATTTTAAATCAATATTTTTAAAAATAGCCTCCTTAATTTCTCAAAAATAATTTATTACTACAAAGTGCATATTAAAACGGATTAAGGTAGAGCTGTATTTTTTAGATTAGAAATCCACTTACTTGGAGAAGTTTTATCAAATCCCGTATATCAAGATTCAGTTTCCGGAAGAGTGGCAGCCAATAAACGGAATATTGGTTTCTTCCCAACAAATCAGGGAGATCCAATCATTATGGCAAATGGAATGGAAAGTGTGCAACAGATCTTAGAAATCCTTAATCATCAGGATGGCATGCAACAGAATTTGCGACAAATCTCAGTACTCTGTTTTGGTTAAGAATATGATGCAAAGTTTGGATGTACGTACTCAGAATCTTGATCAATATAATGAGATGGTCTTTGCTATCCCATGGTGTGATGCCCCATCGGGTAGTCCCATCTATTGGATGAGTATATTTCCATCCAAGAATAATTTCAATATAATACAGTTGGTGACGTAGACCTTTTCTACCCACTCGTGAATCCGAAGTTTCTGACAATTGATAACGAAGCCCTGAGGAGGGCCGAGGTAGCCGCCCATTGGAAAATATTTCAAAAAATATGTCTGACTCAACATCGATTGAATCATCTAGTCCAACAATAGCCCAAATACAAAAGAAAAAGAGGGGTAGGCCAGCTGGAAGTGGGAAATCAAACAGAACTATGATCATTCAGGGCAAAAGAAAGGAAGTGGTGATGGGAAACATGGATAAAGGATGCTATGGACAGACCATTAAAAAAGATGTACGCTTCAACCCTCTTGTTAACACAAGAATCACAACAAGACATATCGGTGGTGGCTGCGATGCAGCCCCGCCGGGAAAAATGATTTGTCTAAGTTGGAACTGTCAGGGGTTGGGGGAGCCCAGGGCAGTTCGAGCACTCGGTGAATATGTCTGAGAACACAGTCCCCACATCACCTTCCTTATGGAGACGAAACTCACAGCAGTTAAGGTAGATAAATTAAAGGAGAAATTCAACATGTTTGGCATTGCAGTACCAGCAAAAGGTAAATCGGGAGGACTCGCTTTACTTTGGAGTAAGGGAACGGAAGTCCTGATCCAAAGCTACTCTAAGAACCATATAGATGCTCGCATATATAGTGAGGATAATTCTGAAACATGGCGCCTCACTGAAATATATGGCGAGCCAGAGACTTCGAATAGGGTTCACACTTGGAACTTGTTACGGAGGTTACATCAGTCAGTTAGTACCGTGGTTATGCATGGGGGATTTCAATGAAATTCTTCATGCTCGTGAGAAGGAAGGTGGGCATCCTCCACCAAACTGGAGATTAGCTAATTTCCGGAAAGCAAGAACGGACACTCATCTTCATGAATTAGATTATATGGACCACCGTTCACTTGGTGTAATATGAGAGACACACCACATACGATCCATGAACGTTTAGACAGAGGTCTTGCTAACAGTAATTGGATTCAACGGTTCCCGAATTATAGAATCCATCATCTGGCAGCGAATTGTTCGGATCATACTCCTATCAAGTTCACACTGGAAAATACGATAGGAAACCAGGGAAGAAGGTTTAAACGTCGTTTCAAATTTGAGGCCATGTGGATCAAATCTGAACAATGTGAAGAGTTGGTGACAAAATGCTGGAACCCTGATAGGGTGGAAATCAATCAGAAAACCATTTTTGAGAATATACGGGATTGCAGATTAGGTTTACTCAAGTGGGGCCAAACAAGTTTTGGTAACGTGAGACACAACGCGAAGGTAATCAAGGAAAAATTAGAGATATTAAGGTCGGGACCACGAACCCGAGAAGTGATCGATATGGAAAAAAAATTGAGGAAGGAGTTGGAGGAGGTTCTAGAGAAGGAGGAAATCATGTGGAAACAGAGGAGTAAGGCCTTGGTTGAAGGAAGGGGATCACAATACATCGTTCTTTCATTCCAGAGCAAGTAGTAGGCAAAGAATGAATAACATGAGGTTTAAAGGATGATAACGGAATATGGCAAGAATCTGTTGACGGTATGCAAAACATAGCATTAAGTTACTTCAAAAAAGTTTTTGCATTGATCCATTGGACGAGGAGATGAATGTCGTGTTGAGTACGATAGAATCAAAGGTTACTAGGGATATGAATCAAATACTACTTCACAATAAAGGAGGTAACTCAAGCTCTCTTTGATATGTATCCTTTAAAATCCCCTGGTCCTGATGGTATGCCTGCTATCTTTTATCAATGGGACCTTCCTTGATAAGCTTAACTATACGCATATTGTCCTTCTTCCCAAATGCCCATCACCAGAACATATTACCCAGTTTAGGCCTATTAGCTTAAACAACGTTATCTATAAAATATCATCTAAGGCCATTGTTAATCGCATTAAACCACTTATGAGTCATATCATATCTGAAAATCAATCTGCTTTGTCCCGGGTCGTTTGATAAATGACAATGTTTTGTTGGCTTTTGAGATTAACCATTTACGTATTCGTACTCATTGATCGTGAATGGCGATCAATTTGGGTATTTTCACCCTAAGCGGGCATCCGGCAGGGTTACCTTCGTCTCCTTTTCTGTTTTTATTTATTGCAGAAGCATTTAGTGCTATGATTAAAGAGGCGGAGCAACATGACAAACTACAAGGAGTAGTTATTAGTAAGGGAGCACCAGTTATTTCACACTACTATTTGCGGATGGTATGATGATCTTTTGTCATGCAACTGAAGCAGCAGCAGCCAGGAAATTCTGAGAATGTATGGTCGTGCATCTGGTCAAGAAATAAACTTTCAAAAGTCCACCATGATGTTTAGCAAGAACACAGCACAAGAGGAAAAAATTTGCATTAGTGGAATTATGGGAGTCCGAGTGGTGGATAGACATGACAAATATTTGGGATTGCCTGCAGTAGCGAGTAAATCAAAAGCTGAGGTTTTTGGAGGTTTACGGGATAGAGTTTGGAAAAAAATACAAAGAATGGATGCTAAGAAATTATCGAAGGCTGGTAAAGAGGTTTTGATCAAATATATACTACAAGCAATCCCAAGTTACACGATGGGATGTTTCATGCTACCTGGTTACATATTGCGAGACATTGAATCAATGATATCGACATTCTGGTGGGGCGATAATGGGGTGAAAAAGCTTCACTGGATCAAGTGGGATGACATGTGTGGCAGCAAGGATCATGGAAGAATGGGGTTTAGGGATCTTTGAGCATTCAATATGGCTATGATTGCTAAGCAAGGATGGAGAATCATGACAAATCCAGATAGCCTTATTAGTAAAATGTTTAAGCAAGATATTTTTCGGAGCATAATTTCCTAGATGTTGCTGCTACGGTTTCAGCATCACTCACATGGAAAAGTATTATGAAAGCTAAATCCTTGTTAGCAGCGGGAATGAGATGGAGAATAGGAAATGGTTCAAAGGTACGCATTTGGGGTGACAAATGGATCTCACGGCAGCAATTATTCCAATTTTTTTCTCCATGTCAGGAACTTGACATAGATGCCACAGTCAATGAGCTTATTGATATTGATACGGGAGTATAGAAAAAGGAGCTTATCAACAGGATTTTCTTTGAAGAGGATGCACATACTATCTTGTTTATACCTTTGGGAAGAATGCATTATCCAGACAAGATGATATGGCATTATACAAAGAATGGATGGTTTTCAGTACGTGCGTATCATTTAGCAAGGGAACTTAAAAGAGGCAACAGTAATTCTATTGGTACAAGCTTAAATCAATGGATCATGATAAATGGAAGGTGATATGGCAAACAAAGATACCGAATAAGATAAAAATATTCATTTGGAGGGCTTGCAACGAGAATGTCCCGGCGTTGGAGGCGCTGCATAGAAGACATATAAGGATGCTCAGTGTGGTATATGTGCTACCAAGAAGGAAGGCTTAATGCATGTTCTAAAGGATTGTCACTTCACGCATATCTTCTGGGCATGCTCAAATACCCCCCACAAATATATATCCCTTGAAGGTGATTGGCTGTGTAAAATACGGGAGATAGATAAGGACCATTTTGAATTTATATTGGTCGGATGTTGGACTCTGTGGAACGCCAGAAATAAAAGAGTGAGGGAGGACTTCATTTATGATGCCCAAGGCAGCATGGAGTTTGCGAAGGATTAATTAATGCAATTCCGGAATGCCACATGTATGACTACTAAAAATCCTTCCAGTCATTCCCTAACAAGATGGCAAGCTCCCCTACCTGATGTTGTTAAATTAATTGTGATGCGGCATTATTCAATCAAGGAAATATGGTAGGATTTGCGATTTATCGCCAGAGATCACGAGGGAGTCTGTATAGCGTGGTGTAGCAAGCATCATAGCTTTCCAGTGACACCAGAGATGGCTGAGGCATTGGCTCTGGGGCAGGGTTAGAATTGGCACAACAGCATCGGTGGGAATGCATTATCATTGAAAGCGACTGTGTGGCAGTAATACAAGCAGTGAGTTCTTAAACAGGAAATTTCTCTGCCATTGGTCCAATTATTTGTGATATTCAGAAGATGATGAGAACATTTGAATCAGCCCAAACAAGTAGTGCACGAAGATCAGGAAATGAAGCAGTACATATGTTAGCTAAGCATGCAGTGACTTCAACAGATGGTTTATCTTGTTATCCAGAATTTATCCATCATATTGTAATGTCTGACTTTTCACAGTGATTATAAATCGTTTGTTTCTAAAAAAAAAAAAAATTTCCACTTACTTGGAGAAAGAAGTGTATTAGGTTTCACCTAGTTAAGCCAATTGAGTAGCCTAATTAACTTTTTTGGTTATTAATGTACGGTGTGCCGTGTGCATTAAAATAATTTTTCAAAACTGGAGCCTTGCCTTATTACCCAATGCAATTAATTTTTTTTCCTTTTTTCACTTTTTCCCTACATTTTCTAATTTATTGTGTTACAACTTACAAAATTTCTAAATTGTTATATAATATTTAAAAGCAATTTGAGCTTTGACACCCATATTACAATGAGAGATTTTGTTCGGTACAACTTGATAAAAGATTTTTCGGCCCAGTCGGTAAAAAAAATCTTCACATTTAAGTCCATTTGAAGTTGACATGACCAAAATAGACTTACATCTCAATTCTTTTTCTATACGTCAATGACGAAACTACACCTCGTTTCTCTCCAAAACCATCCTCACGGGTCGTCACAGCTTCCACGATCGAGCTTATCTAAACATTCACGTCGATGTGCTCTCGTCTCTCTCATCTCTCTATGAATTCTTATCTTATCTTTGTTTTTTGTTTGGATGAATTGGTGATTTGGTTTTCTTTTTTACTAAAAAGAGTTGATTTATGTGTGTTGATTTCAATCCAGCTCAAAACTACAATAGATGTTCGATGAATTGTTTGAATGAAAATTTAGCGTTTAACATATGACTCATACTAAAAATAGGACGATTTATTGTGCGCTGGGATAGCAGGGGTCAAGGGGGCGGCATGTCACGGTATAAGAACTTTCGCCCGAACTCCTTGAACACATGCGACACTTGACTAGAAACCCCGCGTTCGCTAGCAAGTCAGGCTTCCTCTCGAGTTGGTTGCTAAAGTGTTAGAAAAGAAAAGAACACAGAGAGTTGGAGAAAATGCTGTGAAGAGTGTTTTACTTGAATGCTTGATGGTTACAAATGAACTCATACCCCATACATATACATATCCACATCATCAATAGACCGTGGTGATCAATTTGATCTAACTGTGGAGAAAGATCTTACAGGATCTTCCACACTTCTACATGCTTCTACAAGGTTATATGTATATCTTCACAAGATTCTAGAATACTTTATATTACAAAAGAAAGTACAAGTGAGGCCTAGAATCTTCTGGGGTTCTCTAAAGCCTTTTTCAAGTTTCAAGGAGCTTTCGAAACGTCCCAAAGCCTCATGATATGCCAGAATCTGCTAGAAAGTTCCGGAGCGTGACATTCTCCCCCACCTAAGTTGGCGGCCCCCTCGTTGCCTGTATATCGCCGAACTCCTTAATCTTATGTGCAAACTGCCACAAGTGGTCTTCGTGCTCCAAGCTAGATTATGCCTCAGGTAGACCCTTCCTTCACAGGAAGTACTCGGTTTATGGGGGAACTCATATTTCACGTATCGCTTGATCTACCAAAATCTCCTCCACTCATTTGTCACATGAAGTGGCCACAACAGTTGGCGCCCGATGTGATATCCTACGGGTTAGATCCTTCGTGTATGCATAATATGGCTTCAATTGACTCATATGAAATACCAGATGGATCTTTAACTTTGGCGGCAATGGTAATCGATAAGACACGGTACGATGCATATACACCACTCGATGGGAAAAGGGCCTTCATATCTACGTCCAACCCCTTGTGTATGGACCACAAGGACTTGAACTGTTGGGGTAGTAACTTCACCATTACAAGTCCCCTTCCTTGAACTCGACCGCTCATCGCTTAAGATCTGCCTACTTCTTCATCTTTTTGGCGGCTTTGTTCAAGGATGCTCTAGCCAAGTCAGTCTCCTCATGTATGGACTTGGCGAATGTGTATGTTGCGGGATGCTCCCTGTGTAGCATGTGGCAATGTTATGCGGTGTCATCAGCTTCCTTCCCGTGGCTAACTCGAAGGTACTACGTCCCGTAGACTCGCTCCGCTGCAAGTTATAAGAGAATTGGGACGTGTCTAAGAGCTTCGTCCAATCTCACTGGTTCGCACTCACGTAGTGCCGCAAGCATAATTCTAGTAGTGCATTCACCCACCCTGTCTGCCCATCTATCTGCGGGTGGAAGCTCGTGGAGAATGCCAGATCAGACCCCAAAAGCTTGAACAGCTCGGGTCAAAGCTTCCTCATGAAGCGAGGGTAACGATCAATCACAATGGTCTTTGGAAGGCCCCAATGCTTGACCACGTGCTTCGTGAAAAGCTTGGTCGTGTCAATGGTCGTGACGTTTGGTGGTGCGGCAATAAAGATGGCATATTTAGAAAACCTATACACCACAACAATGATAGTCCCGCACCCTTCTGACTTGGGTAGTGTGGTAATGAAGTCCATTGATATGCTCTCGAACGGGTGCTCGGGAATGGGAAGTGGGTGTGGGAGGCCGACTGGCTGTTGATGTTCCACCTTGTCTTGTTGACACACAATAATATAGGCCTCTACATTCTCCCGCATCCTTGGCCAATAATAAGAATCCTAAATGAGTGCTATAGCGCGATGCATACCCGAGTAGCCAACCCACTTCACACTCTTTGAGTATTTCCCTGCGCAAACATCCCCCACTTTGGGACGAAGCGGCGGTGTCCCTTCGTGAATAACAAGGCTTCGCAGATCCAAAAGCGTCGGGTTTTTCCTTCCCTTGAGAATTCCATGATGTTCTTCGCCATCAGATCTTGATCTAGTCCTTTCCGTATGCGATCCTTCAACGTGCTTGCGGGTTGGCTTATGGTTGCAAACTCCGCCTTCGGGCTTAAGGCGTCGGCTATAGGATTTGTCGTCCTCGGCTTATACTCCAATGTGTAGTCAAACTCCGCAAGAAACTCCTGCCACTTTGCTTGCTTCGGAATGAGCTTCTTTTGGGTTTTGTCTGTCTGCACAACAAGCTTTCTCCCAAGCAAGTATACCTCCATACCCGTAGACAAAAGACCACTGCAGTCATCTCATTCTCATTGACTGTGTAGCGGTGCTCAGTCATTGTTCAACTTGCGGCTTTCAGAGGCAATGTGATGGCCATCTTGCATGAGAGTGCCCCTAATGGCATAATCTGAGGCATCGGTGTGCACCTCATATGGCTTCGTGTGATCCGTTGGGGCTAAGACTGGTTGCTCCGTCACCTTGGTCTTTAGCTCTTCAAATGCTTCCCGGCACTTTGGATCCTACTCCCACTTTTTGTTCTTCTTTATGAGCTTAGTGGGAGGTGTGGCAATGGTAGAATACCCCGTATGAAGCGGCGATAATAGTTAGCTAACCCTAGAAAAGATCGGAGTTGGGGCACATTGGTTGGAGCCTCCCAATCTCATATTGCCTTCACCTTGACATCGTCCATCATGACCCTTCCGGCCTTGATGTTGTGGCCCAAGAATGACACCTCGTCTCGAGCAAAATAGCACTTCTCCAATTTGATGTATAGTTCGTTCTCCCGAAATGCCTGAAACACCTTTCTCAAATGCTCAACGTGTTCCCCCAACGTGGATGAGTAGTTAAACATATCATCAAGGTAAACAACCACAAATTTATCCAAGGAATGGTGGAATACCTTGTTAATGAGGGTGCAAAATGTGGAATGGAAATTCATAAGACCCATATCTCGTGAACATAGTGGTCTTTGGCTCGTCCCCTTCGGCAATCCGTGCTTGCCAATATCAGGACTGCAAGTCAATCTTTGAAACCACATGGCCCTTCCAAGCTGGTCGAACAACTAGCCAATGAGCGGTATCAGATACTTGTTCCGGACCGTCAACTTATTCAAGGCCCGATAGTCTACGCACATGCGTAGAGAGCCGCCGCGCTTCTTTTTAAAGAGCACTGATGCACCATATGGGGACTTGGATGGCCGTATCATCCCGTCATCAAGTAGCTCCTTGAGTTGCTTCCGTAACTCCTCTAATTCGGGTGGTGCCATCCCATATGGTGTCCGCGAGGGTAGCATCGGCTACTAGCTCGATCTTGTGGTCCACATCCCGCTTTGGTGGTAGCTTCTTCGGGAGCTCCTTTGGTATGATTTCCTTGAAATCCTCAAGCACGACCTTGACTTCCATGTGAAACTCTCTCAAGCCCTCGGTCTTTGGCCATTCATCCATCTTTGGAAATATGGCAGAGGGCTCATCGCTACTTTTAAGTCCCTTTACAAATTGAATGGCCGACAACATGCTCCCCTTGGCTTATCTCTTGGCCGGTATAGTGCATGGAGTGTTTGCATCAATTATCGAGCCACTCCAGTCCAAGCACCATGTCGTAATTGTCAATGAGCACCACTGTGTATGAGACATACCCCTGCCATTCTCCTATCACGGTCTTCACTCCCTTGGCCACCCCATCAATTGGTTTGACTTTTGCATTCACTGACTTGATTGATCCTCCGATTCGAGTGATGACAACCTCCAGCTTCTTCGCTGACCACCTTATGGCCAATTGCCTGAAAGTGAACAAGCTAGCAGCTCTTGCGGACAAAGATAAGGAGCCATAGGAGGAGGGCACACAAATTGGATCTCCACGACTCCTCAATGCCATCAAGGCAAAGGTGGAACACGTCAAATGAACCAAGGGTGAGTCTATGTTTGTGGATGTCTTGGTTAGTGGGCGACGAGTAAAGACATTTTTGGATACATGAGCCACACACAAGTTCATCTGGGAGGGCCGTAACTCAATAAGGCTCTCTGCATATGCGACTGTTGTAGCCAAATCCTGTACTTGACGACGTTGGAGCTCTTGTTTTGCCCACGGCTTGACCCCATCAAGGAATGAGAAATCAAGGAATCTCGATCCGCCAGCTCCGGGATCTCCAAGACAATCTCTTTGAACTCCTTGATGTACTCTTTTATGGTTTTATTGTGTGTGAGTCATCCCCGAGCCTCGTACTCGACATTTTCGGGGTAGAATTGTCGCTTGATCTCGGCCTTGAAATCTTCCCACATTTCCATACGGCATGTGTCGCGCTCGACGTCGGCGTGTCGCCTCATCCACCACAGTGTGGCCGTGTCGGTCAAAAATAGGGGCGTCGTGTGAATCTTTGGCCTCATTGTCCAGCACATTCGAGGCTGCAAAGTATTGCTCCAAGTTCCATATGAAGTTGTCGAGTTCCTTGGCATTGCGAGTCCCGTTGTATATTTTGGCCTTGGAACATCGATCCGGGTTGGTGACTGGCCACATGATCCCCCGCATTGGTCATTGCCCTCTTGTTACCACCATGTAGGCCTTGAGAGTTTGGAACTCTTCTGGCAAGGCCTTAATCATGCCCCTAAATGCATCAAATTGATTCTTTACATCAAAACTGAAAGAGTTAATTTGTTGGAGTTCATGGCCCTGAAACTCCTCCACTGATGTGTTTTCTTCAAGTTCCCGTACCCTCCCAGTCACATCCTCGAAGGCTTGGGAGTGATCCGCTATGAATTGCTCTAGTCGGGTCATCCGGTTCTCCGTGCCACCCACAAAGTCAACCAAGGGTTACCTCGACTGGCCTCGGCTCTTCTTTGATGTCTTTTTCTGCCTCTCGGACTATTGGACTACCCCTGGGTCCGACATTCTTCCTTTAACAACACCACCTACGAACAACCTTGAGTGAGGAAGCTTTTAGAGCCGACCTATGTTCTTATACCACTTGTCACGGGATAATAACTTTCACCCAAAATCACCCATGTGGCACTTGACTAGGAACTCCGTGTTCGCTAGCAAGTCAGCCTTCCTCTCGAGTTGGTTCATTAAGTGTTAGAAAGGGAAAGAATATAGAGAGTTGGAGAAAATGCTTTGAAGAGTGTTTATCTGAATGTTTGATGGTTGCAAATGAACTCATACCCCCTATATATGCATGCACACCTCTCAACGGACGGTGGTGAGCAATTTGATCTAACGGTGGAGAAATGTTTTCTAGGATCTTCTACACTTCTACATGCTTCTACAAGGTTTTATGTATATCTCCACAAGATTCTAGAATACTCTATATTACAAAAGAATGTACAAGTGAGATCTAGAATCTTTCAGGGTGCTCTAAAGTGTTCTTTAAGCTTCGGGGAGCTTCTGGAACGTCCAAAGCCTCATGATATGCCGGAATCTGCTGGAAAGTTTCGGAGCATGACAGGTGACCCCCTTGCGACTTGAGTCTAGAGGTGCATGCAGGATACGCGCACCGCTAGACTCAATCGATGCATGTGTTCCGTTTGCTCTAGTGCACGCAACCCATATGTCCATTGGTAGACTCAACAAGATGATAAGATAATTTGAAACAAATGTGGTGATTTTAAACAAGTTGGTGCACTTAATTCTAACAATTGCACTTCTTGAGTCTAACCATGCACGCAACCCATACGCACCCGGTAGACACAACAAGTTGATGCACATAATTTGAAACAAAGGTGGTGATTTTAAACAATGTGGTGCACTTAATTATAATATTTGCACATCTTGAGTAACGATGCATGCAACCCATATGTCCATCGGTAGACTCAACAATATGGTGCACATAATAAATATTTGCACATCTTGAGTCTAACGATGCATGCAACCCATATGTCCATCGGTAGACTCAACAATATGGTGCACATAATTTGAAAAAATGAGTTGATTCTCAACAAGTTTGTGTACTTAATTCTAATAATTGCGCCTCTTGAGTCTACCAGTGCACGCAAATCATACGTGCACCAGTAGACTCAACAAGTTGGTGCATGTAATTTGAAACAAATGTGGTGATTGTAAACAAGCTGATGCACTTTCTAACAATTGCACATCTTGAAGCTACCCGTGCACGCACCCCATACATGCATTAATAGACTCAAAAAGTTGGTGCACGAAATTTGGAACAAAGGTGGTGATTTTAAACAAGTTGATGTACTTATGCACCTCTTAAGTATACCGGTGCACGCAACCCATACGTGCACCGCACCGGTAAACGCGACATGATGATGCACGTAATTTGAAACAAATGTGGTGATTTTAAACAAGTTGGTGCAATTAATTTTAACAATTGCACCACTTAAGTCTATCGATGCATGCAACACATACGTACACCGGTAGACTCAAGCGGTGCACTTATGACACACATTTTTACCTAAATTAAATTTGTGCACGTAAACAATTGCACCTCTTAAGTCTACCGATGCACGTATGGGTTGCGCGCACCGATATACTCAACAAGGTGGTGTACGTAATTGGAAATAAGATGGTGATTTTAAACAATTTGGTGCACTAAATTTTAGCAATTGCACCTCTTGAGTTGACCGATGCACGTATGGGTTGCATACACCGGTATAGTCAACAAGTTCACTTATTGAAACACACAATTTTTAACCTAAAATTAAATTGCACAAAATTTGCATCTGCCCATTTTTAGAAGATGAGCCATATGTTCAACACAAGTGCAACAATAAAAAAATGATTCAGACAATTCATCGAGGATCTCAAATGCACTATAAAATTTGTTCCTCCATTCATCCATTAAAATATTTCGGTTTTGTCATACATTAAAATGATGATAATAAAATAGCAAGTGAAGAAGAAGAATACAACCATTAGTAACAAGTGAAGAAGAGAGAAGACGAGTTGAAAAAAGATTCCAAGAAGACATCATCAGTATTCTCTGTGTATCGTTTGAGCTACAGAGGAAATGATTTGACCTAGTTTTTTTTTTTTTTTGAATTAAGGGATATTTTAGTAATAAAAAAGTACCTTATAAAATAAAGGTTAAAAAATTGGACTAACATGAAAAAGTTTCTTGAAAAGTAGATTGTTACGGAAAGTTGATTTTTGCCTAGATTTAGTTGAGAAATGATTTTGTAAGTAGTACATTTTTGCAATTTCCCCTACAATAATTGATCAGCCTGGAAAAGCCTAAGTCCGGCCCAGCAAAGCCCAAATATATAGTAAGCCGGAAAGTCACAAATAAAGCTATCAAAACATGTCAGCCGCACCGCCCGCCATTAAATGAGTCATTACGGACTGGAAAAACCCTAACTCAACACAACCCAATCCGGGTTGTGGGTTAAACAGACTAACCAACCATTTTTTTAAAAAAAAAATTAATTTCAAGTTTTTGCTCAATAATCGACCAAAAATGCTCATATATTATTTTTAAGATTTTTATATTTTTGATAGAACAAAAATGCCAACAATCATACTGTATATACCAAAAAAAAGCTTAGATAGAGAGGGCAATCGAAAAGCGGAGATGAATGTAGCTTTGAAGCGACCATAGTAGAGCCAGCGGCCCGTGTTGCGTGATGCGTCCAAAGGTTTGGATCCTTGAGATGATTTTGGACGAGGTTGAGTGGGCGCCAGCTAAAGAATAGGTAAAAAGTTAGGTCCAACCTACTTTTTTTAAGTAAATGGTGGGCTAACCCGATCCCAACCTGCCACAACTCACTTCAACTTATAACTCAAATGGGCTAAACAAGTTTTCCCCACTTCCAAATGAGTTGCTAACGTTATCACAACCCACTTCTTTTCCCCACTTCGAAATGGGTTGCTAAAAAATTATTCACAATCTTCGCATTTATAAAAAAATGCACGACACAATACCTAAAAACTATACACATGATTCCATGCATGAACTATATTAAAAATAATATAAGAAAGTCATATTTTAAAATTAAAATTTGTATGAGATTTTAATAAAGCCATTCCACTAATTACATGTTCGATTGAACTTTTATGTTCTATATATATTGTGTATTAATAATGTGACACATAACATCCACAACCCATTTTTCATTTGCATTTCGACCATACTCCTAAATGTCGGTAGGGAATAATTTATACATCAAGCTCAAAACCATCAACCTAATTTTATCAAAGACTTTGCATACCTGATCTCAAACCTCATTGAGTTGCGCTGCATCCAGATGTGATAGACCGTTGCAGCTAAAACAATCCCTCGAGCTTTCATTATCCGGGAGGACCGTCGGTATTGTTTCTTGAACCTCTTTAAAGCACTCTTGATAGTTGTCATTGAGAACGGGATATGAAGCCAAGCACGTACCATAGACCAAATTGCCGAGCTACAAGGGCAAGCAAAGAAGAGGCGATCCAGTGATTCAGAGTTCGAGGAACACAGAGCACATGACTTGTCAGGAACAAAGGAGAAGCGATCCACAGTTGGAAGGCGATTGTTACTCTATGGTTATGTGCCCACAATCGCCTTCCAACTGTGGATCGCCTCTCCTTTGTTCCTAACAAGTCATGTGCTCTGTGTTCCTCGAACTCTGAATCACTGGATCACCTCTTCTTTGCTTGCCCTTGTAGCTCGGCAATTTGGTCTATGGTACGTGCTTGGCTTCATATCCCGTACTCAATGACAACTATCAAGAGTGCTTTAAAGAGGTTCAAGAAACAATACCGACGGTCCTCCCGGATAATGAAAGCTCGAGGGATTGCTTTAGCTGCAACGGTCTATCACATCTGGATGCAGCGCAACTCAATGAGGTTTGAAGGTGCTCGGGATCAAGTATGCAAAGTCTTTGATAAAATTAGGTTGATGGTTTTGAGCTTGATGTATAAATTATTCCCTACCGACATTTATCTAAGGGGTAATTTCTAGGACTAGCTTCTGTTGTATGTCGTTCTTATTGTTTGTTTGCGGTTTATGCCCGAACATTGGTTTGGTTTTGATCTATAAAATTTTATTTACCGATGAAAAAAAAAAAAAAACAAATTGTAGCTTCCATTTGTACATAGCCAACCCTTAAAATTTTGAGTCTGAAAGAAAGTATGTGTATCCCATGAATCGTTTTATAGTGTCCAATTATCTTCATTATTTTCCTCAACCCGATTTGTCATTTGCAGATGTTCGGATACTGGTATCGCATTTCACGCACAGGGAAACCGATCAACTGAAGCTTTAATGATGTTTTAAGCTCTTGAGATTTGATCTTCTATGCAAATGAAGTACATTAACCTACATAAGCTTTCAGTCAGATCCTCACCGAGATGAACCATCAAGGATATTGGGTTGCTTAGTCGTGAAAAAGGCTCGAGTTTCATCCGAGAAACGCAAGTGATCGGCAGGAGATGCTGGGCATCTAGAAGTATCAGCCCATGAGGTTAATTACATACTACGAGAAGAGAATCAAGAGGAGGCATATTACTATATGTCTGATTTGGTGTCACCATTTGTACAACTGTCCAAGATTGATAACTGAGATTTTTGGAGCAACCATTCTTGCAACCTCCTTCAACGCCGGCTTTTTGCAGGATCAACAATACTAAAATTTCCTTCATGAAATAGTACTCAAGGAAGCTCAACTCAAAACTTGATTAGCACCTGGGTTTTTATTGCTGCAACAAGCATGACAACAGAAGCTATCAATATTTACAAATGCTGGAATGAGTGACCATATCAAGGATCATGAGATGTGGTAAACCAAGAAACCCTGCTGTTAGAAAGTGATACTTTTGATTCTTGTACAGCAACGCTTACTGCTGGTCATTCTGGAATTCTAAACCACCAGACTGTCTAACTATTCGGTGAAGATACAAGATCAACTGTCTCAAAAAATGAAACCACATGAACGGAAGATTACACCATATTCTCAGCATAATGATACTAAAAGTTCGAGTTATATTCTTTTATCTCAAAACAATGACCTGCATGAGCAAACATAACTTGCCGTGTTAAGCTAGCGATACCTTGGTGTTTCAGAAAAAAAGTCATTAGCAGCCCGGGAAAATGTTCTATGTTCTATCAGGAAAGCATCACATAATTTGTGCTTTGACGAAAATTTACAAAAGACAGGGAAGAAGTGGAGAATTTCTACCTATGTCCGCAGAATCATAGAGGAACTGAAAAGATCAAGTATCCATTATCCCAGCATACTCTGATCTCTCTCCCTACTTGGAGCCTCTTTTCTCTGGTGATTTTACCCCATTTACCAATCAGGCTATAGTAACTTCCACGCCATTTCAACTTCATCACATATGACTCGCCTGTGTCATCGTCTCGAGCATTGATACCAACTTGATGCTCGTTTCGCAACTGTTCCCGAGCTTGGTGTGTCCAGTAGAAGAGAATATGATCTTCCACTGCTTTTCCTGGCAAAGTAAGGAATGGATGATTAGTATCAACGTCAGACAATGTGAGTGCCTTTTTAATAGGCCAATTATCATGTCCAGATGATGTTGGGCCATAACGCTCCTCTGGAACTGAGAAATATAAGCAATTATTTGTCCATCGTATTCTGATTTCTTGCCCCACACCAAGTCCTTTATGTCTCACAATATTCCCCCATTTCCCTATGAGGTTATAGTAATTCCCTCGCCACTTCAACTTCATCCCATGAATATCACCTGTATCATAATCTCGAGCATTTATGGAAACATGCTCTTCCTTTCGCAGTCTTTCCCTTTCGTGTGGCAGCCAATGCACAAGAATATGATCTTCCACAGATCTACGAGGCAATGGGAGAAAAGGATGGTTAGGATCAACATCCGAAGACGTTAGAACCTTTTTGATAGGCCAGTAATCCTGCGACAAGGGTGCTGCAACCATCCGGGTTGGTGTCACTACTGCTGCTGTTACCTGCTGTTGCGGAACTGAGAAGTGTAAGCAGCCATTAAACCACCGTAGTTTAATTTCCTGCCCAACATCAAGTCCCTTTACACGGACTACCTGTCCCCATTTGCCAATGAGATTATAATAACTTCCACGCCACTTCAATTTCATCACATACTTGTCACCAGAGTCATCATCCTGAGCATTAAAACTCACTTGACCTTCTGATCTTAAAAGTTCCTGCTGTTGAGGTGTCATGTATGCCACAATATGAGTTTCTACTTGTAGCCGGGACAAGGTTAGGAAAGGATGTGTGATGTCAACATCAGAAAACGTGAGTAATTTCCTGATAGGCCAATGATCCTGCAGCTGAACTACAGCATTGTAGTCTGCTGTCCTCTGCATTTCTAAATTTCAAAAGGAAACGAAAAACCATGAGATTTAGGGTGTCGGTGTCTTAGTTACCAACTTATATTAATCTTTGCGATCGATCATTAACTGACATGATTCACGCATTGGACATAACTTCCACATGCAATGGCGCTGGCGACGAAATAAGCTCAATGTCAAACAGATTCTAAGGAAGTATAAGCGTACTGGCTTAAACAAATGTCGTCGACTTCCAGGTGGCAAACTCATTAATGTTTCAATCCAGCTCAATGTCAAACAGAAGTAAATTCTAAGGAAGTATAAGCGTACTGGCTTAAACAAATGTCGTCGACTTCCAGGTGGCAAACTCATTAATGTTTCAATCCAAGAATCCAATTGATAGCAAATGGGCACATATCAAATTCAAACAAGGTAATAATCTCTTGGATCTACTTCGGAAAAAAATATAAACGAATTATAAAAACAAGAGCTTGTGAAAAAATAATCAGGTGCCACAAATTTCCAATTTAATCCGTATTCTTTGCCCGGATAAAAGGTATGATATTCTCATCCTTTTGAACATGCAAATAAGTACAAAAGAATAAAGAATCTATTCAAATAAATCTCCCAATATTTTATTTAATCCAACAATTCAATTAAATAAAAAGAATATGTAAACAGAAAAACAACTCTAATTTTTTTTAAAAAAATCCCATATAGCTTCAATGACAACCCTAAAAAGTGAAACATCAAAGAAACACACCAAAATTAAACAACGACGGCACTAATTGAGCATAATCACAAAGCACATAAATATTTCCGAGCGTGCGTCAGCTCACATCCAAAGATTTAATCTGCACCCTTTAGCTCAACAAATTATATAAAAAATCGAAGAAATCACTTACTTTGATACGAAGAGACGTGTAATAGTACAACTGATAATTGATAGAAAATGATTGAACACCACCAAATTCAGATACCTAAAAGGAACGATAAGATTAAGATTGGTACCTACTGGCGTGATTGTGTGAGCAATCGAGGAGTGAAATGATGAATTAAAAAGGGTGTAGGTAGGAAGGGCATGCAAGAAAAGAAACATCAACACAATTTCTGTGATCACAAGAAAGCATCTTAGGTGGCGGCGGCAGTACTGATGGCGGCGGGAGGAGCGTGACAGGTGAAGCGGGCTTGGCGCGTGGGTTATGGATTGTGTGAACTAGGTGAGGTTGAAAGTGGTGGCGAGAGAATAGAGACTTGGCCTTGGGAAAAAGTTGTCTTGGCATTGTGTGGTAAATTACAATTTTTTTATATTAACTTCATTAAGAAGAAATTGAAGAGTGGCAATGGAGCGGGTATGAGATGGGTTTGGCCAATCTCAGGACCTGTCCCACTACACATAAAACCCGTACCTGCATCGCCCCGCGTAGACCCGCGAACCCGGATCGTTTACCCGCCCTATCCTGGTTCCAGTTTTTTTTTCTTATTTTTTTATTAAAAAAATTTAGCTAGAAATCAATTTTGAAACAATGAAGTTGAGTTTTGTGATTAAATTTCATGTTTTCTCTAGTAAATATTTATAATAAGCATTGTAAAACTATCTTTAAGCTACTAAATATTTATTAATTTGCTCTTATTTCCTTCAAAATGTCCAATTTCTTTAACATAAACACATGAAGTTTGATATAAAATTAAATAACGACACTTTATTATTCAATCAAAGAAGTAAAATGTATAATTAATATCAATTTTTAAAAAATTAAAATTTAAAATGTATAGCGGGGCGGGTCCGGGGCAGGTTTGACCAATCTCAGGGCCCGGCCCGCCCCGCCCAACTTCCAAACCCGGTTGAAGCGGGTCCAGACCCGCCTCAGCGGGTCCGGTTCAATGCGGGTCCAGGACTGGACCCGTCCCATTTCCATCCCTACTGAAGAGGTACAAAATATATTTTGTGTTTTTATATATTTACTTATTGAAATATTTTTAAAGAAAATCTAACCAAATCAGGTGTTTTCGTGAATCCTTTTCCAGTTTAGCAACTATAATCAGTGATACACTTAGTATTGGATGAGGAGGTCTACCAATTACTACCGAGTCTTAGGTTATTTGAGAGCTATCATACAGTTCAATTCTTGTTATTCGACTCAATTTTAGTCTCGAAAAAAAATAGATGGTATGAGAGCAAGATTGAGTCTATTGAATTTGTCCCGTAAGGAGAATATTTATGGCTCTATACTTTATCCACCCCATTTGGTGTTATTGATAAATTATAAATCTCTTCTTGCTAAGGTTGTATGAAATATTGGTTTGAGAAAAGACTCGTATGATTAAGACATTTGTGCATTACTCGGCTGGTTTTCTTCCCATGCTCTTGGAGCGAATTAGACATGTCATTTCTTTTGGAACAAGAGCCTATGTTTCAAGCATGTGTGAATCTAGCTTAAAAGTTGAGGGAGATAAAATTGTAGAATTTTTTTTGAAACAGGTTAAAAATATAGGAATTTTAAATTTTTGGGTAAAATATAATATATATATTGGTTGGAAACTCACAACAAACTACTTAACAAGGATAGGGTTCAGTTTATTGGCGGATAAGGTTTGTCTTCTCTGTTTCTACTGGCCAGGATCTTTTCCTGTACGAGCAATAGAATAGATTCAATCGACTCGTTTCAAGTTTAGGCCTTTTCAAATAATAACTCGACAAATTAGCATTTTTCTTCCTGAGATTTTAGCCTACAAGTTTCATGCCGGCTAACATAACATCTGTGCACAAGTAAGAAATACATTTAGAGGCTCCTAAGGATGAAAGAGTGAGGTACTAAGATCCTTGAAGAGGGATTGGCTTCACCGCGGTCGTGATTCGTCTAAATGCAGTCTTGACTTGTTCTTTAAGGCCTTCGTTCTCACTCTCGACTTCACCATTTTGTTTGTTGAGGCGTGCCAAATTCCCATCCACATCAATTACCAGTCTCCCATCACTCTCATATTTCACGCTTCCAAATAAAGAAACAAGGAGCGCATGAATGATTTTGTCAGCTTTCTTGGTTTTTTCTTCATCGTTGGGTTCTTGTTCGGACTCGACCACCACCTTAGGCAATTCCCGACTAGCATTTAGAACCAGAGCGACAATGGAGTCTGAGACCATATCACTGATTGGATCTGCTGTCCAGTGCAGTGAAACATGATTCTCTGATTCTTGCTTTACTGTTACTCTGTCGTGCACTCGTAAAGTTGGAACCCCAGATTCTTCATCTGATGAGGATTCTACACTTTCGTAAATCTTTTTAAGCCTGTATTTTACAACACCAAAGGCACCAGAATAAGGGATTGTGATCCTTTGAAGTATGTTACCAGTAGATAGCTGGGAGAATATGTGGAGATCCTCGGGTGCCATGATCTGATAAGTGAAACCGTTTTTGACAAGCAAACCGTTAACTATTCCACCAATGGCAGGTGCTTTTTCAGCTAGCTTTCCAATAGTTTTTGCCATTTTCTGGGAGTTGAAGCGCATTTCCACGGACTGACAATTCTTCGGGGTTATGATTTTCGTGTTTCCATCGGCAAACACAGATAGGAGCTTCTGTTTCAGACGTCCCATCTCATTTGCCTCACCGTGAACCAGAATGATGTTGGGAGGCATAAGCTCTTTCAGAAATGTGCTTGTTTGGTTATAATCTGCATGAGCCGAGAAGGAAATATAGTGGACTTGCATGTTCAGAGGAGCCGTCAAACCACTGGCTAGGGTAACTTCTTTAGGCTCGTTGATAATGGTTTTCGCCAACGTCCCTTCAACGACATACCCGGGTATAACACAAGCATTTTTCTTGTCTGAGCACCATCTGTCGAACAGCTGTCTCGACAACCCACTTTGAAGTCCACTAGGGCTAGCCATCACCACGGCTGGGCCAACATCACGAAATTCGTCAAGACTTTTCAATGGAGAGATGTGTTTGAAATCAAATGGATTTGAACTGGCAAACTGGTTGCGGATTCTCTCGTTCATGGCATTAATGTAGGTCTGGTAAACGGCCATGCATCTTTTTGCAAGAGGGGAAGCGTAATATATAGGGATGTTGTGGAGGTCAGGATGGCTTGACCAGTACTCATCTAGGATCAGTAGAAGTTCTTGTGCTCGGCCAAGGGCAAAAGCAGGAATCAGAACTCGGCCACCTTGAGAAAGCGTAGAGTGAATGACATCAGTAAAAAGCTTTTCTCGTATATGACGAGGTTGGTGGTTTTGAACACCATAAGTCGATTCAATAATGCAAACATCAGGTGAGAATTGGGGGAGCTCAGCAGCACGAAGGTGTCGGTCTTCTTCTCGTGAATAGTCACCAGTGTAGAGTACTCGAACACCAGCAATGTCAACCATAAACATGGCAGCACCAAGCACATGACCAGCAGTATAACACCAAAAGCGGACACCATTAACCTCCAGGGCCTGATGAAAATCAATTACCTGGAGAGCAAAAAAAAATGTCAGGCAGGTGACGCTTAGATTTTGATTTCTTGAATCTTTGCATTGATGAGTTTGAAAAGCCTTAAATATAAGTTGACCCTGAGGGGCACTGTTACAATTGATAATTTTTGAGCGAAAGACAACAGATGAAATTGATGATAGACTATTTGATTCTGCACGTTCAGGATCATGTCACACACCGCACCACTTGAACAGAAAAAGACACATGGGCAATGCACTATCACTGGGCTCGGCACCGTATGTACACTTAAATTTCTTAAATGTCAACAGATGAAATTGATGATAGACTATTTGATTCTGCACGTTCAGGATCATGTCACACACCGCACCACTTGAACAGAAAAAGACACATGGGCAATGCACTATCACTGGGCTCGGCACCGTATGTACACTTAAATTTCTTAAATGTCATAGGAAGCATTCAGTTCAGACCTTGTCATTTACTACAATACACAACTCCATCCCCAACAACTCTAGCATTTCTCATTGCTACAGAAAAAAATTTACTGCACAATATTTACTGCACAATAGAGAGAACATCACATGCATTTGTAATTTAGGTACATATGAATCAAAATCATTGCTATAATGCTCTAGTCACAGCGAGAGAGGCTCCTGGCTCAAATTTATGATTGTGTTTCAAACTCCAGGAATATCTCAAGACTATCTATAAAAGCCATAGGCGTTTTGCTTCATTGAATCATATCCCCAAGAATGGATGAAATTTCACATTCCAAGCACAAAAGATAAAAAGGGAAAGACACGTGACATATTAACAACCTATCAGCTCGTCGCTTATAAAACTATATCTGAAGGATAAAGTCATTAAACAGGGTGGATTCACAAACAGGACAAAATTACTCATAAAATCAAGTACATGCCAAATAAGAGAGATGTTGAAATGTTAATATATAAGCAAACCTCAATTTTATCCATTGAGCGAAGAATGTCTTGCTCGTCATATAGCATGTCTTCAACCGAAACCTTGCTAACTTTAACATAATCGGTCAAAAGCAACTTGTAAATTGCCTTAGTTGCATGGGTCATGAAAACTCGCCCCCTGAATGTGGTCTAATATGAAAAGGGAAGAAAATGAGCCCACAATACAGAAAATTGTGCATTATCCTATTTTAAAGTCATGATCAAAGCAACCAACCTTCTCCAGAAAATATGGGAGAGAAGCAGCATGGTCCAAGTGAAAACTGCATGCAAAAAGCATCATAACAATGTTGAGAGTCCTAAAAAGTAGGATCAGACTGCAAATATTAAAACTATAGTTTACGCTAGGGTAAAAAAAGGTCTTGGTAAGAATTTCAACATTTTCTCTCCTTTCAGATCAAATCTGCAACCAACTCTATTATAGAACAAATGAATGTGACCTAGTATGCCTCATTGAGGGTAAACATTCAACAGCAGACATAGTACAAGACATCTCGTCTGCTTCCTTTTTACGTTTTTAGTTAAATCACTCCAAATTCTCCATCTTCTCTTCTCTCAATTGATTTGCACTTTGCACAGTTCATTTTAACTCATCTCTCCAAACTACTATATCTTCATTCCAGAAAACAGAAGTTTGAACTAAAAAGAGCTTAAGGAACCATGATGATAAAAGATAGAGAGAACTTTTTTGAAAATGATGCTCCTCATTTTTTTTCACCCTTCCTAGATCGCTAGTGATTCAGTAGTAAGCTGTCTCTTGCTAACAATTCTTAATTGCCTTACTAATTGCAATGATCAGTACAAACATCTTTTCTAACTTTTCATTTAAACTATTCCAATCAAATCCTTCAAAGATGCTAGTTTGACAAAAAAGCAACAAAATTAGTAGATCAGTCTACCCATCTCCCCCAAAAAGAACACATTAAAATAAAAATAAAAAAAAATTACTTGCTGATAATTAATCACTCTTTTGAGGATGAAGCGTCCAAGCAATGTGGTCCATCTGAGCAACAGGGGATTTTATTATCACAGTTTCTAGCTCAGGGAAGGATTTTATAAAGCAACATACGACCAGTCCAGTGACCAATGCCATTGAGACATAATAAAGGAGGCAAAAAACAAAAAACAAAAGGGAAAGTAAGACATACTGAGTAACAAGAAGAACATCAATCCTAGAAGGATCTATTTCATCAAAATAAGGCAATGCAGCCATGCCTGAGAAAGCTGGATGAATGCCGCAATCGAACTAACATCAAAACAACGAATGCCACCGGTCAATAATTCAAGAATACAATCGTCTTTTACGGGCTTTCACGGCTTGTTTAATAAATAAGTATGGCAGGACATACCATGATAGTTTTCCCCTTGTACGACATGTAAACACAGGAGCGCCCCACTTCATTGCCTGCCCCCAAAGGTGTTACAATGAGCTCATCCCCATCACTAGTTGCAGCTCTCTTTGAAGGAGATGGTTGTCCTGTTGAAGCCATTATTACCAACTCCAAAATCCAGAATGCAATACCAAACTTCCTTTATGAACCTAGTAATCCACCCTGCTCAATATAAGAAAATAAAAGGAGAGAAGTGAGACTAAGGCATTATAATATCATGCAAAAGTTAAAAAAACATAAACCAAAATTCATCCTTGAAAGGGGCGAAACTCCCAAATTAAGGTTGAAAGGATGAGGTATGATAAACTCCGTATATCCATACACTCCCAATTTTCTAAGTTCACGGATATCACGGGGGTAAATTTCCAGAATCAAAATTCGAAAAGCAATAGTAAGACAACAATCCCAAAAAAAAAAATCAGCTTGCGACAGATGAATCCTCGTTAGATTATTGAGTTAAAAATCTTCTTATCACTCGAGCAATGCGTCCACATTTCAGAACTTCTGAACAAAGCTAACAAAACTGATAAATTCAAAAAGATTTTAATACAAATGATATCAAACTTTTCCAAGAGGAATAAAATGTTTAAAACAAAGAATTGCTCAGTCAAAACATTCGGTATATATCCATCAATCACTCTACCGCTTAATAAATCCAGCAAAAATAAATAAATTCAAGATAAAGCTAAAACTACATATTATTCATGTAAAATTACGTGTATAATAGTTGCAATTTGTTGAAAGTAAGTCAAAATAACTTACAGAGGCTGAAATGTCGATGAATCTAAGAGCGTAAAGTGGATGAATTTACAAAACCCTAATCCGAACAAAATTGACACCCGCCTAGTCAATTTTACGTACCGGGTCGGATTGGATCCTTTTATTTCTTGCCAATTTTAGTCAATTTGGCACGCTTATGCATGTGCTTCAGGGCAGTTTATTAATTTACAGAAATCTGATATCACTTTCAACCTAATACGTTACCATATCAGAAAGCAGGTCTTTACCGTGTGGGTGGTTGAAGAAAAAATTGGATTTGGATTTGGAATCGGAATCGGAATTAGAATTAGAATTAGAATTGGAATTGGAATTCCATGTATTTAAAATTCTATTTAGTATCTGGTATTTGGTAAAAATTTAAAATGTTACATAAAAATTGGATTTGACACTAAAAAACACTATTATTTGATATTAAATTTTTTTATATTACTTATATTTTTAAATACATTGGTTAACATTTATGTAAATATTCATGAATTGATTATTAAGATATATAAGAAAAAATATTTTAAAATTAACAAGAAAACTATGTTTTTTATTAGATAGTTTTTTAAAGAAATGAAAAAAAGTAGACTAAAAAATTTACGAGTAAGTTTGTATTTAATACTAATTTTTTTTTTATCTTCCATATAACATAAACCCCATGAAACAAAACTCATCAAATACCAATTTTGTTTTGAAATCCCATTTTTTCAAACACTAAAAATGAAATTTGTAATTCCAAATCCCCTCAAATCCAACCAAATCCATGCTACCAAACATAGTATTAGTATTTTGTGTATTAACACATTGTGAGGCTCAGGATCTTTACCTTGGCCTTCCGGCTTTTGTTGAGCATATTAAATCTCAAATTTTTGATGGTCTAAAACATTGGATATTGAGATGTTTGCAAGGGTGGAAACACATTCTTTTCTCAGTAGGTTGTCGAGAAGTGTTAATAAAAGTTGTAATACAAGCTATAACTACTTACACAACTTCTATTTTTCAATTGCAATGGGTGTTTGTCAGGCTACCAAGAGCATGGTTGCAAAATTTGTTGTATAATTTGTATGTAAGGAATAAGTGATATGAAAATCCTACATTGGAAGAACATTACGTACAATAGATGCTTTGGCCATCTCCAATGGGACGCCATTTTGGCTTTGGATGCCAAAATGACGTCTCATTCAACCTCCAACCCTGTACCATTTTCTGCGTGAAAATGGTGCATGGCTACAGTGCCCTGCCAAATTTGGTGTAGCACTGTAGCTACGCTATATTTTTTATAAAATTTTTTTGTTTAAATTGAATGGTTAATAATTGTATGGATGTAGTATTTAGTTTAATGTATTTGTTGTATTTTAAATGTTTAATATTATTTATTAAATTATATTATCATTTTTTATTTAATTATTTTTTATAAATATTTATTTAATTATATGACATAATAAAACTTGAAAAATTTTCAAAATTAAATTATTCAAACAATCGGACATTTAAAGTTTAAACACAATAATAATTATTTTAATATATTAATTAAGTATTATATATTTAAGAATTATAATAAATATATTTAAAAAATTAATTTTTTTTCTGAAAATAATTAATATAAATGAAATTAAAGGGAATATTGTAAGGAATATTCCGTTTGGAGTAAAGTTTGAAGTAGATGGGTTGAAGATGTGTTTTGCGTTTGGTACAGAAATTACATTATTTTTGGTGCAAAGTTTGCACTAAAATGAAGTTTATGGTCGGAGATGGCCTTAAACCATCTCCAATGGGACGCCATTTTGGCGTTAGATGCCAAAATGGCGTCCCATTCAACCTCCAACCCTGCACCATTTTCTGCGTGAAAATGGTGCAGGGCTACAGTGCCACGCCAAATTTGTCGTGGCACTGTAGCTACGCCAATTTTTTTTAAAAAAAATTTTGTTTAAATTGAATGGTTAATAATTGTATGGATGTAGTATTTAGTTTAATGTATTTGCTGTATTTTAAATGTTTAATATTATTTATTAAATTATATTATCATTTTTTTTATTTAATTATTTTTTATAAATATTTATTTAATTATATGGCATAATAAAACTTGTAAAATTTTCAAAAATTAAATTATTCAAACAATCGGACATTTAAAGTTTAAACACAAAAATAATTATTTTAATATATTAATTAATTATTATATATTTAAGAATTATAATAAATATATTTAAAAAATTAAATTTTTTTCTTAAAATAATTAATATAAATGAACTTAAAGGGGATATTGTAAGGAATATTCATTTTGGAGTAAAGTTTGAAGTAGATGAGTTGAATATGTGTTTTGTATTTGGTGCAGAAATTTTTACACTATTTTGGTGCAAAGTTTGCACTAAAGTGAAGTTTATGGTCGGAGATGACCTTATAAGAGATACCCACTAGTAAGATTTAAATTAGTATGGCCTAAGAAAGGGCTTGATTAGTGGCTAACCAATGGACTCAATGAAAGTGGGTTTGAACTATGTATTTACAAGTCAAGATGGACATTTGGGGCATCTTGGGTTTGATCTTCCAATTAATTGTATTTTTGGATTTTTTTTTAATTTATTAAAACTGAAAATATATTAGAAAGACATTTTTATTCGAATAGTTGTGATTGTTGGTAATAACTATTTTGAATGGATGTATTGATTCATTTCGAATGGTTGTGATGATTCATCCTGAATGTTTGTGATGATTCACTTTAAATGATTGTGCTGATTCATCCCAAATGGTTGTGACGATTCACTTCAAATGGTTGTGATGATTCATTTCGAATGGTTGTGACTCTTGAAAAAAACATCTTCATTCTATAAATAGAAGAAAAGATGAAGAACTTCTCACTTTAGAAATTTCATGTATTTTCTCATCAGAGTTCTCTTGCCTTGTTGTATCCTGCGAAACATATTTCTATAGTGCAGAAATATTGTTTATCGGATAGTGATTCTTACGCCTCAAGGCTTTGTTTTTTGTCTTCAATTATTTTTCTAACAATCGACAAACAATATTCTAGTGGAGGCTGTGAACTTCAAGTTTCGAGAAAATGAATCCATGAAACCCGACCGTTTTGATGGAACGAACTATCCAAGGTGGCAAGATCGGATGTCATGGCTTCTAACATCACTGAATCTGCTGTATCTTCTGGATTCGAGCTTGCATCCAATTCCAGAACCAGGATCTGACGATACAGATGAACAAAAGGCGAAAATACGTCTTGACAAAGCAAAGTGTGATACTGATGATATTTTGTGCAAAGGGCACATTCTGAATTCCTTGCCAAGTAGATTGTATGACGTCTATCGGAATTACAAGATGCCCAAGGAAATATGGATTGCACTTGAATCTAAATACAAAGATTTGAAGAAAGGTACGAACAGATTCCTTGCATTAAAATTCTTCGAATTTAATTTTTCTGCAAACATGCCAATAATGGATCAAGTTCGAGAATTGGAGGTTCTTATTTCCCAAATGAATGAATTGCAGATTAATATTCCTGATGCAATTCAAGTAGAAGCAATATTGTCTAAGCTTCCTCCTACTTGGAATAACTTTCGAAAGAAAATTCTACATTCAACAGAAAATTATAGCATTGAAGAGTTCATCACCCATATGCAAATAGAATGCAAAAATCGTGCAAGAGATGAACTGATCTTGGCTTCAAAGGCGAACCATGTTTCTGATGGTGCGGGAATTGGAACCTCTAGTGGTGCTTCAAATGGTCGTAAAGTGAAGAAAAAGAACTTCAAGGAAATCAATGGGAAGAATAATTTCAAAAATTATCGTCACTGTTTCCATTGTGGAATAAAAGGTCACTACATAAAGGAGTGCAAATACAGAAAGAACAAAATTGTTGGTTCTTTCAATTCAGATAGGGCAAATCTGATTGAAACAAAAAATAAAGAACTTATTGCGATGGTCTCGGCACTTCACATCGGGATGATCAAAGAAATTCTCTTTGCTTCTGTGGTTGTTACAAAGGATTGGTGGCTTGATTCTGGTGCTACCATTCATCTTTGTAACAACAGGGCTCTTTTCAAAGTATACAATGAGTCAGTTAAGTCCGAAGAAGTGCTTACGAGGAACCATGTTACTGCAAAGGTTGCTGGAAAGGGAAGCGTAGATTTGAATTTCATTCCGAAAAGAAGCTTACCCTTGTTAATGTTTTTCATGTACCCGACCTTAGATAGAACCTGATTTCTGTTAACTTGTTGTGTAAGAATGGCTTTAAGATTGTTCTTGAGGCAGGTAAAGTTATTGTAACTAAGAATGGAGTGTTCATCGAAAAATGATACTCCAGCGATGGCATGTTTAAACTATCTATAAATGAAATAAGTCACATTGCTTATGTTGTTGAATCTCCTACTTTTTTTATGGCATGCTAGACTAGGGCACTTAAATTATAGTTATTTGTGATACATGTCTAAACATGGTTACATTAATTGCAAGAATGAACCTAATAAAGAAATGTGAAATTTGTGTTGAAGCTAAGATGACAAAGAAAGCATTTTCTAAAGTTGAAAGAAGCAGTGAGTTACTTGAACTTGTGCATTCAGAAATATGCGAATTAAATGGTCATTTAACGAGAGGTGGAAAATGATATTTTATCAATTTTATTGATGACTATTCGAGATATACTTATGTATATCTTATAAGAACCAAGGACGAAGCAATTTGATAAATTTAAAGAATACAAATCTGAAGTTGAAAATCAGAAAGGGAAAAAGATTAAAATACTTCATAGTGATAGGGGAGGAGAATACTTTCCTGAGATCTTTAATAAATTTTGTGAATATATTGGAATTTTTCACCAAAAACAGCCCCTTATACTCCCCAACAAAATGGGATAGCCGAAAGAAAAAATAGATCCTTGGTTGATATGGTAAATTCAATGCTTACAAATGCAAAGTTACCCTTTTATTTATGAGGTGAAGCATTGTTGACAGCATGTCATATTTACAATAGGGTACCATTTAAAAAGTTTCGTGCTTCTCTTTATGAACTTTGAAATAATGGTAGAAAACCTAACTTAAGTTATTTTAAAGTGTTGGGGTGTATAACTTTTTTATAAAGTGCAAGATCCCCATAAAACTAAGTTGGGACCAAGAGGAATAAAAAGTGTGATTGTTGGCTATGCACAAAATTCAAAAGCATATAGGTTATTAAACTTAGAAACTAATGTAATCATATAATCTATACATGTTGAATTTTTTGAAGATAAATTTTTGCATGATATAGTGGACTCTTAAGTTGATCAACAAGATAAATCAAAAGCTATTGTTGATGTGGGGGTAGGTGAAAAAAGAAAACAAGTTAATGAACCAAGTGAACTAAGAAGAAGCCAACGTGCAAGAATAGAGAAACACTTGAGTTTTGACTTTATTTCATCAGATTCCATCATTTTTTTGGTGGAAGATACTCGAGAAAAAGTAATAGAAGCTACACCCATGGTACTCAATATTGATACTCATCCTAAAACTTTTAGAGAAGTTATGTCTTCTAGAGATGCTGTTTTGGCAAGAAGCAGTAAATGATGAGATGGACTCAACAGTGTCCAACAACACATGGGTTTTAGTAGATCTTCCACCTGGTTCTAAGGCAACTGGGTGCAAATGGTTGTTTAGAAAGAAATATGGAACCGATGGTTCTATACAAACTTTCAAGGCAAGGTTAGTAGCCAAAGGATTCAAACAAAAAGAAGGAATATATTATTTTGATGCATACGCTCTTGTTGCAAGAACAATATCCATAAGAGTGTTATTTGCACTTGCTTCAATATATAAATTACATATTCATCAAATGGATGTTAAAACGGCATTTCTAAATGGGGACTAAACCAAGGAAGTATACATGGAACAACCCAAGGGTTTTCTGCTCCCTGGAAATGAAAATAAAGTATGCAAATTAGTTAAGTCCCTTTATGGTTTAAAGCAAGCACCAAAACAGTGACACAACAAATTTGATGTGGCAATGTTAGCAAATGGTTTTAGACATAACAGTGGTGCTAAATGCATTTATTGCAAGATGATTAAGGAATATGGAGTAATCTTATGTCTTTATGTTGATGACTTGTTAATTGTTAGTATCAATATGAATGGTATTGAAGAAACTAAAAGGTATCTGACTTCAGTATTTAAGATGAAATAGTTAAATGAAGTATATACTATTTTAGGATTTAAAGCGGAGAGAGATGAAATGGGATATGCTTTAAATCAGACTCGTTATATTGATAAGTTACTTGATAAATTCAAGTACCTCAATATAAAAGAAGCTAATACTCCAATTGATTCTAGTGTGAGACTTCAAGAAATAATGAGCGAGTTATTGCTCAATTAGACTATGTTAATGCCATTGGAAGTATCATGTATGCCACACATTGTACACGACCAGATATAGCTTTTTTTTTATGTAAACATGATGTCGAGATTTACAGCAAAACCTAACACACAACATTGGAAAGCAATAGACATAATTCTTGGATATCTCAAAAGAATCAAGGAATTAAAACTAATGTATAATGATTATCCAAGGGTGCTACAAGGATATTGTGATGCAAGTTGGATGTCTAGAATAAATGAAAGTAAATCAACATCTGGATGGATTTTTTCATTACGAGGAGGGGCTATATGTTGGGCATCTAAGAAACAAACTTGTATTGCGCATTCGACCATGGAATCTGAATTTATAGCCCTTGCTGCCATAGGCAAGAAGCAGAATGGATAAGGGATCTATTATTAGATATTGAGTTGTGGTCACAATCACTGTCTACTATATCTTTGTACTGTGACAGTCAAGCCACGTGGCCTAGAGCATATAATGATGTATATAATGGAAAATCTAGACATTTACGGCTGAGACACACCTATGTGAGAGCATTAATAATGAATGGGGTGATCACCATAATATATGTGAAGTCAGGAGAAAACTTAACGGATAATCTCACTAAGGTACTTGCAAGAGATTTAGTGAAAAGTACAGCAAATGGTATGTGACTAAAATATCATTAAACACCTGTAATGGAAACCCAACTTTTAATTAGTAAAAGCTAAACTTTAAAAGTTCAATGGGTAACAACAAATTACCGCCATGTGTTTAGGAGTACTAGTAGAGTCTCATAACTATTTATAAAACTTGTACTGACAGTTGCGCGCGAGTAGAGGATATGCTTTATGCCTTTAATGAAGTCTACATAAATATTTCTGTCTTTAGCAGCTGAGACCAAGTAGAGACTTCACCTATGTGGACATAGAAGTGGTGCCGCTTCAATAAGGATATGTGTTATTCTATAAATGTTCATTGAATCAGGATTTGTACATGACCATATATAATAGTGCTAAGGTTGAGTTGAGAATCTTTTGAGAATTCTAAGACAAGTATTATGTATGTCATATGTTCGGTTTTAACAATAGGAGTTAAGGTTCAATCTCTATAAGATACCATTAACTCATTAAAAACTTTGACATATGCACACTAATTGGGGGTCCAAATCGAAAGATACATCTTTGTATTCATAATATTTGTCAAGATGAAATATTACATACAAATTAGTGGGGGATTGTTGTATAATTTGTATGTAAGGAATGAGATATGAAAATCTATCATTGGAAGAACATTGTGTATAATAGATGCTTATAAAGAGATACTCATTATTAAGATTTAATTTGTATGACCTAAGAATGGGCTTGACTAGTGGCTAACCAATGGGCTCAATGAAAGTGGGTTTGACTATGTATTTACAGTCAAGATGGGCACTTGGGGCATCTTGGGCTTGATCTGCCAATTAATTATATTTTCGGATTTTATTTTTTTAATTTGTTAAAACCGAAAATATATTGGAAAGACATTTTTATTCGAATAGTTGTGACTGTTGCTAATAACCATTTTGAATGGATGTATTGATTCATTTCGAATGGTTGTGATGATTCACTTTAAATGGTTGTGATGATTCATCACGAATGATTGTGATGATTTGTTAGCATAAATGCCCAGCAAGCCAATGTTGGCCCGATGGGCTTTATGGTCCCTAGCCCAATTAGCTAACCACTATAAATATAACATTGTCTAGGGTTAAATCAAGAGAATTTCATTCACTCTCATAGAAACGCTAACACCAAACTAGCACTGGTGTTGGCTTGTAGATCTGGTCAGGTTGATTGGACTCGAGGGACTACCGCTATCAGATTCACATCGGTGAACAGTAATCTCTTTTCGTGCATTAATATTCGATATTTGCATGTTTATATATGAATCAGGCGCGATCGACCGTCCCTGGGTCAGATCTGTTTATTGTATTATTTCCGCTGCGTTTGGATCTGGCGTCGGGGTACGGAAACCCAAGAGTGGTATCAGAGCCAGGTTGCGCTTTTATTCATGTATTGATAATTAATTATATTAGATCGTTTCCAATTTTACTAATCGTATTTGATTTTCAGAAATTTTTGAATCCGGAAAAACAAAGAAATTTTTTTAAAAAAAAAAAAAAAAAAACAATTGTGAACGTTCGAAATTTCATCGATTTGGCCGCACTGACCGCGAGCAAGCTGGGTTGCACGACGGCGGCGGCGGCGGCGCTGCGGAGGCGGCAGCGCAGGGGACGCGGCAGCGTACGCGGTGCGGAGAAGTGTTCGTCGTTCTGTGTGCGGCCACAACCCTGAGTTCAGGAGGGTTTCGCGACGGGAATTCTGCTGAGAATCGATGCGGACGATTTTGTTCGATCAGTTTTCCTCCACCTCCTTGCGCCGAGTTGCTGGATATTCAGACGATTCGACGTGCGCACGGATCCGGAATGGACAAGGTGAAGGCGGCGCGCGAGCTAGGGTTTCTGAAACCCTAGCCGCCGCTGCCTTGAGGAAGAAGATGAACAGTAACTCAACCCTAATTTTCGAATTTAAAAAAAAAAAAAAAAATTATTTTTATTAAATCCGAAAATAGGGTATTTTGAGTTGAAATTGATTTTCTAATTTTGGATCCAAATTGTTTGGAGTCCATAAATTATTTTGGATCATTTTAGATGTTTTATCCGGATATTATTTTTGAAATAATAAATCATAATACTTAATTTACTAAAAATGTGATTTTTTAATTTATTAAGTGTAAAATAGAGATTTTACAATTAGTTGAAAATTTAATTAATTGAAAATTGAATGAAAATGTTTCATTTAATTTATTAATTTTATTTTGGCTAATATTATGATTTGAGGTAAAATAGTGATTTTACCAATTAATTGATAATTTAATTAATTAGAAACTAAATGAAAGTGTTTCATTTAGTTTGTTAATTTTATTTTTCGATTAATATGATTAATAGGTAAAATAGTGATTTTACCAATTAATTGAAATTTAATTAATTAGAAATTAAATAAAATGGTTTTATTTAATTTGTTAATTTTATTTTCAATTAATGTTGCGATTAGTGGGAAACGATAGAATAAATTAATTATTGTGCTCTAATTACATGTGATGTAATTAGTACAATTACATATGATGTAATTGTTTAGTTTAATGTTTAATTACATAAGTTGTGATTGCATAATGGATGATTACGGGCCTTGACCAATATGTTTAGGTGAATGTTTAGGTTTTTATTGTTTCATTATAATTGTATTTTTGGTTATCGGGCCTGCGAGCCTGCTCTCTCTATTTTCTGATGTATCCCACCCCGGATTTGTATCCCTATTCTCTTGTTTGCACGATTTAAATGTAAAATCATTAGAATTAGTGGGAGATCGAGATTGAAGATGGAGCATCAAGAATCAAGACATGTATAATGGAAGCAAAAATGTAATAGGATTGCATTACATACCTGCATCACCTTAGACAGACTTGTGATCCACGTATGGCTCACGTGGATCAATTAGGAAAAGGCCGTAATCGTCCATATTTTTATTTTTATTATGCATATGATGTATGATAAATGTTTGTTTGTATGTTTTATTAGTACATATGACTGCATGAATAAAACATAGTTGCATGAATCCGGCAAACAAACAAACGAGTACTTGATGAGATTTGAAAATTATTAAATCACTCTTTTGAATATGATTCAAAACTTTTAATATCAAACTGCTAAGGGAGCTCAAAAGGGTTTGTTGCTTCCTGTCTTCCATCAACAGTTAAGCCATGAGACGCTACTTGTGTCATATTGCCTTACTCACCCACGTGGGGGGCATCTGGCATGGGAAAGCTGTGCGTTTAACTGCCACTTAATTAAGGGTGTGGTTATGTTAACCTTCTAGATTACTCACCCACGTGGGGTCTTTTGGGCGTGACATTTCCATCCGTGGGATGGGTTAGTTTGACGTGAGAAGGCATAATTGTCCTGCCCACGTAGGGTTATGCCAATCGTGAGACAAATATCTTGGGGGTTGCATATGATGCAATTGTGATCTACCTTTAGTATCATGAAGCCGGTGGGCCCACGTCCGGGGTTTTCATGAGCTAGTTGGACTCCAAGCCCACCAAGAAAATGTGATTTTCCGTTCATTTGTCATGAGGGTGATGAATTCGAAAAATTTAGTGGGAGCATTCAATAACTAAAGTCCATAGTTTTTGAATTAATTAATAATCAGACGGTTGCATGTATTTTTTGTTTATTCTCAGTATTGTGATTGCCGTGAATCCGATTGCATCAATTCTCGATACAAACAAAGTAACCGCACCAAATTATTCTGATTGACTATTAATTTTTAAAATAGTGCTTGCTTCTAAAAGGTGGCTATATACCCTTGGTGGGAGCCTCCTGTTGAAGTGTCTCCCGGTTCGTCTCATGAAGAGATTGCCACACTTGAGAAGTGATGGGACGATAATCTCTCGGCTAGGTGCTATATGATAGCATCAATGTCACCAATGAGTTTCAACACAGATATGAGAAACTCGTTCACATTACTGATATTTTCCAACACCTACAAATGTTGTTTGGTGAACGGACACGATTACTGAGACTCGTGACTTCAAAAGAGCTATTTTCATTTCACATGCAAGATGGGGCTTCGGTCTATGAGCATGGTGTAAGAAAATTATCTCTTCTTGATAAATTGGAAAATCTGAATGTGATAATACCTCATTAACTGGCTGTAGATTTGATCTTATAGTAAAAATGTTGGAAACTCATGAGTCCTTGATTCAAAAGAAGAAACGTGTTCTTCTTGTCGAATCTTCTACCAATGGTATTTCAAGGATAAAGAAGAGGAAGGGAAATGGTTCCCAACCTCAAAAGACGAAAAAGGATATACTAGCAACTATGAACAGAGAGGCATCTATGTTTTCACTGCTGGTCACTGGCGCAAAAATGTAAGGAATACCTAGACTAGAAGCGTTCTAGAAAGGGTATGTTTTATATTAAAATTAAATGTTTCTATTGGTTCTACTTCTTTGATATATGCTGTCAGTTGTGCTCGCTTTTTTGCAAAGAGTTGCATGTGATGTGAAGAAGTAGAAAGCCCTAGGAAGGTGAAACCTACCTGAGGCTAAGCATTGTAGCAAGAGTTGTTGCAAAGGCTATTTGAAACATTTATTTAATATAAAATCTTGAACTTGTTAGGAACTGGTTTGAGCAATTATTCATTTGTTCTAGATTTAATCATGAACATTGTTCCTATTTTGATAGATAATGATATTCTTTTAAATATGCGAATGTGATTTGCAGTATTTTTAAGAATGCATGTTTTATTAAATCTGGTGAACTTGTGAATGATTAGTATGATTATATTCAAAGAATATAAAAAGAATGATAACTTAAATCCAACATATATTTAGCATATGCTGAATGTCCAATGAATTTGATTCATATGGACGTATGTGGAGCACTAAATGTTAGTGCAAGATGATGTTGAGTTATCTTAAAGAGGATGTGATTCTCTCTGAGTAACTCTCTAAAGGTACATATTTGTTGAATATAATTCATACCAATGCAGTGACCAAAACTCCATATACGATATGGACTGAAAAATAATCAAAATTTTTATTTTGAGATTGTTCTGCTTATGTGAAGCAGCCAGTGGGAGATGAGTTGAATAGTTGATCCATCTTATGTTATTTTGTGGAAATTATATTATCAATTGCAGGCAAAGAGTTTGTTTCGCAAGTGCAATCTTTCTAGAGAAAATGTTTCTATTAGAAAGGATGACAAAATAATATAACTTGAAAGGGTTCAAGAATCACAAACCACTAGAAAAGTGAAAACAGTGAAATTAATTTAGTCAATCACAACCTTTGATTTACACACACCAAGGAGATTTGAAAATGTTTCAAGAGCTCCTGATAGAATGAATCTACTCCTTGAAAGTAGTCAAGAAATAGACCATGGATATGATCCTTGGACTTTCAAGGAGACGATGTCAGATATTGATTCGGGACATTGGCAAGATGCCATGAAATCTGAAATGGACTCCATGTACTCCAATAAGGTATGGGCCTTAGTAGATCATCTTTGGGAATTGTTCCCATTGGCTGCATGGATTTACAAGTGAAAGCTTGGAGTGGATGGGAGGTAGTGACCTTCAAAGCTTGACTGGTGAGAAACAGTTATTCTCATAGGCAAAGAGTTGTTTATGAGAAAAATTTTCATCGGTTATGATGCTATAGTCTATTTAAATTTTATTAGTTATATCTTTATATTATGAATATGAGATATGAGTAATGGATGTGAACACAACATTTCTCAGTGGTGGCATTGAGGTAGAAATGTAGCAGCCAAACGTGTTTACAACTTCTTGGAGTGAGAAAAATGTTTTCAAACTCCAGAGGTCCATTTATGGGCCTAAGAAGGCATCCCGAAGTTTGAACCTCCGTTTGATAACATCATCAAAAAGTTTGGTTTTGTTAAAAATCCGAAAGTGACATGTGTGTGCAAAAGGGTTAGTGGGAGCATGTTACATTTGTGATGCTTTAAGTTGATTATATCATACTCATTATGAATGGTATTGGATAATCAATTAAAGCACGATCATCTACTAATTTCTCCATGTAAGATTGGGGGAAGCGTCATACGTGTTTAGCGTAAGGATCTATAGGGATAGACCTAAAGGATGCTTGAGATATCTCAATCTACGTACATAAACACTGTGCTAAAAGGGTTTAGCATAGAATAGTCGAAAAACGAGTTACTTCATAATATGTCATTGTATTCATCTCTCGAGTCAATATGTTTTAAGATTGATGAGGAGAGAGAAAAGATGACATTGGTACCTTATATTTCTACTTTAATAGCATAATGTATGCTATGTTATGTACTTGGTCTGATGTATGTTCTTAGTGTAATGAGCAAACATCAGACAGATCCCGGTGAAGATCACTGGAAAATTGTGAAAATAATCCTCAAGTGCTTATGAAGAACTTAGGATACGTTCATGATTTTTGGATCTGTAAGTGGAGAAATAAAAGTTGAAGTCTAAGCTGATGCTGTTTTTTCAGTCGGATGTAGATGATACCATATCGATGTTCGGATTTGTATTTAAGCTCAATGATGGTGATGTCTCTTGGAAACGTTCCAAGCAAGACATCACTTTGGATTCCACCACTGAAGCTGAATACATTGCAGCATACGATGCAGCAAAGAGGCAGTTTGGATAAGACATTTCATCCAAGAGTTGGGTGTAATTTCTAGTGCAGTTGACACAGTCTCTGTGTACTGTGACAACATTTGAGCTATTACGAATAGCCAATATCTCATCAGGATCCAAACATATATTGAGAAAATACTATCTAATGAAAGAGATGGTATACGCGACATTATTATCGAGAGAATCGCTTCAACAGAAAAATATAGTGAATCCACTGACAAAGCATTACAATGATTGATGTCTGTTAGACATCTTGGGAAGATGGTCTTAAGACACATGAGTAGTTGGCTTTGGGAAAGTGAAAGATATTGTTGTCATACATGATTAAGTAAATCAATAGTTGATTGATTGTACCTGTAATCTTATTATGACAAATCTTTGTTTGAATATTAATATATATGGCACTTCTTCATCTGTTTACCCATGCATCTTGATGTATTGATGAAGTCCTTGAAGTTGCTATAGTCCATAGAATGTGGTTACGCATATGATGGTGACCATGAAATACATTCTCGACTGCGATTTCTAAAAGTTCCTGGTCGATGAGCCTTCGAGAATGGGATATCGATATATGCTCGTTTGAGACTGGTATTCATGATGTGTCTAGTGTAGTGCGCCGCGTTTCATCGGCGTTGGCTTGGAGAAGTCAGCACACATGAATAGGTGCTCATTAGGAATGAGTTCACTGAACGACCCTACTCGGAATTCTATAAGTGGTTACCATTTGTCGAGTATAGAATTTCTAGTCATAGTTGTGCACCTTTACTCCTCATGACCCGAGGCGTCATTGAGGTCTTGATAGATAGTTGTGTACTTTGATTTAATGACTGATCACATGTGGGTCATAAAGTCATTATTTTGGGTATTCAGTGATGCTGTCAGAGGCCTATGATTGTCGTTGGGGATTCACCACTGGTCTTGATGAACCAGGATGTCCTATGTGTTTTTCTATATATGATTCGAGGAATCTCTGGCCAGAGTGGGTAGTGCTTGTGAAAAATGGGTTTTTCATATACGCACACAAGGAATCATATAATGTGAAACAAATACATAGTTATTGAAATCATAAGGGGCCTCGACCAACCAATGCCCTTGATTCAATCGGGACATATTGAGTGAAAGGAATGTACTGCACGCTAACTATGGCTGACAGGTTCTCGTACGTTGCTAGTCATTTGTATCTAGGTCTTAGTGAAGCGCAGATGCTAGGCGCTACCCACGATCGGTAGGTTGTAGCTGGAATTATATTTCAGCCATTGTCTATTAAAGGAGTTTAATTGACAATGAGGCATTCAGGGTAAGCCCAAAGAAGTTGTTTGACTTCTAAAATCACAAAGGTTGTGATCCTACTGCTATGATACACTTGAGCCTCACTGGGTCACAATCAACCGGCCGCCGATCTATCGATGAGAATTGAGACTTAAATGTTAAGTGCTCAAACTGAGTGATTTAGAATAGATGAATTTAATTTTTGAAAGCTCCTCAATTTAGTGGAGTTCTATATTTGAAATTGTTTCATTTATAGAAAGTTCTAAAATTAAATCATTTGATATATTTATGTCTCATAATTATGTACATTGGTAGTACATCAAGTTGTTCAATTAGATTGAGTTACTTGGATTATGAGTTTGTAGTTTTGTGTTGGCTTTTGGGCAAGTGGGAGATTGTTAGCATAAATGCCCAGCAAGCCAATGTTGGCCCGATGGGCTTTATGGTCCCTAGCCCAATTAGCTAACCACTATAAATATAACATTGTCTAGGGTTAAATCAAGAGAATTTCATTCACTCTCATAGAAACGCTAACACCAAACTAGCACTGGTGTTGGCTTGTAGATCTGGTCAGGTTGATTGGACTCGAGGGACTACCGCTATCAGATTCACATCGGTGAACGGTAATCTCTTTTCGTGCATTAATATTCGATATTTGCATGTTTATATATGAATCAGGCGCGATCGACCGTCCCTGGGTCAGATCTGTTTATTGTATTATTTCCGCTGCGTTTGGATCTGGCGTCGGGGTACGGAAACCCAACATGATTCACTTCAAATGGTTGTGATGGTTCATTTCGAATAGTTGTGACTCTTTGAAAAAGACATCTTCATTCTATAAATAGAAGAAAAGATGAAGAACTTCTCACTTTAGAAATTTCACGTGTTTTCTCATAAGAGTTCTCTTGCCTTGTTGTATCCTGCGAAACATATTTCTAATGCAGAAATATTGTTTAGCGGATAGTGATTCTTACGCCTCAAGGCTTTGTTTTCTGTCTTCAAATATTTTTTCTAACAAAATTTTGGTGGGGGTAATGACAGTGATCGAGCGTGCATCTACTGGATTAAAGGTTCCAAGCTATTTTTGGCCAAAGAATAGGGTTAAAAAAGGTACACAAATTCAATCAAGCTCTTATTGCCAAGATTGGTTGGCGCCTAATATCTAATCCAAATGCTTAACCCAATTACTGAAGGCAAAATATTATCGTTCTACATCGTTTCTACATGCATCTTTGGGAAATAATCCTTATTATGTTTAGAGAAGTATTTTGCGGGGAGTGATTTACTCATGAAAGGTATTAGATGGCGTGTCGGGGATGGAGCTTCCATACATGTTTTGAAGGATCCTTGGCTCATGGGCGGCTCATATATATATGCCACTATTTGCATTAGGCCCCCTTTCACAACAAGGCTCATTATTTTAGTATTTATATATATATATATATATATATATATATATATATATATATATATATATATATATATATATATATATATATATATATATATATATTACAAAAATAAAAAAATCAAATCAGTGTTATGAAAATCTTTTTTAAGTATAAATTTAATATTTTAGTTTAATATCCATCAAAATGTCTTTGTTTCATTTATTTATCGTGTATTTTGACTATTGTGATAGATATTTTTAAATTAAAATTTCTCTTTTGTCAATTGGATCACAAGAATTTGCAGCGATCAAGATTGTATACTAAAAATCAAGTATTTGGCATACAATAGAGCCCTATAAATAAAGATGACATTGTGACGTTAGTACAATTATCATTTTAGTAGTCTTTCAAGGCCTTGTATATGTATTTATTGAGTTTATCAATATTAGCTTTGGAGATAATGCATGCTTGGTAATGCCTCATTTTTGTAATTTGTCCAAGGCCTCCGGCGATTACTACACCTCGCCCACAAGATGAACAAATCACGGTTCGGGACCTTACGATCTCAAATTGGGATTGGAAATGGAATCATATTGAAAGCGTTTTTTTGGCCAATTGATAATGACAAATTACGACACATTCATGTGAGTTTCTTCTCTGGAAATGATACACTCATTTGGCATTATACTGTCTCGGGGGAGTATACTGTAAAATCTGGCTATTAGATATATCGTGCAAGGAGTTAGAGTGATTCTTCTACATCTTCCAAACTTCTTTGCAAATTATGGGCTTTACATGTTCCCTAACAAAGTCGAGATTCATAATGACGTACACTTCATGAGGCTACCCCTACAAGATTTCAGCTAGCTATAAGGGGGTGATGATTGATAGTTCATGTCCTCATTATGGCTCCTTTCCACAATCTATGTTCATGCATTACGGCATTGCAAATGGGAAACTCTATTCTATTTGGCCTCTGTTGAATAGTTGACCCGACTAAGGATCATAAATCTTCTTGAACCGGCTCGTGGTCAACGGGACAGTTAACCGAGTCAACGGTTCCACAGGTCGGACACGTAACATGCCAGTCTATAGGCGAGCCAGTTAAGGATTATAATTTTTGAACCCTTGAATAGTTTTTTACATTTTAAATTCAAAACTATGTTCTTGTATAGATTTGAACTCATGACCTCCAACTTGAATAATTAACTTTAACCACTAAGTTTTAAGAGCCTTTGATTTAAATAGAGTGTTATAATTTATATTTATTTAATTTATATCTTACAAATTTTGATTATTTGATCTTGAATTTATTTCATGTTATTATGATTAATCCCTGGAGGAAAACACTTTCAAATACTTTTTACACCTTTTTTTTTCAAATTTTAATAATTTCTTTTAAAAATAAGGGTAAAACCGTAACCGTACCGGCGGTTCACGAACCAAAACGGAACCGCCTACGAATGTTAAAGTTAAGGGTCGATGTTTTTTGAACCGTCTAAATTGTTGTTTTAAACCTGCTAACCGACGGTTCTGAACCGTTGTCAGGTCGATTGGATAGTATTAAGGGATCATCTATTATGTACTTGTGGCAATGGGTGGCTCAAAATGATATTTCAACAGATTTAGATGTCTTGCTATGATCATTTGGAGCTTATGGAATGCCCGAAACAACTTTGTGTTCAATGGCCGTTTGGATACACCGACGGATGTGGTCAACAAAACATGTTTTTTTTTGGGACAATTTACATTATATAATGATCCTACATCCCCATTCAATAAGCCACACCCATTTTTTTTGTTGTTGAGAATTTACATTATATAATGATCCTCCTTGGCTAGTTAAAATCAATGTTGATGCAGCGATATTCCTCCTGGTTTGAATTTTATTGTCGTGGGTGTGATTATCAGAGATGATCAAGGTATGGTACTTTTAGCACATGCATCATGAGTTCATGGTATTTTGTTGCCAATTATTGCGGAAACCATTGCTGTCAGGATTGACCTAACTTGGCATCATCATTGGAGGATGGGCATTCTGGAATTGAATGTGGTTAAATCCATTAGTTATCCACAACTTCAAGTGCTGATTTCCCTATCTTCTCTTCCATTACACAACTTTGTGGGGATGCAGATAACTTTGTGAACACACATTGTGAGCGAGAAGCAAATGAAGTTGTACATGTTCTTGCTGATGGTGCGGTATCTCATGGTTATTGTCATGGCACATTAGACTCTTGCCCTTTCTGCACTCATTCTGTTGTAAAAAAGACTTTGATAATCTTATATTTATATACCTTTTCCTTTCAAACACACAAAAAAAAAGAGAGAAATACAATTTGCGCCCCAGTTAATGAAGTCTGCTATGCTAGTCAATATATGAAAGCCATATAATAGATGTTTGACAAAGTTAAACATTTGCAGCAACGGGAAACTTCCCTTCTATCCCACCATCCAACCCTCATACAGCAGAAGGGACTATTACAGGCAGACTCGCTTCTTCAACCATCAGTTAAGATTATAGTCAGGCATGTTCGAAGTTCAAACTCTAACGACAAACGAAAAAGGTGTGAGTTATACAACACAGATATTCGAGCTTCGACTAAAATAAACAACAAAGCTTTTTAATATCATAGGCACTTGCATCCCCTAACCCGAATCAGACAGGTCATGATCAGGTAGTGATTGTACCGATGCACCCAAGATTTTTTACGTTGGAACTAATATGGCAAACTGAGGATTACCCACACGTTGCCCTTTGTTTTGCAGTGTAGTGAAGTAAAGACCACTCAATTTATCTCCTAAAATGTAGACACCAAACAGCTTAGCAGTCATATGTCACGAAAATGGCCAATCATAATACTATAATTGAAGGATAGAAATAAAATAAGTCTTCAATGCGTTGGCATGTAATTTTTTAGAAAAACAAATTAAACTGATCAAAGAACTAAACCACCCCTAACCTGCAACACTTACTTCAGAAGCAGAAGTTAAAAGAAAAAGGATGCCTTGGAATATGCATATGTTCTGTGTAACTAGTTGTGCTGTAAGCAAGTCCAGATGTACTAATAAGCTATTTGCTCCCGTGCTCATCAGTTTTCAAAGATCTCTCCAGTTCAAAAGGTAATCGATTATGTAAGCTTGTAAACGAGAAAACAAATTCGGGGCCATGCAAGAAAATAAATTGTTAAAGACATACGATAATCACACACGATGGAACTAGATCACATACACGGATGCATGCACATAGAGACTAAAAGAGACAAAAAAATGTACCTCAATTTCACCGGATCATGTTATCGTTAACTGTCAATAATTCTAAATCTATCGAAAAAACTAAAACATAGACAACATAGTAGACCAAAACAACTTGGTGTGATTATGGGAATTAAAAACAAATAAATACTTTATAGAACTAAGAAATGTAAAATTATTATTACATAAAGATAAAACACAGATCTCAAACTGCAGTTAAGACTTGAGATAGAAGTTGCAGAAATAGAATGTTTCCTCATATTTAGCACATCTACAACACAAAACCTTGATTAATTTCACTCTCTTACAGATAACAACAGCAAACCAAGTATGAAACTATCTCACCAGGTTAGGTATTGCTCCTGTATGAAAAGTTCCTCTGATCGTCTCCTTGCTTTGGTTGATTCTGCCCAACATTAATCCTTGTTGATTGATCCTGAGTACCATCTGATCCTTGTTCAAAACTTCTGCCCTGCAGAGATACATGATTAGTGTCTAATGAAAAGCCCCTGGGTTCAGGAGGTGCATGGTTCTGAACATTTCCTTGTTGGAAGTCTCTCGGTCCTTGAGTATTATAGTTCCCAAATGCAACACTTGTTGAAATAGGGCCTCCTCTTTCTCCAGGTCCTGATGGAGTATAATTTTGTTGAGGTGGAAAATTTGGCGGCCGGCCATAATTTTGCTGCTGTGGTGGAGGCGCATAGCCCTGCTGGGGTGGTGGCGCATAGCCCTGTTTCTGCAGTGGTCGCCCGTAGTTCTGCTGTGGAGGTGGAGGCCTGTAGTTCTGATGCGGAGGTGGAGGCCCGTAGTTCTGCTGCTGGGGTGGTGGAGGTCCGTAGTTCTGCTGCTGGGGTGGTGGAGGCCCGTAGTTCTGCTGCTGCGCTGGAGGCCCATAGTTCTGCTGCTGCTGCTGGGTTGGAGGCACGTAGTGCTGCTGCTGTGATGGAGGCACGTAGTTCTGATGTGGTGGAGGGCCATAGTTCTGACCATAATTCCTTGTTTCGGAATTTGAGGCCCCTTGGTTACTATAAGATGTATTTCCTTGCTGATATGGCATCTGATCTCTTGCCCGTCTATCCCTGTTGTTACGTCTACCATAATGAACTGGCGGAGGCCGAGGAAAAATTTCTCCATTCACATACTTGTCCCCTGCACAAAGAACAGTAAAAACCAGGGAAAATCGTTTCATCACCAAGCAGAATATTCAGTCATTCAGTTAAGTACCAACTGGAGTAAAACCATATCCCACCTCCGTATTCCTTATTTACTGGATCAATGTAGGAATCCGGTAATACAAAGACCACTCCCGGTATATCTGATATAACAGCAAAACGTTCAGAATAGACAAAGTCCAAAATCCATGAAATATGTTAAAAAACAACGCATAAAACCTACCCTGAAACTTATTAGACGTTTCCTCTGAACATTCCACCTGAAAACCTTCGTATGTTGTTGTACTTAGCGCATATATTTTCTTTTTTGCCTCTTCCACACTGAGCACGTTGATTAAATAAAATAGGTAGTGTCAGTCCCAATACATATGGAGATCCAGGTAGAATGTAATGGAACGTCATCACACACGTAAGAGGGAAATTTTCAAGTTGGGGAAAAGATCAACCTGTCATCGTTACATTAGCCAACCGGGTGGTTGGCGCTGAGGTCTTACTACTGGTTAACACATTCATTTTCACACCCAAACCCAAAAGAAACCTGGCTATGTAGTTTTACATAATCCCATAACACCATAAAAAACTTTAAAAAGAACGTGTATTTTGCATATAGCTAATTGTTCTATCCGAGCCATATGAATACGAGAGATACCAAGACACACTCTATATATTATATGTAGGCACAGAAACAGGAATTAAAACAATTAATGCATAGGAAGAAAAAATTAGGGTTGGTATGAGGGATTCTTATTCAACCTTCCGAAGATTTGGGCGGCGATATTGACATAGAATTCGATCTTTTGCTCGCGCGTAAGTTCGGTGTCCTTGGGGAAGTCAACAGTGATTAGCCAGTGATTGTAATCGCATCCTTCAAACAGGATGGTGTCCGGCCCGATTTCGTCCGTTTCTGGATTAAATGGTTTACGCCTATCTGATAGAAATAGGGTGGCAGTGGAAGTGAATGCGCGCGTGGATTGGGAAAATGCAGTGGTGAATATCGTGGCGGTTGTGGCGGCGGAGATAGGGTGAAAGAGGGTGGGGTTATAGGATACGGGTCTTGGTTGATGAAGGGAGCTGTGGATGAGGGAAGAGGAGAGTGAAACAGAGCGGCGGAGGCGGTGGAAGTTGGAAGCCATCGGTGGTAGTGGGGAGGAGCTTGAAATGGCTAGGGTTTTTCTAAATCTTAGTGATTAATAAAATTCACCCCTAGAGGAGCGGTTTTTAGTGATGCGAGGATGCCTACTTGGAACTATGATATGTAAGCTCTCTCTTTGGCATTGGAGTTTGCAATTTTATTCTGTGTACTTATTCTTTCCACTTAAAAACATAATGTTTTAGTTTAGACTCCATCGAGTAAATGAGTTTTCTCTATCAAAAGCGTCTACTTAACAGATCAGACTCATAGATTTGTTAATTCTGACTCTTTGGGTAACGCTAGGAAAGCAACAATCTGGAAACTCAAACTCCACGAAAGGCACAAATTGTTCTTATGGAAACTGGCCGCTAATGCGCTCCCTACTTCTGCCCACTTGGGCAAAATCATTTACATTGAGGATCAATACTGGTCAAAGATACGAATCCATTGATCACATTTTCATCCATTGTCCCATGCGACCTTTCCAAATGGAATTTCAAGATGAATGTCTTCACAGATAAACAATTCTCAGATTGGCTCGATTTCTTTATTTCGGGCGAGGGAGCCCCTTTAAATGTGTCCAACTTTCTTGAATTCCTAATATTGTCTATTTGCATTATGGAGGAAATATGCTCTGTTCGGAATAAGATTCGGGTCAACAACTGCAGCAATAAAGTGAATGTGCATGTCCTCCTCCATAAAGTTTATGCTAAACGTCTCATCATTTTAGCATTCAAGCCCCCCTTTTGATTACTAGAATCGCTCCAAGGAAAGTGTGGTATCCTCATGATCATAGTTGCCTTAAAGCTAATTCATAATCATCTTTTTGTGCAGGTAAATGGGTAGCAGCCTGGATTCTTCATGATCATTTGGGAGTTGTTATTAGAGCTGAAACCTTCAGACTTGGGCTTCTGATGTGCTGGCTGCTAAAGCTAAAGCCCTGATCTCTTCCATGAACGATGCTCATTCTCTTCAGCCTCCCCACATTACTTTTGAATGCGATTCGTTGGACACTGTGCATCAGATCAACAAGCTTGACGAAGTTCCACATTGGTCGGCCCTTCCGGAAGTTGTTGCTGCTCAGAAATTTCTCAGGGCCAATCCACAGTGGTCTGTTGTTCATATCTCTAGAGAAGCCAACATTGCAGCCCAAAACTTGGCGAAATAGTCTCACCATTCTAATCTAACTTGGCTTTTCCTTTTTGCCTTAGTAGACTATGATTCTACTTACTTCGATGTAACTTTCAATTCTAGTTTTTAATGCTATTTTATTTACCCAGCAACAAAAAAATTGTATTATACTATTATATAATAAAATGAAATTTTATTTTCTATTTTTTTTTACATTAAACTCGAACCGATATGAATATTGATATGATTTGATTTAACATGCATTTTTTTCTTTGCCTTTATAATTATAACATTGGCTCAATTTCATTACCTATCTTTGATTTAACCTGCACATGTATTAAAGAAATTTAATAGGGTAAAGAAAGTGCCGCATTTCTTGTTTGTGGATAAATAAAAATTGTCATTATAACCAAAGGTTATTCCCATGAGTGTCGGTCTAAATATATCGGTTTTCAGGCCACCAAAATGGCGTCCCCATTATCTCTAGCGTTGCACCATTTTATGCATGAAAATGGTACAGCGCTATAATGCCGCATCAAATTTGGTGGCATCTGTAGCTACACTAAGTTTTTTTTTTATTTTTTTGTTTAAAATGAATGGTTATTATTTTATGGATGCAATATTAAATTGTATGTATTGGTTTAAAAACTCAAAATTGTAAGTTTATTCTTTAATTTGCAAAAAAAAATTAATTAATTATTTAATAATAATGATTTAATTATTAAATGTAATTTTTATTAATTATCTAAATAAATTTTCTAAACATAAACTTAATATGTAAATATATTAATAAATAAGTAATAGATAAATGATTGAATAAAATAATTATTATAAATGAAATTAAAAGGAATATTGTAAGGAATATTCTTTTTGGAGTCAAGTTTGTAGTAGATGAGTTGGAGATGCATTTTGTGTTCGGTGCAGAAGTTGCAATGTTTTGGTTTAAAACTTGCGGTAAAATGAAGTTTTGTATTAGAGATGACCTTATAAGATTCCGTTTCAGTTATTTTATAAAAAGATCAATTAAATTAAATTGATAAAAATGATTTTTTTGAAAAAAATTATTAAATTAAAAGTATTTGAGTTATAGAATTGGAGACTAATCTCCAACTCATTCCTATGATAAAATGTATAACCTCTAAAATATGGTACGAGGATAGACAAAGGTCTTTAAAGATCATAAGGCCATCTCCAACCCAAATTCATTTTAGTGCAAGTTTTGCATCAAAATAGTGCAATATCTACATCAAACACAAAACTCATCTCCAACCTTCTATTTCAAAAGGAATATTCTAGGAATATTCACCTTAATTTTATTTACAATAATTATTTTAATTTTATATTAAATAAATATATTCTAAATAAAATAAATCTTTAAATCTTAAAAAAATAAAAAAATAAAAAATAAAAAACCTACCTTCAAAAATAAAAAACAAAAATTAAAAATTAACATTCTAAATAAAATAAAACTTTAAATGTTCTCTTAAAAAAAAAACTTTAAAACTTCAAAAACAGTATAAAAAAAAACCCATGCCAACACTATAGTGATGTGCCAAAATGGTGCAGCACTGTAGCGGGCGCCATCCCTAACGCAGGGGATGGCGCCCTGTTGGAGAGTGAACATTGGAGATGCCTTAAGACATATAAATAAATATGTTGGGTATAGCGGGATACTCCTCTAAGAGATCACTACTTAAGTGCGAAGTGTAATAACTTCAAAGATGGAAAGCACTTATGAAACCAAACATTGTCCAAGGCCAAAATGGACACAACCGTGAGAAACCAATACAAATGTTAGAAATGTTATAATGTATGTTCAATTATAAATTCGATTGAATTCCAATAATGAAGGTTCAAAGCCAAATGTCACATCTCCCGATGCTATAACAATTCGCTAAAGCACTCTTCCGACATCAAATGCATTCATACAGGAATTTAATTCATGTGGGGGGATTGCTAATAAGTGACATTTTTGCACTTATATTTCTATGTTTTCTCGTTATGTTTCATAATGATTATTGAACAATATCACAGAGTATTTGTATAATTTTTGCATGTTTAAGGAATCTTTGTGAAAATACGAGGACATGAAAAAAATGAGCTAAAACGATGGAAGAAGGAAGAAAGTTGAAGAAAAGATAAAAAATCGGAATACAAGATACATGTAACTTTTTCTCCTCAAATTTCTTCATGTTCGAGCCATATTTTGGAAATGTGATCAACATAAAAGTTGTAGAACTTTCTGTTATCTTCGCTTGGACAGCTAATTCGTTTAATTTTGAGATTGTATGAGAAAGTTATGACCAAAATACTAAGTTGTGGTACAAAAAGTGGCGCCCAAAGCACAGAAAACGAAAAAATGCACTTCCTGGCAGAATATCAGGCGCTAGGGCACCTGTCTTCGGTGCCTCAGTGCTAATCTTTGCAACAAAAGGCTTTTTTGTGGACTTTTAAGGCTGATTTAGGAGTGCTCGAAACTTGCAAAAGGAATGAGGATTTTTGGGTGAATTGAGGGACCATATTGCACCTTAAATATAAGACGTTGAATGGGAGAAAAAGGAGACCATCTTGGAATCTTAGAGGAGAGCTCCCACAGTATATAAATCTTAGAAACCCTAGAGGAGAGTCTCCATCATGTAATATATCATCTTAACCTATGAGTAGCCTCCATCTATCATCCTCCATCTTCCACCTTCCCCATTATCCACCAGCATACCACACATACTCATCCTAAGTCTTTGAACAAGCTAACAAGGTAATCGAGGAGCACGATCGAGAAAGAAGCAAGTGAATGAGCAAGAATCAACGAACAAAGTCGACTCAGGAGTTTGCTATTACTTTTAAGCTTTAGTTTTGAATTATTATTGGATTTGATTGTGTTTTAAGATTACTGAAAGATATCTTGAACATCGTTTTTCCTTTAATATTATGAATTGAAGTTTTATTATCAAGCTTTGGAAATCCTTTGCTTGAATCTATGATTTAATTGATATAATTGATATCGAGTGATTGAATTCTTTCATCTTCTATGTGCATGTTTTATTGTTCTTAATATTTTAGAAGGCTTGGCCATCTTTGAATGATTCTAGTTATTATAATTGAGATTGAAAGATGATATTATAATACGATATAGTAATTCATGCCGTGTGTTTAGGATTGAGATCAAAAGATAAAGTCACATAAGAGTGATAACCTTAGGTTGTTTAATCTAATGTTCGTAGTTTTCATAAAGTTTCAATATCAAATTGTTAATTAAGTGGACGAAATTCACTTGTTGCAGTGTGGTGTTGGTTTAATATAGCTCGATGGAGTATATTGAATGAAATCGGAAACCTCGTCACCTTAGAGATGGATGTATATTCAATCATAAATAATGAAAGAATTGTAGGGGATTGCTTATGTGAACCATTGTCTTGATAATATTTTATTATGGACTTTTCTCGTGATCATCGATTGTTTTAGTTTGATTAGTAGTAGTTTAATTTAGTTATTAGTTTACTCAGTACTTCAATATCCGTATGTTAAATATAGTTTAAAAAAATCTTATTTGGTACTTGCTTGTTAGTCCAAGGTTCGACACTCGTACTTACGAATCACTATATTAAAACTTGACACCGTACACTTGCGATCGATTTGTGATGTTGATTTATATCATGCATCACCTAATATTTATTTGCTAAAGAAAAGCATGATCAGTTGCTGGAAAAATATGCTCGAGGAATAAAATTTAAACATGGAAAGTCGAACAAATATGAACGAAAGAAAAACGAAGACAACTAAACGTCAAAACATATCTAAAGAATAGATAGCTGTAATTTATGTTCTGGGGTTTACATCATATGTTTTGTTATAATTGAAATTGAGAAGGCGCGCCCGTACGTAGGTTTTGTTGAAGGGTTGCATCTTTTGACGTATAGATGCGATTTTTCATGAAAAGTTACTTCCAAATGATGTTTTTTGGTGATGTATATTGGTTTAGTATAAATAGAACAATTCTCATTGAATTAAAACACACTTTTCTAGAGATTAAACACTATAAATCAAAGAAAAATATGTGCATTTTGTTGCATTCATATTCTCTTCTTCAAGGTTGAGTGTTTTAAAAATCCGTGGTTTGTAGGATTCTTGATTTATAGTACTACTATCACGAATCATAGTCATTGTATCTTGGGGAACGAATTGCCACATAAATCGTAAGCACCGTAGCAGAGTAATATCATTTTAAGGACAAAGAGTTGAACTCTTTCCTCAACATGAAGCTATTTTGTCCTAAGCCCTTAAGATACATATACACATTGTTCCAAAAATTTACCCAACATATTGATCTTGTAATTTCCTTCTACCTTGTGTTCAACACTTCTGTGTTCAATACTAATATTTTATAACATGTTATCAGCATGAAGCTAGCCTTTTTATAAAATATACACTACTTTTACAACAAAATGTATATTCACACGTAAGTCTATTGTCAACACGTACCATTGCTTTTGCCAAATTCTTGCCAAGATTATAAGATTGAGGCACAATTTACTGATTATCCAATCAAGACTATTCATCTTGACAACGCTAGTGATTTTACATCTCAATCATTTAATGATTATTGCATGCCAGTTAGTACGTTGAACATTCAATTGCTCATGTACATAGTCGAAATGGGCTTCCAGAGTCTTTTATTAAGAGGTTGCAACTGATTGGTAGACTTTTACTTTTAACGGCTTATCTATCAACTTCTATTTAAGGACATCAATATTACATGCTACCTCATTGGTCTGTATGAGACCAAGTTCATTTAATCAGTATTCATCATTGCAACTTGTTTCTTGATCCTCGCACAAATCAATGTAAGCAAGAAGTGAAAAGAATAATCCATTTACAGAATATTACAAATCAGATGTCGGATGCATTTACTGATATAAAGAAAGTAACAAAATCGCATACCAGCTGTAAACACACCTGCACGGGTTGATGTCCCCAAAGGACATCAAGATGCCACACTAAAAACATGCATGAAACATGGCACCCTGTTGGCGCAAAAGATAAGAACCCCTGTAAGAAAATGGTACAAGAAGTAAATATTCCTGAATAGAAAAATGGTATCAAAGCAAGAAAGTGATATGGAAAAAATAACGGATCGGTCTAAAGTTGATGAACCAATTGCTCCTGAAGAGGCACATGAGGAAGAACACACATCGTAAGAGATCTCTTTAATAAAGGAAATTATTATATATAATATTTTATTTGTAAGGTTCCATTAGATATTGTAAATGAGGATCTTGAGCCAAAATCAGTTGAATAATGTCGACATATAAATGATTGACTAAAATGGAAAGATGATATACAAACTAAATTAAAATATCTAGAAAATCGTAAAGTATTTGGACCAGTACTCAAAACACCTAAAGACGTGAAACCTCTTGGATAAAGATGGGTGTCCGGAGATGTAATGAGAAAAATGAAATTTTAAGATGCAAGGCACTACTTGTTGTGCAATTTTTTTCACAAAGACGTGGAATTGACTGTGAAGAAACATATTTTCATGTAATCGATACAATCACATTGCAGTACTTATCAGTTTGGCAGTCACATAAAGTCTTGACATGCGTTTTATGGATGTTGTTACTGCATATTTATATATGTCATTAGATAATGGCCTTTACATGAAAATCACCAAATGATTCAAAATATCAGAAGCATATAACAAGAGGTCTCATGGGTTATTCTCAATTAAGTTACAACAATCCATATATGGATTAAAACAATCTGGAAGAATGTGGTATAATCGTCTTAATACCTCGTTAAGAATGATATATGAATATTATAATTTGTCCATGTGTTTTCATAAAAAGATCTGAAAGTGGATTTACAATTATTGTGGTATATGTAGACGATCTAAATTTTGCGGAGACTCCCGAAGAGCTAACAAAGACCGCTAATTATTTGATGAAAGAATTTGAGATGAAGAATCTTGGTAAAACAAAATTTTGTCTCGGCTTACGGATCGAATATTTGTCAAATGTAATTTTTATCCATCAATCAACATATACAGAAAAGATTATTAAACGATTTTATATGGCTACAGCTCACCCATTGAGTAACCTTATGGTTGTTCGTTCACTGGATATAAATAAATATAATTTCCGCCCTCAAGAAGAAAGAAGTACATTATCTTAATGCCATTGGAGCTTTAATGTATCTTGCAAATTGCAATATACCTGATATAACATTTTCAGTAAACTTATTAGCAAGATATAACTCCGCACCAACACGAAGGCATTGGAATGACATTAAACATATATTATGTTATCTTCGTGGAACAGCTAATATTTGTTTGTTTTACTCAAATAATTCAGAACCTAAATAGTGGGTTATGCTGATGTTGGCTATCTTTCTGACACATAAAGGAAGATCTCATAACGGGTATGTATTTACTTGTGGTGGTGCTGCAATATCATGCCGCTCGGTGAAATAAACATTAGCATCTACTTCTTTAAATGATTCAGAGAATTTTGGCATTGCATGAAGCAAGTTGTGACTGTATATGGTTGAGGCCAATGATTCAACATATTCGAGAATCTTGTGGGTTAACTTCACAAATGAATACACCAACACTGTTGTATGAGGATAATGTTGCTTGTATTACACAAATCAGGAATAACTATATCAAAGTTGACAAAACGAAACATATATCACAAAGTTTTTCTACACTCATGAGCTACAAAAGAACAGTGATATTGACGTTATCAAATACAGTCAAGTAATGACTCAATAGATTTATTCACTAAAGCATTGACAACCACAACATTCAAAAAGGTGATTCACAACATTGGAATGCATCAACTCAAGGATATCTTGCCAACATCAGGGGGAGATTGATCCATTTTAACATGACAATGTCTCGTTCTCGCAAGCTTCCTATGAATATGTACTCTTTTTTCCTTTGTCCAGTTTTTTTTAATTGGTTTTTACTGCCAAGATTTTTAATGAGTCAAATTCCATGGATGGTGAACATCAAAGGGGACTTATTATAAACATATTGTATATGGATATCCAATGAAAAGTCATGACACATTGAAAGGTCACAAACCATTTAAGCGTATTTAGAATCCTTAAGTGTCTTGTAACTCTCGACTCTTTGTATGCTTCCTAGATGTTATATAGTGCATTTCAGTTTGATGATATAGATAATAGAAAGAACAACTTTATCCCCTCTATATATTGATCTTGCAATTTCTTTTCATGTTCAGTACTCTTGTGTTCAGTAATAATATCTTATAACATGATTGTATTGTTATTGATTTTAACCTTTATATCTTATAACATGGATGCATATTGACTTTCAAAGAACTTGTATAAAAGAACGAAAATATTTTAGGCAGACTGAGCTTTTTCATTTGTTTTACAATAAATTTATTTTATCTGTGCCGAACCGAATCGAGCGTTATGTCAACAAACTCAGATTTTTTATTTGAGGATTTTCTTCCTGGTGGGGCGCACAAAATTAATTGATAAAAAATCGAAGCATCGAGATATTATTTATATTGTGTTAAATTTTTTTCCTTCTTAATTTATATATATTTTGGATTTTGTAATACAATCTTTCTGATATAAGTACAAAAATTAAATTTTAATATATAATATGTTTTACAAAAAAAATTATAGAGAACGTTGGGTTATATTATAATAATTTAAATCTTATATGGAAAAACAATTGCGTGAAAATTTGATGCGTGATAGATAGTTTAGTTCTCAATTTCTAAGTCACGTATTTATATTATTATCATAATAAATTAAATAACTTTTTAAATTTAATGTATATTAATTGTATTCATACTTAGCAAATAAAAGAAAGTCCAAATATATAGATATGTATATATACGATAATTCATATAGACACCATAAAATAAATTAATAATTCCTTATACATAATATATTTATGATTAATAATATGAAACTTCATAAAAATGACTCAATTGTCATTTATTTTATGTTAAAACTGGTGTCACTTTGAATCTCAACAAACAATTATTCAATGATATCATTGCTTTAAGAGCTTCCTTTCGAGAAGGGTGCTCTGTAGTAAAACTAACATCTTCAACTTCATCACATTTATCATTTTTCATGATACTCTCAATTATCTACTCATCAGTCAACATCTCTACTGTTGTGTTATTTTCTCCAGGGTAGTTCAAGAGATATTCGACTTCCATTTTATAACGATAATTCAACTCTAGGATTAGATTTTGCAGTTCTTGAGTGATTTAACCATATAATGATTGATCCAAAATTCCCTGAAACCATATTATCCATTGACCGAAGTTTACAATGATGAAATCAATTTACAATTGTATTTGAACAACTATATTTTTTTGAAGTTGCAAGATTCATTGCATGTAACAATATATATCTTATGTGGATTTGACTCCCTTCATACCCCTTTAAAAGACTATAAAATCGACAATGATAATACATATTAAAAGCTCATATAATCCTTGCATCACATGGTTAAATAATTGATGTTGTATTTGGTGGCAAGAAAAAATATTTCAATGTTTTGGAATCCTTCAATAGTATTTGGATGAGCATGACAATTATCCACAAGCAAGAGAACTTTTCTACCAGCCATTTTTAGCACAATACTCACAATTCGAAGCATATATTCTTGAAACACCGTGGTTTAGGATACTTTCCAATAATCTGGTAAAGGGATTCATCTGAATCGTACTAATTACAACATATAACAATTGTAAGTCTTTTCTTGTCTTGTTTTTTTCCCTTCAAGTTGTTTTGTTGCAAGAGAATGATCTGGTTGTAGTCTATAAAAATCTTGTTTCATCCATATTGAATCAAATTGATCTACTTTCTTTCTTATTGACTTTAAGTTATTCTCCATGCCATCCATATTAACTGATCCACTTTCTCCAAAACGATGATAGTTTGTTATCCCATGTCTTGATTTGAAATGCTCGAGCCAACCTTGAGAAAAATTAAATTATAGAGTATCTTGAGCATACATCTTCTGTAAAAACTCTTTCGTCTTTTCTGTGATTAGTTCTCCTGCCATATTTACATGTTGTTGGAAGATAATTTGTTTATATTTGTTAAAACTTAAACTATAATTATCATACCATATGAATAATCATATATAATATTGAAAAATTCTAGCACAACATACTCACAATTCAAGATTTATCTAAAGCAATTTCCTACCTATTTTACTAAATGTCCCATATAAAACTTCTTAACATGATACATTAATAAAATAATGAATAACTAGTTATTACATTAGTTAATCTACAAATTAATAACTATTAATTTATTGATTAATTAAATTAATAGGATTTTGCCAAGCCCAAATCCATTAATTATAGTTAATTTATAGAGGTTTAATTATATATAAAAATCTATTTGAATTGCGGAATGATATAAAAATTACATTTAACAAACTAATCCACGAATGATTCAATCAACCAGTGAGCTCCTCCTCCTTGTGCGTCTCAATAACCACATCCGACGTCGGATACGCCACGCAAGTCAGGACCCAACCGTCCTTGATCTGGTCGTCGTCGAGGAAACTGCCGTCGGATTGGTCAACGCCACCATTCACGACCTTACCGGCGCAGGAGGAGCAGGATCCGGCGCGGCAGGAGTACGGAACGTCGATTCCTTCCTCCTCCGCTTGGTCGAGGATGTACATGTCGTCGTCGCAGTTGAAGATGACCTCTCCCGTAGGAGTGCGGAGTGTGACTTTGTACGAGCCCATGCAGGTGACTCTGCCGCGGGAAGTGGAGGATTTGAGGCCGAAGACCGCGGCTTGATTGAAGTTAGGGACGGAACTGAGGCTCTTGAAGGAGTTGCGGCGGAGCAGGGCGGTGCTGAACATTGTGCCGGAGAGACTTGCCATTGTTGCGGAGAGGGGAATTTCGGACGGAAATTTGAGGAGAATGGAATTTGGAGGTGAAGGCGTGAAGCGAGGTATGGGGATTGGCTCTGAGAAATAGTGTGGTTTTTTAGAAGATTCTATCCACCACGTGTCAGCATGTGGTGGTTCGTGTTATCGTTTTCTTTATCAGGTATGGATATTAAATGGGTTATTTAATTAAATAACCTTAATAAAATAAACAATTTCAAAAATAACCTGAAAAATTTGTTAATTTAAAAAGTAATCTTACTCGCCAACTCAATTGGCGGGTCCAATAGGTGACGCAAACTGAGTTGACGTGACCATAATAAATATTGGTCACACCAACTCAGTTGGCGTGACCAACATTGAATAGTGGTCACACCAACTGAATAACCTGAAAAATTTGTTAATTTAAAAAGTAATCTTACCCGCCAACTCAGTTGGCGGGTCCAATAGGTGACGCAAACTGAGTTGACGTGACCATAATAAATATTGGTCACACCAACTCAGTTGGCGTGACCAACATTGAATAGTGGTCACACCAACTCAGTTGGCGTGACCAACATTGAATAGTGGTCACGCCAACTCAGTTGGCGAGACCTTTGTTTTATAGGGTCACGCCAACTGAGTTGGCGTGACATTATTATAATAGTGCCGCCAACTGAGTTGGCGGCACTAAATGTGCTATAAATAAAACCCTCCGCCTCTTATTTCTCTCACCAATTCACAAGTCTTTTTTAATATTTTTATTATATGATAAAATTCTGATTATGCTCTGTAGTTGCAGCTTTAGCTGATCTTATACATCAGAAAAGATTTTATTAGCTACTAGTAATAGTTTTCTGTAGTTATCAAAATATGTCTATTCAAGTTTTATTTTATTGGGGGGGTAATATTATACAAGATTCTGAGTTCGTCCGATATGATCGTGGTCCATCAAGAGGTACAACTATACGGCGTACAATTAATTTTCTACAATTATTAGATAAAATATATGATATCACTGGGTTCGATCGCAACCAGTTTGTTTTGAAATTATATGCTAGGCATATGTTCAAAGATTTTTCGGGGTTACGTCAGACTATTTTACCCATAGATGATGATTACAATTTAGCATGGCTACTTGATTCAGAACAGGGTCATAGTTGCTTGGAATTTTATATACAAGCAGAACCAATGAATTATGATTATATTCCAGAAATTCCAATGAGTGGCAGTTTTTCAGAAGGATTGACGACATCTGTTATTCAAGAGACGTCTGTTGCTCGACATCAAGCTGAGGGTTCATATAGTGGTAGAGACCGAGATGATCATCCAGTAGATGTTGATAATGTTGCCGCTGAGCCACGAGCAGACAGTTTTGCTGATTTTGGTGATCAAATTAATTCTGAACCAGAGGGGATTCCATCTGATGATGAGACTGATGTTGATGATGATGAAGTTGATATTGGTGTGATGGCAGAAGCAGTTGAAAACCAAGAGGAGGGGGCACCAACCATGACAAATGATCATAATCTTTATCCAACAATCCCATTCTTTTCCATGACACATCCAGAAGTTTTTGGAGATTCGATTGACAATCCAACAGGCCGTTGGGGGAGTTTTTATGATTACTCCAAAGGTGAAATCCATCGCAACATGGTCTTCAAAGATAAATTTCATCTGCAGGCAGCTGTGAAGGATTATTCAGTACGTGTTGCAAAACGTGAGTACCATGTTGTTAAGAGTACAAAAACATTGTGGAAAGTAATATGCAAACACGGTACAGAGGATATACCTTGCAGATGGTACCTGCGTGCATGTTTGGATAAAAAAGTTGGGTTATTCAAAATAACCAAATATGGTGGTCCTCACACTTGTCTGCTGAGTGAGCTGTCGCTTGATCATTCGAACTTGGATAAGAATATGATTGCTAGCTTGTTATTGGGAATCGTTCGTCGTGATCCAGCTTATGAAATCAAGTATGTGATTCAAACAGTGAAAGATAAGTATGGCTTTGAAATATCATATGCAAAAGGCTGGCATATTTTGAAACGTGCAATACGGAACGTGTATGGAACCTGGGAGAGCTCGGTCAACAAATTACCTTTCTATATGGGAGCTTTGAAAAAATGGAACCCAGGCACAGTCGTGGAGTGGGATCATCTTGATAATGCAAGACCAAGAGAAAAAACTTTGAGTTATGTTTTCTGGGCCTTCCAACCGTGTATAGATGGTTTCCGCCACTGTCGTCAAGTTATTACAGTGGATGGCACACATCTGTATGTAAAATATCAGCATAAGATGTTGATTGCTGTCTCCATGGACGCGAATAATCAAGTGTTACCGCTGTCATTTTCAATTGTCGATGAAGAGAACTTTTTGTCATGGAAATGGTTCTTGGAGATGGTTAGCAAACACATTATTGGAGAATCTGACGGCGTGTGTTTGATTTCTGATCGACGTCCGGGCCTTATTGCAGCAGCCGACTGTATACCCGACAATTACACCCTGTCCAGCTGACTCATATCGCGGGCTGTGCACGGTATGAGCATGTGCATTAACCCATATAGTCATGTACCGCCTATGATGTGCAGACAGTCATTATTTGTTTTACCCCTGCGGTTAACTGCATGTAATATATCATCCCCTGACCGTGGATCTGGTGGATGTTTTGTACCATGCCGAATTGACGAAAAACCCGCTCATGACGATGCATCTCAACTATGTCATACAAAATCAGTGGGCCGATGTATGTCCATAACTCAGTATGCAGTCCTTCAATATAATCATCAGGGTACGGCTGCCAATTAAACTACAAATATAGTATTACATTAAAATAATGTTCAAAGACTATTATGTTTTATACATGAATATAAAAAAATAAAATTACTTGGCTTATGGCTGCTGGTCAAGGATGTCCCTAATAATTCGTAATGAATGTGTGCCAGTTTCTGTAAATCTTACTTTACATGTCCACCTGTGTACTCATAATCATCATAAAAAACATAAATTATATAACAAAATATTAAATATAATATTATACATTGCAAAATAATTTGTAATACATCACCTTGCACCATATGGAGCAACAGGTAAGTAATTGTCCTCGTCGATTGGTATTGGCCCAATATCAATTCTCAGGCGTCCTAGTTGAGGAGCTAAACTTTCGAGCCGGGACCATGCCCAAATCTAAAACATTAACATGAAGAATATAAATTAAATATGCAAGATATATTTTTTCAGTATTTTAAAATAAAGGTAACGATTACCTGTAGGAGTGGTAATGCACCACATATTACTTTTTTCCCTCTCTCCGATGAAGTGCACAACTCACGATATAAGAATGCCAGCACAACACTACCCCAGCTAAAATTACCAACAGAACTGATATCTTCTAATTTCTGTATGTACAATAATTTTACAGTATTGCCGGAGCTATCGGGGCACATAATCCCACCTATCATTAATAATGCACAACCTCGTGCATATTTAGCAACCTCATCCGCCGTACTATGCAAATGGATGCGATTTACTATTAAATGATGACTCAACGCAGACATTAACAAACATGCACCTTTAAAGTGACCCGGATCTGGTGTAAATCCCAAATGACGATCACAATATTCTTGCCACTCGGGTATTGACTTATCAAAATTGGTACCTGACACTGCAAGACCATTTATTGGCAGACCCCAAATAACTGCAATGTCTTGCAGTGTAATAGTCGCCTCTCCAGATCTCAGATGGAATGTATGCGTTTCACGATGCCATCTCTCTACTAACGCCGTGATTAGATGAGGGTCAATGGTAATCTTATTACACCTATATACACCATAAAACCCAAACTCATTTAACATACTTACAACACGTGTGTCTAATGGGCAAATATCCCAAAAATAGCTGCTCGGATTTCTCACACGCAAGGGCCGATCAATATCACCTGCCCATACATCTTCAGAACGATGACATGACTGCAATGACAACAGATGATCATCGATCGGGCCTGGTACGGTCATCGGATCCATCCTATTATATGAAACAAAAAATATATTAGTACATATAGACAACATAAAGTAAACAAAATAAATTAAAACGGATAAACATGACGAGGCATATATGCTACCGCCGACAACCACCAGCCATCAGCAACCGGCGACGGCGGCGGCGGCGGACGGTGGCAGCAGACGGCGGGGGGGGGGGGGGGGGGGGGGGCGGCGGACGGCGGCAGCAGACGGCGGGGGGGCGGCGGATGGCAGCGAAAAAGTGTGATAGAAATTAATACACGGCGACATAATTTTTACCTCTAAATTCTGAAACTATGAAGTGACTGGAAGCAAAATGAGAAAAAAACGATTGTAAGGAAGAAAATTTAGACTGTAATTGCCGAAGAGGGTTGCCGAAGAAGAAGGGTGCGCAGAAATTTTATAACACCAAGTCACGCCAACTGAGTTATATTAATTGGTCACGCCAACTCAGTTGGCGTGACCAATAATTTATTCACGCCAACTTGCAGCTCCAGTTGGCGTGAAATAATTGTCACGTCAACTGGGTTGGCGTGACCGTAAAAAACAAAGGTCACATCAACTCAGTTGGCGTGACTATATATTTTAAATTGGTCACGCCAACTGAGTTGGCGTGACCAATATTTTATTCGGTGACGCCAACTGAGTTGGCGTGACCAACTGGACACGCCAATCCAGTTGGCGGTTTAGGTTACTTTTTAAATGTTTTCATTTTTCGGGTTATTTTTATAATTATTTGTTTTATTCAGGTTATTTAAATAAATAACTCATATTAAATTGTGTCTGTCACACTCCATTTTCGTTTCACTTTATTATTATTATTATTATATTTATATATGTATAAATAATTTTTCTGTATATGATATTTTCTGAGGTGTAATTTTTCAGCTATGGATGATAAATTGTGGCTGTCACAGTTATTTTTTGTTTCACTTGATTATTATCATATTGTCGTCTAATTATTTTAAATATTAACAATAACATTCAGTTGGTACTAATAATTAGTTTTAGTGACCCGTGGATGCATTACGTGCAAATATAACATGTTATTTTATATAATATATTTTTTATTAAAATAAATATTTATAAATTTATTTTATTTTTAATATCATTTTGTCGTTTATTTATTCGAATTATGAAACATAATAGTGGTGGTAGCAGTAATTCGAATTTAGGGTTTTTCAATTAAATTACATTCAAATAAGGAAAACACAAATAAATCAACGATACATTTGTTGCCCACTTTTCATGACTTGCAGGCGAGATCCTCACAAACTTTTAATGGATTCCACGTGGTTTGCACAACCATGAAACTGACTAGAATCACTGATGAATAAATCAAGCTACAAGCTTTTCCTTTCTCTTTAAAGGATGCTGTTAAGGAATGACTATTCTACATGTCCTCTGGCTCAATCACTACATGGAGTGACTTGAAGAAGACCTTTCTAGAGAACTACTTTCCTGCATCGAGGGCGACCAACATAAGGAAAGAGATTTATGGCATTAAGCAATACACTGGAGAGTCACTACACGAGTATTGTGAACCTTTCAAAAAGTTGTGTGCAAGCTGTCCACAACACCAGATAAGTGAACACCTTCTTATACAATACTTTTATGAAGGATTGTTATCTAGTGACATGAACTTGGTACATGCTGCGAGTGGTGGAGATTTTGTAGACAAGACCCCACAGGAAGCTAAGAATTTAATAACAAATATGGCGGCCAACTCTAAAAAAATTGGCACATCACGGGCTGAACCATCTCAAGTAAAGCAAAGTGAGGTAAATGTCTCCAGTCTTGAACAACAATTGATAAGTTCAACTTTGCTTGTTTGGCAAATTGCTGCAGGAACCGGGCAAGAAGCCAAAATATGTGGAATTTGCTCCATAAGTGGTCACGCCACATATAGTTGCCCCACACTTCAAGAGGCGCCTACTGAGCAAGTAAATGCAGCGAGTGGATTTCTTGGGCAACCACAACACAAATACGACCCATTCTCAAGTACATACAATCCTGGTTGGAGAGATCACCCGAACATGAGCTATGGAAACCAATCTGTTAATTATGTTCCACCTCAAGTACAACAAAATCTTCCACCATATCGATCGCCATTTCAACCAAGACAACAAACCCCTCAACCGTCCCTCCTGGTGAGTATCTAGAAAATCTTTTTAAAGATCTTGCTAAAAACAATTTGCAATTTCAACATGAGAAGGGCAATCATTCAAAACTGGAATAATCAAGTAGGACAATTTGCGACAACAATCAATAGAATGGAAACTCAAGCAAACAACTTACCTCCCAAACAGTGATCAATTTGAGGGAGAATGTAAGTGCGGTCACACCGAGGAGTGGTAAAGAGTTGGAGATACAGGAGAAGACGACACTGATACCATCAAAGAACGAGGATGATAAGGAAGCCGAGTGGGAAGCAAGGAAACCATTGAAACTGAGGTACCAAAAAGTAAGTTTCCTCCACTTTCTGAATGCAAAGTTCCACCCGCTTTTCACCTCGCATTGAAAGATAATAGGAAGGAAGATGGACTTAAAAGATTATATGACACTTTTCGACGGTATGAGTTAAACATTCATTTACTTGATGCCATCAAACAAGTACCTCGTTATGCAAAAATTTTAAAAGAATTGTGCACTACGAAAAGAAGTCGTAGGTTGAAGGGGTCTCATAAGGTAGCAGCCAAATCATATGCCCAACAAGAGCATACCTCTCATGGCATCAACTCGATACCTCAACATAGAGAATAATCATAAAACCAATCACATATCTCAACAGTATCGTGCCTCGCAGCACCAATCATATCTGATATCACAATAATCTCATATCTCCATAAACAAGATATCATCATCCATCTCATATCTAAATCAACACGACCTCATCATAATAGATCATGATATAATGATCATAAATGGAATATCAATACTCGTACGTTAACACTTACCTGTTGTGATATGCAATATATATAAGTGTAGGCGTCAGGGATTAACTCCCTCTCTGTCGTGTCCCATGTGATGGTGCTACATGAAGACCAACAATGTACAATGTTATAATAGGCTTCACCATCACTCAAACAAAATATAATATTTTTCAACATTTTAACATACACGATCGATAGCCTCTTTTACGGGATCGGTCGCCAAAACTTTATGGCCATCAGCGACCGATCTCTACGTTTTATGCTATCGATCGCCTGCTAGCGATCGATCGGTCACATTCATGCGACCGATTGCCCATGTATTAAAGCCTTATTTTTGCCTTAGCATCGGCGATTGATCGCCCCATGACTAGCGATCGATCGCGATGCTCTGAAAATTTCAGAACATGACGATTTTGAGCTTATCTTCATGATTCTCAACCTACACCTCAATTCAAACCATCAAAACTTGATCACAAGATTACCTAGCATCATATAAACATCTTTCCAGCATATTACAACTCATTTCTTTGCATGATATCAATTATCAATTCATACAAAGCATAAACATGCTTCACCATGTTCACAACATCATACTACACATGCATATAATTGAACAACAAGTGTATATACCACTACATGCTTACCAACTAGCTTTGTTTTCACTTCTCCCTCAAGTGATAGTTTGATTTCCAAGTCTAAGTCAGGTAAGTTCCCCAAGCACAAGTGAAAGTTGAAAGAGGAGCTTGTGTAGAGAAATTTACGTGAGCAAGATGTAACTATGTGATTTCAATTTTGAAATCACCTCTTATATTGCACTCTTTTTGTTTAACCAAACTCATGTGAAATTCACATCTAATGCAAAATTCAACTTCATGTACCATTGTTTTGTTTATCCAACTATGTATGACGCCTACTCTTTCATAAACTACCATGAACATGAAATCTCTTGCTATGTAGCATAAATTCAAGCCAAGAAATAAGTTCATTTCCATTGTTTTTCATTCTATGTTCTCCACTCTACATATATCATTACTTTCCACACTCGGTTCAACTCGAACTCGAGTCCACGTCAGACCGTAATTATCACATAATTACGCGAAAATCATATAAAACAGGTATGATTCATATCGAGGCATTACAAGTTGTGTGCCTGAGTACATGTCATTCGATTTGTCATGAGCTCAAATGTAACTAGGGAATAAATGATGCCATTAGGTTGCTTTAAAGGCTCACCTGTTCAAAAATCACCTAAATAATTCCTAAGTCATATAACTTATGTTTCGCCTCGAATGGTACTAAGAATAAGTTCTAGACTACTATAAATTCAAAAATGGTATGATTTGACTATCGTGCACACTTATTGCCTCAAAACCAAGATATAAGGAAAGGCAATACCAAAAAACAAAAAACATTTGAATGAGATTCTACAGCAGAATTTTGTCCAAGTCCAATTCTTTTACTTTTAAGATCAAAAGAGCTACTATGACAATTTATATCAATGAATAAATGCACATTTCTGTTCTATAGACTGCCTATGCCATTTATGTGCTTGTTTAATCACATTTAGCTTCAAGTGACAATCATTTAAGTGGTAAGATCATAAAGTCCACATAAGACTTCTCCAAACATCACATAGTCGCAGGGTCATGGTATATGTTACCTTGTTTTTTGGTTCGCTTTTGTAACAATAAATTTATGTGGGGAAATGGATGAGCTATTTCGCAAAACAAAATGTTATACCGGAGCCCGAGAAGAGCTTACCGGTCAAGAATCCTTCCGGCGATCAAATTGGTGCTGAGACGAAGAGTAATCGGTTTTTTTCTTTTTTCTGGAGAGAGCCCCTCCTCTTGCTAGCCATCCTGATCTTTATTGGGGAAGGGGGAGCCAGTGGTCCCGTCTTGCCTGGAGTTTTGGAGACAATGTCTGATGCCCGGGGGGAGAACCATAGACTGGGGACCACCTACAAGTGTTACCTACTTCGTACGACTTTCCCTACTTTTAAGATTATGTCTGCATCCGGGGATATGCTTTTAGTACTCAATGTACTTGACCATATTGGTTAGTGGGCCTAACCTTTGCTTTAATAGGTATCCGACTTCCGTAGCTCCAGTCCTGGTACACGGGACCACCATTAGTGTGTCCGCGACAACTTCGGCCTCAGCTCAGCTGTCCTGGACAGCTGTTCTCCACTACGGCCTCTTGAGTTTCACCATGGTCTCAGCTCGCTAGACGCCCCGAGGACTCATGACTTCATGGAGCGTGAGTAATAGGGCTATGTTTGAGCGAGAAAGGCCACGGAAGATGGCCAGAGGTGATAGTGCATAGCGTCAACTAGGCTCGGAGGACGAGCTTGTAGAACACAGCCCGGCTTCCGTCCCGACAACTTCCTATGTTAGACTATTAACTGGGCCTCCAGCTGATTGGGCCCAAATAAAGTTCAGGTCCAAAGACCTACTGGGCCCCAGTGCTAGGGATATCATCAGTATCCCCCCTAGTTGAGCTAGAGTAGCGCTCTCGACTGATGGGTTTATGACGAACTTTATTCACTCCTGACACCATGGTCCTTTGATTGGACAATTCATGGCCCAGGGGTCATAGTTGTCTTGCGCCAAACCCTAGGATGAGCTGTCTGGCCACGTGCCCTCATCTGGTGCTCAGACCGTTCAGATTCCTTTCCGCACCATTGGTCTGGCCCGACTTTCTTGGCCCACCTACCTTATTCCCTATAAATAAAGGCTCCTTGTCACTTTCATTTATTCGTGCTCTAGGTCGGATCGATCGTCTCTCCCAAATCCTGTAAGTCAGCTCTGCCTTTTCTGTTCATTTTTAATGTCAAGCTCCACATCCTCCACCTCTGGTGCTCTCTTTCGTGGGGAGGACGAGGACGCCAAGGTGTCTGAGCTGCCCATCCCATCGGGTCGGGGTCGGAGGTCGGATGCTGCCGAGGGAAACATTCCCGAGGTGGCACCCTTCCGACAAGTCCCTCATAGAATATTTGATCCCTCTCGTCCTACCTTTGAGGTTATAGACCCGAGGAGTCTGGCCCAGGCTGGACTTCCTTGGTACGAGATTCTTGACTCGGGGGTTTCTCCCAATGCCGAGCACCTTCTCCGTGCGTGGTTCATCCTGCTGGACCACGACTTTCGGGTTTCTAGGGCTCGTGAGCGTCTGCATCTCCCCCGCCCGGGTACTTTCCCTTCTTCGTCGAGCAGCTTAAGAGCGGGCTCCGCTTTCCCATCCCCCTCTCTTACCAAGAGTTCTCCCATTTCCACTGTGTCTCTCTGAGCCAACTTACTCCTAACTCTTATCAGAGCTTAGTCTCTGCCACCGCCCTCTTTCGATCCCTGGAGCTCCCCTTCTCCCATACACTTCTTCATTACTTTTTCCAGGTCAAGAAAACTCAGTATCCCGGGGTATTTTACTTTGGTGCCCGGACCTTTTATAAGTTCTTAAATAACATCCCAAGCTCCCGCAAAGGATGGAAACAAACCTTATTTTTTGTTAAACCACCTCGGCGATGGGCCTGTCCAATGGCCTGGCGGGATTCCTTACCGACCCCCCGATCCTTACCCAGAAAATATAAAGAAGACGTGTTTTTCCAAACTGTTATTTCGACCATTGGGGCTCGGCGTTTCAATTCGGCTGCCCTGATCAGGGAGGATGTACTCAGGCGTTTTGGGCTGAGCTCCTATCCAGACGTCCCTGGTGGTACGTTCTTCCTATCTGGCCCCTTACCCATATTTTTAGATTTACTTCGTTTCATATGTCTGATCTGAGCTCTTTCTTTCGCAGATAACATGTCTCTTCGGCAACTGCTATCCGCCATGGCGTCCCAAAAGAAAGCGAATAAGGGGGCGGCTGGGGCAGGCCCTTCGGGCCAACCCCCTCCCGCCTCGGTCATCATTCCACCCCAGCTGTCCCCGGGGGCCAGCCCACCCTGTGCTGAAAAGAGTAGGGAGGAAACCGGCCTGCAAAAAAAGAAAAGGTGAAATAGCGCAGCGGGGATCTCGATCCGGGAAGAAGTGGCTACTTCCCCTGTCATTCATGAGATTGATACCCCACCCGTTTCTCCTCCGAGCCATCAGTTCGTTGCTCCCGCCAACCCGGGTTCACTCAGTGTGCCAGTGGGTTATACTCACGAGGTCAGCCTGATCAACTCTGCACCTTCGGGTCTCCCTGTTCAAATCGTGGAGTGTTTGACCTCCGCCGCAGATCAGCAAGTTCTAGCAGAGCTGAGGTGGAAACCCCTGGCTGAGGAAGGGTATCTCGGGCCTTATCAGTGAGTACTTCTAAGGTTGCCATGATTTGCCTTGGTACTTATATTGAACTGAATCCTCTTGTTTTTTTTTTCAGGGTCTGGTGATGATGTGTGAGAGCATTCGCCGGGGTGCAAGCTACGGTCAGTCAGCCAGAGATGCCAGGAAGGCTGTGCGGGAAGCCAAATCAGAGGCTGAAAATGCTATGGCCAAGTCCGAGGCGGATGCTGCGGAACTGGAATCTCACCGGGCTTCGGTGACTCTACTCCGGGCTGATATCGAACAGCTCCGGGGTGCCCTGGTTGGAAAGGAGCAGGACCTGTCAGACGCCTTGGCCGAGCTGGGGAGGGTCAAGTATGAGTTGGCCTCCTATGTGGCGGGCGAGCCAGCCCGGCGAGAGTCCTTCATCAAGTCCGAAGAATTCACGCGCATGCTGGCCTCCAAGGCTTTGAAGTTTTTGGACCTTGGATTCGAGGGATGCAAGGGCCAATTCCAGGCAAAAGGCTTCCCGCCTAACGACCAGGACCCTGATGACTTCCTGAACCTCAACACGATTATCGCCAACATTCCTCCCGACTTCGCCGACTAGCCCGACTTGTTTTTAACCTCTCATATATTATTTTTATTTCTTTGGTACCTGTATTATGTTTTGGACGCATTCCCTTGAAAGAAAGTTATTTTGAATGTTGATTATTGTCTACCCCGTGTGATCTCCTGTCGAAATAACCAGTGAACAATGCTAACTTGCGAGTAATTGAATTGGTTGTCTTGAAAAGGCTAAAGGTCAAGTGATTGAATCGGCTAAAACTTAAATGATTCCAAATTTACGCCCGTCCTGACCACTTTTTATTTTATGTGTACGGGTCCGTTATTCATGTTTTAGTGATAGGGCTGACCCGTGGTTTTAACCAGACTGTCCTGCAATGATAACTTAAAATAATCCTACGCATAGAATTAAATATAGCACAGGGCTGACATGTACGAACTCCAAAGATAATAAACCAAGCGGATAACGCTCTAACGATATGATCTCGTGAATAAGTGAGCGAATGATTCTCGTCTGGTCTGAAATCTGGTGCGGGCTATGCAATAAAGATGTGCCAGGGAGGACCATCGCGATAATCAGTGCCTGGGCGGATTACAGCAGTTTGTGCTGGCCTTATCCACCTGGGGTTAAGTGACAGGGCTGACCTGCACTTTTTATTTGTGCCAGGGCCTCATACACCTAGGCTTAAGTGACAGGGTTGACCTGCACCTTTTATTTGTGCCAGGGCCTCATACACCCGTGCTTAAGTGACAGGGTTGACCTGCACTTTTATTTGCCAGGGCCTCATACACCTGGGTTTTAGCAAGCAGGGTGGACCTGTGCTTTTAATGTGCCAGGGCCTCATACACCTGGGCTTTAGCAAGCAGGGCGGACCTGTGCTTTTAATTTGTGCCAGGGCCTCATACACCTGGGCTTAAGTGACAGGGCTGACCTGCACTTTTTATTTGTCAGGGCCTCATACACCTGGGCTTTAGCAAGCAGGGCGGACCCGTGCTTTTAATTTGTGCCAGAGCCTCATACACCTGGGCTTAAGTGACAGGGCTGACCTGCACTTTTTATTTTTCAGGGCCTCATACACCTGGGCTTTAGCAAGCAGGGCGGACCTGTGCTTTTAATGTGCCAGGGCCTCATACACCTGGGCTTTAGCAAGCAGGGCGGACCTGTGCTTTTAATTTGTGATAGGGCCTCATACACCTGGGCTTAAGTGACAGGGCTGACCTGCACTTTTTATTTGCCAGGGCCTCATACACTTGGGCTTTAGCAAGTAGGGCGGACTTTTGCTTTTAATTTGTGACAGGGCCTCATACACCTGGGCTTTAGCAAGCAGGGCGGATCTGTGCTTTTAATGTGCCAGGGCCTCATACACCTGGGCTTTAGTGACAGGGCTGACCTGCACTTTTTATTTGCCAGAGCCTCATACACCTGGGCTTTAGCAAGCATGGTGGACATGTGCTTTTAATGTGCCAGGGCCTCATACACCTGGGCTTTAGCAAGCAGGGCGGACCTGTGCTTTTAATTTGTGCCAGGGACTCATACACCTGGGCTTAAGTGACAAGGCTGACCTGCACTTTTTATTTGCCAGGGCCTCATACATCTGGGCTTTAGCACGCAGGGCGAACCTGTGCTTTTAATGTGCCAGGACCTCATGCACCTGGGTTTAGTAGGATGGGATGAAAGGAAAAATTCGCTAGATAAAAGTAGTGTTCATACATCGAATTGAAACATCAATAGTAAAACGTCTATGAATAATACTTTCTGAGGTGATATGCATTCCAAGGCCTTTTTAGGGCTCGGCCTTCGCCCTCCTCCAAGTAATATGATCCGGAGCTCAGTCTTTGTACTATCTTATATGGCCCTTCCCATCGGGGGTCCAACTTTCTAACCCCCCTGCTGGGTTAACCTTTTTGAGGACGAGGTCCCCCACTTGAAAATTTCGGGGTATCACCCGTTTGTTGTAGGCCTTGACTATCTTACAACGGTAAGCCTCCATCCTTATCGCAACCCGTTCCATTTTCTCATAAATCAGATCCAAATCCATAGCCTGACGTTCTTCATTGTTGTCATCATATGCTTGGACCTGGCCGACGATTTTCCGACCTAAGCTAGGGAGCACTGCCTCCGTCCCATAGACCATGCTGAAAGGCGTCTCTCCGGTTGGGATGCGAGCTGTAGTTATGTAAGCCCACAGCACACTTGGTAACTCGTCCACCCAATCCTTGCCAACCCCGTACAATCTTGCCTTTAATGCTTGCACAATCGACCTGTTGGTGACCTCTGTCTGCCCATTACTTTGCGGATAACCTACTGATGTAAAGGCCTGCTCGATCTTCATTTCCTTGCACCAAGCCATCAACCTCTGCCCCTGGAACTGCCTTCCATTGTCTGATATCAATTTCCTGGGTACCCCAAAACGGCAAACTATGTTCTTCCATAGAAAGTCCAACACATTTTCTTCTGCAATCCTTGCTAAGGGCTCGGCCTCGACCCATTTCGAAAAATAATCCACAGCCACCAACATAAATTTCTTTTGCTTTGGGGCCACCGGGAAAGGTCCCACAATATCCAAACCCCATTGATCGAAAGGGCATGCCGATATTACTGATTTCATGAGCCTTGCTGGCCTTAACTGGAACTTACTGTTCCTCTGACAACCTTCACAAGTGACTACGGTCCTGATCGCATCGTTTCTCAGGGTTGGCCAGAAGTAACCAGCAAGGATAGTCTTTCTGGCCAGAGCCAATCGCCCAAGATGATCTCCACAACATCACTCGTGTATTTCTCTTAACACATATTCTGCCTCTTCCGTGGTCAGACAACGGAGTAGGGGTCCGACGAACGACCTCTTGTATAACACATCCTCTATCAGAACAAACCGGAACGCATGCCTCTGCAATCACCGGGCTTGGTTCTTATCATCGGGTAGCACGAACTTTCTCAAGTAGTTCAAAATCGGGGCCATCCAACCTAAAACCTCGGGGGGCTCTGTCCTGGGCTCTTCGGTCTCAACCTCTATCATCTCCGCGAGGAAGTCCGATAAAGCCTGAGCTTTAATGGACGACCTGGGTTGATAAGTCACGTCGTATTCGCCGAGCTTGATTGTCCACTTTACCAGTCTTCCCGACACGCCAGGCTGGGTCATTATCCTCCCCATGGGGCTGTTGGTTAGCACTGAAATGGGGTGGGACAAGAAGTAGGGTCTCAACCTTCTTGCGGATATTACCAAAGCTAATGCCAGCTTTTCAACCTCTGGATATCTGAGCTCCGCACCTCGCAGTGCATGGCTAACATAGTACACCGGCTTCTGGTCTGTACCATCCTGTTTTATCAGTACTGAGCTTACAACACTCTCTGTAGCAGACAAGTAGATCCATAATCTTTCACCGAGTTCGGGCTTTACCAGGACGGGCAGCTCGGCCAGGTGCCTCTTCAAGTCAGCGAAAGCTTTTTCGCACTCGTCGTTCCAATCAAATTTTTTTGGCTTTTCTTAGTACTTGGAAAAAGGGGTAACTCCTATGTGCTGACCTAGAGATGAAGAGAGCCAAGGACGCAATCCGCCCTGTCAATTTCTGCACATCTTTTACACTGCGTGGTGAGGTCATCTCTTGGATTGCTCTGATCTTCTCTGGGTTGACCTCGATCCCCCGTTCATGGTTCTGGGAGCAGTGGAGGATGATGTTGGTCTGGTCAGGGCTTGGCTGTTGGACCCCTCTGCTTGGCGAGCTGCCACACTTCGTCGGACTGCTGATGGGTTGCAAATTACTATGGATGTCCGAGGCTTCAGTACCTCTTCATCCTTATCCCATTAACAAACATGTTTTTTTTTTTTTGCAAAGTTCAGTGATGAGGGCGGTGTGTGGTAGTCCAATTGTGGTAGACCCTTCCATAGCATTTATAATTGATAATTTTATGATGCTATCAAGGTTAACTGTTTTTCTGGTAACGATGGCAAATACCAGAACGACATAGTCATTTGTTACCTCGGAGGTGTGGGTCGACGGCATCACCCTCAGATGCCACAAAACTGAACCAAGACTTGTCATCATCCTTCATATCAGATTTAAGGAACGTCATTGGCTTGCCCTCAGGAGAAAACTTCCATGAAGCTCCTTCATTACACAACGTGGTGATTATCTCATTACAATTAGGATGGTGATTTATGTACTACGAGTATTCATCATCTGGTATACAGAGCATGTTGTATAACTGATTAATTGACCGGCTGTCAAGATTTACATGTCGGCCCCATACGGTAACTTGAAGAGTAGTATGTCTAGCCTTGAAATTCGCATAAAGCTCGCGTACAACAGGTACCACGGCATCAGGAGGAGGCTTGATAAAGTTCATACAGCCTCTCGATCGGGCTTCTTGAATAACTGAACAGTTGGGTTTGGACAGATTCATCCCTCATTCCCTCAGCATACTCTTGGTGAGATATTGCAAATAAAAATTTGCCACCTTCGTTATGAAATTTTCGAATATCAAAGGTATTAGAGGCCTCAGCTTCCTGTCGAATCTTCTTCTTTGATGCCATTCTCAGATAATCAGGGTTCAATGCACATATTAAACCCTAAAGCCCAACCCCAAACCCCAAACCATAAATCCCCAAAAAACCTAAACCCTAAACCTCAACCGACCCAACCCGTAAACTTTAAACCCCTACTAAACCATAACCCTAAACCATGTTTTAGGCGTTTTTTCCTTGGCAGCCAATTTGGTCATACCATTCAATGCGCAAGGGAGATGTTAGTTAAGCCGGACAGTTTGAAGAAAAGCGTGATGATGAATCAACATGCTTTGGAACCGGAAAGAGCTCGGGTTTAGGGTTTAGCGAGATAATTCCTACTAATCGAAATTTCATCATCATCATCTGACCATTCTCCAACACTTTCCTCTTGATTTCCCACTCAGATTTCTTCTCCTCCCTCTCCCAGTACCTCTCATTCTCCCTCTCCTTCTCCTTGTCTTTCTTTTTGTGCATCTGCGCCAGCAAACAAGTTCCTCAACTCGTTTATGCTGATATAGGTCAACTCCACATAGAAACTATCACAATTTGTAGTAATGAAAATGTTAGGAAGTGAAACATAATATTATTGTTTAAGTAATCAATCGTACAATCAGGAGCAATATTAGCCAAATGAAGTGAAATAAAAGGGAAGTGATCAATTTCTTTCCTAATTGCCAATGTATAGTGAAAGGTTAAACTAAATCCGACGGATTGCCAAATGAATTTCCTATGTGGAAACGATGGCTCATCATCGTCTCCAAACATGATAGGAATAAGATCAACATTTATTTATTTCAAAATTTTAATTATTTAATATTTTTAAACTATACACTAATTTTGATATTAAGGATAATATCACTTATTTATAAGCAAAATTAACTAATTGTATTATTCTCATAGTATCATATTTTTTTGGTAATTATGATTATAAAAATATCTTGTAATATCAAACACATCAACATCTTTAACATATTTAAAATAATTTTATCCAAATATTTTAGCATCTTATTGTAAAATAAGACTTCACAACTTATGAGCTGTTTAAAATAAGTGTAACCAAATATCATTTAGACAATTATATGTTTAGATGTTGAATTTAAATGATATGTTTAGACCATGATATTTAATGACAATCGATGGTTTATCGAATCGGTTTGTTCTATTTAATGTAAAAATCAATCAGCTCAGTTGGCCGAAAAACAAATTCGGTCAGTCCAGTTTTATAAATTCGGTTCGATTGTGACCGAATGCTCACCCCTGGTTGAACTCGTATCGGGGTAGCTTGTTTTCAAAGTTTAGATTTTTATCTCGTTCTCAAATTATTAATCATATATTATTACATTTTAAATCATTTATTGAAAATACGGTGTTTATATATTATCAAAGTTTTACGATATTTTTTGGTGAACATTATTGACATCAATTCTGGCAATCAAACATATTATTCTTTAATTTGACTTTCAATTAGATTTGATTTAAAATATTACAAAATGTAATGTTAAAGGATGTATGCATGATATTTTACAAGGTTGAATAAAAATGATTAAAAATTAAAATTATTAGGAAAATAAAAAAGGTTTACTTAAGTAATAATTATATGTGAAATAAACAATTCAAAATATAAAATAATAGTTTCATTACGATAATAGAGATATATCATAATAATTTTTATCATATAAAGCATTAGCAATAAATAAATATATATATATATATATATATATATATATATATATATATATATATATATATATATAATACTCTTAAAAACCTCCATTATTTTTAATACTAAAAACCCAATTTATCAAAATTTGGCAACTTTTTTCTAAATTTCCTGAAATTACTTTTTTTTTATTTCTTGAAAAACTTATTTATTTTTCTTGTTATATTTAAAAATAATTTTTATTATGTATGTTGATAAGTTACATTAGTATTATTAATAAGCTAGGTATTTTAAAAAAATAAGGAATATAATTTTTTAACATCAAATAATATTTCCAAATTCTTAAATAACATTTAAAATTTGTACCAAACATAAAATGAAATCTATGGATTTTAAAATCCAAATCCAATTCCAATTTCAAATCCAAATCTCATCTACGTATTTCGTTGATGAGATAAACTTTCTTCGTACCTACCAAAATGTTCGAGACATTCGCCACGTCTGGCTACGGACTAGAAGATGATTTAGCAATCTTGTTGACGATTTCACTCTTGTTTATATTGGAAAAATCATCTTGAATCAGAAAGAAAATTGATAATAGGAGGAAAAATGTATTATAGATCGAGGCATGCCGAATTACCTCACACTTTCTCTTGATTCCTTGATACATCTGATGGGGCTTCTGTCAAAACCAAGGCATTGTGTAAGTTGCTTACTTAACTTAGTTCTTTATTACATTTTCAGAACATCACTAGCAAGTAGTCGAGAGTACCCGTCAAGATTGTTTCCTTGACTAATACGAATATCATTAATTTAAAAGCAAGTCATCATCGGGTGATTCGTTCACAAATAGTTTTGATACTGAATCGCAATAAACAAACAGTATACAAAAACAAACTTCACCTAAAAGTCTAATGTCTAGATTGTGACTTCAGCAGTTGTGTAACCACTCTCAATCGACACCTTCACGGCATCCAAAACAAGTTGTGTCTTCCTGCTTAGTGTTGGCCACTTCTTCTCAGGTTTCCCACCATGAAATTTGATGTTTTGAACCAGTCCACAGAACTCCTTCACCATAAGAGCTTCCTGAGGAAGATCTGTCATAACTATGTGCTCACTCGGTTTCGGCTCCCATGCTGTCACGAGCTCTGTGAATCCTGATTTCACAGCTGTCGTAAATGAAGCTTGTTTCTCCTCAAATGGGATCACAAAATCGTGAATATGCAAAGTTCCATTTGTTCCTACAACCGCCACATCCATTGTCAAGTTAGCCAAGAAAGAACAATGAAATGTAGCTACCTTTCCATCTTCCCAGTGCAGAGAAGCACTACACGCTAAAATGACTCCTGCACTGTTCACAACAGTGCCACGTAATGCAAGTACCGATTTTGGCAACTCAAAATCAGCAGCCCACAAGATTGACCGGATGCAATACCACCCAGCATCTCCAAGAGCGCCAAGACCATCAAGATCCGCTGCGACACGAATGTCATTCTCTAAGAAGTCTTTATTTGCTGCAAATGTAAAGCAGCTATGCACCTGCACCAAAATAAAATAATCGACTCTGATTTCCCATAAACCAAGAATATTACTAGCAAGTAAAATGTTTTATCAATTTACGTGATAGTTACTGCATGTTTGTGTGTCAGGATTCGCCAACAAGAAATTTTTCTACTAAGGCCGTCCCTGAGACCGTTCTCATAATTACATATTTAGATTGCATTTTAAATAAATGCATAGGCAACTAGGTTTCACATCCACGAACTTCCAGAGATGTTTGTGAAACAAATGACAACTACCCAGTCTCTGGTTGTGGATTTGTGACTTCATGTCACTCCACGCCATCCACCTTAAGGTGATGTCAATCATTCAGCTAAACAAATGACAAAATCATAAAAAAAAAGAAACAGATCTCAGCTGATATAGTGATTACGTTTGTAAAAAATCTAATAAAATGAAGACTGCAAGCTAGGCCACAGGCCAGATTTGAAAGCAACTCTGACGTCCCCCAACCCTACCCCAGCCATCCTGTTGGAATTACTAAAAGGAAACGGGTGGGTCGCCCATGGGGCTACCCGACCCGGATCCATGGTTTCGAATAGGGAATTGGAGGGAGTAGTTGTACTCCAACTCCCATGCAACTCCTATGAAAACCTCCCATTATCTATAGGATGATAACCAACACATTGGATATATCTCATAACACACATTGCATGAAAATAAGGAATTTTCGTGTAGAAAATTCACCAAAAATTGGAAAAGTGATTTTGGTTTTACAATACATCAAAGTTACATATTCCAAGAGGTTCTTGGATTATGCAAAGATAATACAAGTCCTAGTGATCGTATTTGACGCTTCGGGCAAAGAAAACGGTCCAAAACGACGACGTAATCTCAACCCGGTTATCGAATCTGACAAACGAGTTAGTATCTGATAGGATCAAAATCAATGCTTGTTCGAGAAAGCCACTCCCCTAAGGAAGTGAGGGAGAAAAGGAAGAATCTTGCTCAAGAAGAAAATGAATTGTTTATAACTAGCATTTATGTCTACAACTCCTACACTAACTTTCCCTCTTATTCAACTATCACATTTAGTTACAAAGTATTTATTTTGCTTCCCTCATTAGCTGTATTCCTATCACTTCATTGGCTTCTTTCTTGATCTCACACTTGTGCTTCTCTGCTGCCTTGTTGCATTCGGATCCTATCATTATCGTAGTCGTATCATTACCTTCCCCCTCGACAAACACCTTGTCCTCAAGGTGTAACACTAGGGAAAGTGCATTTAAGGCCGGCAAGATCGAGCAAGAATTAACTTCCAACGACAACCCGTGCCGCTGTACCAATATTTGAGTGATCGACCTTTCATTGTTTTAATTATTTTCCAGTGGTGCTCCTCCGGCAGTATGTTTTAATCTCTTCGCGTAGGTCAGTTCTCGGTTCCCTTCGACCCGAGTCTATCACGACAAAAACCCATACTTTCACAAGGCTAGCATGATATATCTAGCCATGCAAGAAAGTAATGCCCTCTGCCTCTTTTTGTCTTGTAATTTCCCAGCTACTGTTTGCAAAGCAAAGATTAATAAGGTCCTGGACATTTCCTTTGTTTACGTTAAAGTCACCCTTACTTCCTCCCCTTGAGGTCATCAAAATGGATGACTTTTCTACCAGAATTGGTGTATCCTTGTCATATGTACATTCCACGGACTCGACTTGCTTGAAACGAAAGGGTTGAACACTTCTAAATATGTCCCCCTCCTTCACTAACCCACTCTCCATCTCCCCCTTCCTTTTTAGTAAATTTTTTGCCATGTGCGCTGTGAGTCAACTGTTCATTGGTGCTTCCAGATTTGAAGTGGAGATCCCCATCAACTGGCTCTGTGCGACTCGTGAAATATGCTGCTATCTCCTTTATATCCCTCATTTTTGGATGCATTAGTTCCATGTCTTCAGTTGAAGGTAAGTCAATCTTAGCTAATTTCTGATTGCAGGAAAGCCATCCCAACTTTTCTGGTTTGTATACTTCTTCACGGGGATGATGATTCCATTTAGTGTCCGAATGTTTATCATCCAATATTTGTGCCAATCTCAAGGCGTGCATTAATGCAGTAGGACGATAAACCTGGATCTCTTTTCGTAAATCAGCTCTTAATCCAGAAACAAAACAACTGAGCAAAACATGCTCAGGGACCGTAAGGCATTTGTTTGCCAAAAATTCTGTGTCAACTTGCTTTAAAGTCCCAAAGTAATCTACATACTCAGCAGGAACAAATCTCTTCTCAATTGCAGAAAAAAATTCACTTCAGGTAGGTAACAAATTATTGCGGTGCATCCGATCGTACCAATCGAGAGCCGCTCCGTCTAAGTGGAAAGATGCGATGATTAAACGCCGTGGATCAGGAATGAAGTAATAGTCAAAGTACCTATGAATCCGAATTATCCAATCGATGACATTTTCTCCAGCAAATCTCGGAGCTTCGAGCCTCATAGTTTTTGATTGCAGAATGATCACTACCATGGACTGCCACATTGCATGCTTGAGCCCATATATATATGTGGCGCATGTGGACGCGTAGAAGGCCTTTCGGAGGCCGTTTTGGCTACAAAAGTTGCAGTACACAGATTTTGAAATTTCCGATTTTTCTGTATTTTAAAATTTTAGTTCATTCTCATAATTTAATTAAGATTAAATTACCCGAATTAATAGAAATTCTTTTTAATTCGAAAAATTCTGAAAATTTTACAGAGATAGCTTATTTAGTTGCACATTGGAAATGTGTTTTCCTACGTGTTTGTTGGAATGAGCTAGTATATTCAACTGTTAAAAACAAATATTTTTGGTTTTTGTTCTAAATGGCTTTGTGTGAAATTTACAAACATTTCTCACATTTGTATAGACATGACGATCATTGTACACACCCCTGCTAGAAATGAACTGAGATCAAGGTTTATCAAATATACAGAATGTAAATCATATAAGATGGATCCAAAAGACACTGTACCTTAGCACATGCATGTTATGAACACAAAACTCAGATTCCTTCAGCTTGTGAGGTTTAAATTTCTTTTAAAGAATTGAATGACATATATAGAAAGCTATTGACACCTAATTGGCATACTCTTTTCGATGAGTCTTATCAAAGCGAAGGGTGGGAATAAGACATCCATCGAGAGATGATGCAAAGAAACAAGCTAGAAGGAGTATGCTCCTGAGCTTGAATCCTAGTTCTCATGGGATGTTTTATGATCGTCTGAACCCACTATCTAGGGTTGTTGTCAATGCATGTGCTGGTGTTTGTGTGCTTGAGAAACCTCCTTACGTTGGGAGTTATAAAGGACACAATTACACATGTTTACAGTTTTTCTAAACAATCATGTATACAATTTTATTTATGCAAATATGTGAACTCATGATCAAGCAAATGCTTGCTTTATTATTTTATTTACGAGATATGTTCTTGTTTACTATGTTAGTATATTGCAATTGCATGTTAAAGCATGTTTAGAAAGTGGGAGTTCTAAGTGAACTGTAGGATCTTAACCTAGAACGAGCAGTTTGGTATTTTAGAATTAAATTTTAGACAATAGAACACTTAAAGAGACTGATGATTATAAACTATAAGTTTTCTTTCGGTGTCTTATTCTGTGTTAGATTATCATAAATGTTAATTGCTTTAATACTACACAGTGTAGATAACAGTGTATAAGTTTTCTTTGAGAAACCTCCTTACGTTGGGAGTTATAAAGGAGACAATTAAGCATGTTTACAGTTTTTCTAAACAATCATGTATACAATTTTATTTCTGCAAATATGTGAACTCATGATCAAGCAAATGCTTGCTTTATTATTTTATTTACGAGATATGTTCTTGTTTACTATGTTAGTATATTGCAATTGCATGTTAAAACATGTTTAGAAAGTGGGAGTTCTAGGTGAACTGTAGGATCTTAACCTAGAACGAGCAGTTTGGTATTTTAGAATTAAATTTTAGACAATAGAACACTTAAAAAGACTGATGATTGTAAACTATAAGTTTTCTTTCGGTGTCTTATTCTGTGTTAGATTATCATAAATGTTAATTGCTTTAATACTACACAGTGTAGATAACAGAGCATTAATTCAAAATCACATCTTCTTAATTATTAGACATGGCAACAAAATCAATTATCACTGACCTTAACAAGGGTGAAAAACTTAACGGTGATAATAATGACCCTTGGCGTCATAAGATATTGTGCGTATTGGACAAACAAATGCATTGGATGCGATTAATCAAGTAATGGCTGATCCCCGTGTGGGAAATGACACACAAAGGAGGCGTGATCAAGAAGCATACTTAGCATGGAAGAAGAACGACTCCATTGCTAGGGGTATTTTAGTGAGCTCTGTCATCGATGACATGATTCACGAATGTGAACAGCACCTCTCTGCTCATGACATTTGGGTCTAACCGAGGGAGAAATATGGGGTACGTCTGCCATTCGGCTGAGGCAGCTGACAATCAAACAACATATGAGGACTATGTCCAATATGATCAGGGAGCTTCATGCTGCTGGCTACATCCTCTCTGATGAACAACAAATCCAAGCTCTAATACGGTCTCTCTTGTATTAATACTAATTTATATTTTCTCTCGTATTATTTATTTTAACCTGGTACTTCATTTTTCATAGGCTTGATCATATACCAAAAGATAAGTTCGAGCACTTGAAAGTTAACCTCACCCATAATGGCAGCATCAAAACCTTTGGTGATGCAGCTCGACATGTCAAGCTGGAGGATGAGCGGCTTGGAGCTGCTAAATCCATTTCAAGTGACATGGCTGCTGAATCTAGTGCTAAAAAGGCTTCCGGATTTAAGTGTAAAAGGAACTGGAAGAAGAACTTTAAGGGGAAGGAGACTGGAGAAGGCTTTAAGAAGAAGAATAACAAACAGAAGTTTGGGAAGAAGAGGAATAACAAAGCAAATTAAAGTGCTTCGATTGTGGCGCAGTTGGTCATTTTGCTCATGAGTGGCCTGAACCTAAGAGGGGCAAGGTAGATCTTGTTAATTCTTTTTTCAAGAAATCTCTTTTAAGTGTTGTTGATGTCTCTAGTACTGTTTTACTCACTGAATCATATCCTTTGTGGATTGTAGACTCACAGGCCACCAGATCATGTGACTAGGCAACGAGAGGCGTTTGTAGATTATCGTCGAGTTTCGATGGGAACAAGATGGATCTATGTGAGAAAACAACGCTCGAGTGGAAGTAATATGGATTGGCACTTGCAAGCTTGAGTTGATGGGTGGCCGAACCCTAAACTTGCATGATGCACTCTACACTCCCGAAATTCAACGGAATCTAGTTTCTGCTTCTGTTCTTAAATTAGGATATGTTATGGTTTTTCGCAAAGACAATGTTTCTATTATGTTAAACGATGTTTGTTATGGTATTGAACATCTTTCCGATGGTTTTATCGTATTAGATTGTAATAGAACAATGTTTTCACTTTACCGTAGATCTATGTTTTTCGTTAAATGTTTGTTCTTCTAGCAATGCGTTGTTGATGAAAATATTTGGCATGCTAGATTGGGTCATCTCGGCCAAGATAGGATGAACCGACTTGTGAGAGAAAGACTATTGGGTTCACTTTCTAAAGTCAAATTATCCATTTGTTAACATTGTCTTGCCGGTAAGGTGACTAGAAAACCCTTTGGAAAAGTTGTTAGGGCTGAATTTCAATTGCAATTAATCCATTCTGATATTTGTGGTCCTATGAGTGTGAAGGCTAGACATGGAACCTCGTATTTCATTACTTTTATAAATGATTATACGCATTTTGGTCATGTCTAATTGATATCTCACAAGTCTCAAGCTTTAGATTGTTTTAGACGTTATTTAAACAAGGTGAGATCAAAAGGACAAATCAATAAAAGCATTGAGAACTGACCGAGGGCACAAGTATCTATCTGATCCATTTAAGGATTTTTGTAATGAAAAATGTATCATAAGACAATTAACTAGTCATTATACACCTCAATAAAGCGGTGTAGCTGAGAGAAGGAATAAAGCATTGTTAGATATGTCGAGGTCCATGATGGCACAAGCTAACTTGTCAATCTCCTTTTGGGAGGAAGGATGCTTTGTTAACTGCTGCCTACATTTTGAACAGAGTGCCTTCCAAATCAGTTACTTCTACCCCATATGAGCTCTGATCGAGCAGAAAACCTGACCTCAGCAACCTTAGATCATGGGGCTCCGCTACTTACATACATGACACTTCAAGTCAGTATGGTAAACCGGGTCCTCGGGGAAAAAAATGTATCTTTATCAGATACTCAGAACAATCTAAGGGTTATGTGTTCATTGGTGAACAAGATGGAACTGTTATTGAAATAGAATCACGAAATGCAACTTTTCTAGCAGGGGAGACATTAGAAATGTAGAACCCTTATTTGAGGTTGTTGATTCAAATAATGATTATATGTCACATAAATCATTAGAGATTCAGGAGGATCATACTCCACTTGATCCAAGGGGGGTGCTTTACCACTAGATGTGGATCCAAGTGGGATTAATGTTGTTGTACTACCAGATGTGGATCCGAGTGGGAGCACTCCAGATGGGATGCTTTACTTAATGAATCACAATTTCGAAAAAGTACTAGGAAGAATGTGCCTAAACGTTGCTTTGACGTTGAAGGGCACGCATTCTTAGTTTCTCCAGAAAATGAAAAGCTTGTGACTGTGAATGAGCTCTGTCCTACGCATTTGTAATATCTTCAGAGGATGAAAATGAGCCTAAAACCGTAAAAGAGGCTTTAACTTTTCCTGCAAATAATGAATGGAAGAAGAAATGAAGTTGATGAAAACCAACCAAGTCTCTGGTTGATCCTCCATGACGCAAGGCTATTGGGAATAAACGAATTCTCAAGATTAAATGAAAGGTGGATGGTTCTATCAAGAGGTATAAAGCTTGCTTAGTAGCGAAAGGATATACTCAACAAGAGGGTATAGACAGTATAGACTATGAAGAAACTTTCTCGCCTATAGTGAGATTTACCTCAATTCGTCTACTTCTAGCCATAGTAGCTAACATGGACTTAGAATTACATCAAATGGACGTTCTGCTTCTCTCAATGGAGGAGAATTGGAAGAAGAAATCTACATGGAGCAACATGTAGGTTTCTCGCTTCCGGGTAAAGAAAACAAAGTTTGTAAATTGAAAAGACCGAATTATGGCATGAAACAGTCTTCTAGACAATGGTACTAGAGGTTTCATAGTGCATTCTCGTATGACTTTGTCGTGATAGATGAAGACCATTGTGTATATGTGAAACGATCCAATAAAAGTTTTGTGGTCCTATCTCTTTATGTCGATGACATAGTACTAGCTGGAAATGGCAAAGAGTATCTGAGCAACATTAAGATATGGTTGTCTTCTAACTTTGAGATGAAATATATGGGCGATGCAGAATATACACTTGATGTAAAGATTCACAGAAAACGGTCTAAAAGATTGCTTGGTCTTTCTCAAGAAACTTATGTAAAAAGCTTCTGGAACGATTCAAATGGATAGCTGCAAACCCATATATACTCTTGTTTCCAAGGTGAAAGTTTAAGCCGTGAAATGTGTCCAAAGACTCAAGAAGAAAAGAAAGAGATCTCAAAAGTACCATACTCAAATGTTGTTGGGAGTTTAACGTACACTATGTTGTGTACACGTCCCGATAATTGTTATGCCGTTGGTCTAGTCAGTAGGTATCAATCCAATCCAGGAAGAAAACACCAGAGAGCTGTAACGAGGATTTTCAGATACCTGAAGGGTACTGCATATTATTTCCTTTGCTATCAAGGAAATAACTTATCTTTGAAGGGATAACAGACGCAGACTGGAGTGGTGATCTTGGCGAACGTAAATCCACTTCTGGTTATACCTTCTTATTAAATGATGGGGCAATATCTTGGTGTAGCAAGAAACAAACCTGTGTAGCACTGTCCACAATGGTAGCCGAATTTGTGGCGTGTGCATCTGCAGAAGAGCAAGTTGTTTGGTTGAGAAGATTCTTAAATCATTTGGGGATAGTACAATATACTTTGATAATCAAGCAGCCATTGTCGCGTGTGCATCTGCAGTAGAGCAAGTTGTTTGGTTGAGAAAGATCCCAAGTATCATGGAAAAATCAAACATATAGATACAAAGTATAACTTTGTAAGAGACATCATAGGAAAGAAGGAGGTAACTTTGAAATATATATATACACGCGACTAATGGTGGCTGATCCTTTCACTAAGCCAATACCTAGAGACATTTTGATAGATGTATATGTATTTCTATGGAAAAACAATTTAATGCTCCAATTATTAATGATAATAACTGTTATATGTGCACGATAAATGTGAAATTGATGTCTCGTATTGAAAGTCATGTCGACAAGTTACGAGTGGCTTATTCACATGAGCAATCGCCTCTGACATTGAGATATGTGCAGGGATGAGATTACTTCGAAATAGATTTCCCAACAATCTATTTAACTTGTAATTAGGCCAGATTCGAGTTTTCTTAAGCTTTTGAGAATCTCTAGAGGACAGTAAAAGAAGAAAACTCAAGTTAAGTGCCGAGGTACACTTGAACTATAATATATACGATGCTTAAATATTTCTTGAAAATGACATACACTTCCAAATGGGAAGAAAGGCAGCATAGCACATTATTCATACCATGTGTGCTTAGTGACCAATTAGGAAATGAGAAATGTATCCCTACTTTCTATTTGTGTGAGACCTTGGAGGTTTATACAACCTCTACAGTACCCTTGAGACTTTCAGCTGTATCTTGAGGTTTTACTTTAGTGTTGCTACTTTAGCATGCTGCCAATAGCCATGAAAATTCGGTATTGCGGAGCATGTCTAGGAAAACAGCTACAGTAGAAATCATGAGATTCTAGTGGAAAAGGAAGATTGCCTTTCACTGGCACCTACAATTATGAATACATGGTAATGACGAAGGTCAAGTATGCTCTAAAACTAAATGAGATGGATAAGAAATACGTCGGGTGTACTTTAAAAGAATTCTGGGGTATATCGACAATATATGTCCTTGTATGAACCGATTGATCTAGTGTATATCTGTTGAAACAGAAAGTTTTGGAAGAAGAATCTTTCTTCATTTTCTGATAAATTAAAAGTCTGTACATCACAGCTTTAAGTAGCAGAATACAAAAGGAAAAATAAGGAAACTACCTAATAAAAATCCTCTAATTATGACTATCTAAATCTTAACAAATATGTACTGAATATTACATCAACCTAGCCCCATAACTTATGCTCTAATTTTAGTTTTGATTTCCAACACTCTCCATCAAGCTAGCATGGAAAATGTCTTCCATAGATAGCTTGTCATTTAAGCAATTGAATTGTACAATCCTTTAGTAAGGCCGTCTGCAATTTGTTCATTTGATTACACCCCCTTCAATATTTTCTTTGATGAAGTGCTTGTCCACTTCTACATGTTTGGTTCTGTCGTGGAGAACGGGATTGTGAGCGATCGCAATGGCTGCATTATTGTCGCAGTAAACATTCATTGGTTCGGTGCTTCGGAATTTTAGGTCTTCTAATAGTCTTTTGATCCACAAGATCTCACAAATTCCATGTGCCACTGATCTGAATTATGCTTCAGCGTTGCTCCTTGCCACTACGTTTGTTTTTTACTCCTCCAAGTAACTAAATTCCCTCCAACAAATGTGCAGTAACCAGAGGTAGACCTTCGATCAGATGTATATCCAGCCCAATTTGCATCAGTATAACTTTCAACTCTAAGGTGTCCCTGTTTTTTTTGAATAATAATCCCTTGCCAGGACTTCCTTTTAAATACCTTAGAACCCTGTAAGCAGCTTCGTAGTGTTCTTGCCCGGGTGCGTGCATGAATTGACTTATTTTGCTTACGTCAAAGGCTATATCAGGGCGTGTACGAGACAAGTAAGTAAGTCTTCCAACAAGCCTCTGATAGTTATCTATATTCACAACATTCTCAGCTTTAGCATGCTCGAGTTTTTGGTTTGGTTCAGTGGGAGTTTCAGCCACCTTGCATCCAAGCAAACCCGTATCATCAAGTAAATCAAGCGTGTATTTTCGTTAACTAACGAATATTCCTTCCTTAGACATTGCAAACTCCATGCCAAGAAAGTAGAGTTTCTAGGTCTTTTATCTCAAAATCTTTTGAGAGTCCCTCTTTAAACTCTTTAATTCTTCAGAGTCATCTCCTGTCAAGACAATATCATCCACATATACAATTAGGATAGCAATTTTACCTTCCTCTGAGTATTTGAAGAACATGGTGTGATCAGCTTCACTCTGTTTGTAGCCATGGTTCTTAACAACCTTTCCAAGCGTTCAAACCACGCTTTTGGAGATTGTTTAAGCTCATATAGGGATTTTTTCAACACACACATTGTGTTTACCAAATTTTTCTTCAAAACCTGGAGGTGGAGTCATGAATACCTCTTCTTCAAGCTCCCCATTTAAGAAAGCATTTTTTACATCTAATTGGTATAAAGGCCAGTTGTGGTTCACTGCTAGAGACAAAAGTACTTGAATTGAGTTCATCTTAGCAACTAGGGCAAAAGTTTCTTGATAATCAATTCCAAAGGTTGTGTGAACCCCTTGGCAACTAGCCTTCCTTATTCCTCTCTAGACTACCATCGGCTTTGCACTTGATGGCGAACACCCATTTGCAACCTACTACCTTCTTTCCTTCTGGAAGTTTAGCCAATTCCCAAGTGCGGTTTTTTCAAGTGCATTCATCTCTTCCATAACTGCTAGTTTCCAATTCGGATTATCTAGTGCTTCGTTGATAGTTCTTGGGACAAACAGGTTAGTCATATTGGAAATATAAACTTTGTAATAGTTTGAAATTTTATCATAGCTCATATAGTTTGAAATAGGGTGTTAGGTACATTTTCGAATTCCTTTTCTAATAGCAATTGGTAAACAATCAGTGGACTCATTAGCTGAAGGAATAAGACTAATGTTACCTGAATTTTTTAGACCATCTTCAAGGGAGTCTGATTGACTTGGTAGGACAGTCGGTCGATCCCTATATTTGTGGTTTCTCCGAGTATAAACAACGTACTCGGGTTCGGGAACATCGTGTTCCTGCTGTAGTATTTCTCCCCCTGTCTGTAAATTATCCAGATTTGGTAATTCAGAAATAGGACTATTTTTTATCGAGATGCTTCGGATTTTTGTCGGAGGAGGATGAGAGGATGATATTGGGTAATGGATTTAAATTTGTTTCCCAAAACCTTCCTTCACCACCCTCGACTGTCTCCCCCTGAAGGGAATTTTTTGAAAAATAGGACTGATTTTCTACAAAAGAGACGTTGACTCACAAAAAAAATTGGTAGTGGGGTTGTAACATTTGTATCCCTTTTTATTTGGAGGATAGCCTAGGAAAACCCATTTTTCAGAGCTAGGATCAAGTTTGGATATCAGCCAAATATTTCTAATGAGAAATCTGAAATAATCATACAACTGGGAAATTTTTTTGAAGCAATTCAAGGGCGTGATAATCCTAGCACACGAGTAGCATACGATTTATTAAGTATAAAGCTGTTAAAATGGCATCTCCCCATAAATATTTTGGAACATTCATAGAGAACATTATGGCACGGGCGACCTCCAGTAACTGTTTGCTTTTTCTTTCTGCGATGCTGTCACTTTGTTGAGGGTATCACGACAATTGGATTGGTGAAAAATCTCCTTTTCTAGAAAAAAATTTCCTACATTTTCATTGAAGTACTCTTTCCCATTGTATTTCCCATTGTCTGAACGAACAACACAAATTTTTTATTCAAATTGTGTTTCTACCATTTTATGAAAAGTTTGGAATACATTTTTGACTTCAGATTTTGTGTTCATCGAGCAAACCCAACATAGGCGAGTATGATCATCTATGAAAGTGACAAATCATTTTTTTCCAGTCATGGATGTGACTCGAGAGGGGCCCCATACATCACCGTGAATTAAATAGAAGGGTTTTGAGGTATGATAATGTTTTGTCAAATAAGATGTCCTTCGGCTTTTTGATAGTAAGCAACTTTCGCAAGTAAAGGAATAACAATCCAAATTTTTAAACTCCAGAAACAAATGTTTCAAATATGAAAAATTGGGATGTCCTAATCTAAGATGCCAAAGCATTATTTTTTCAACTCACACTCACCACCGAAACCACAAGTAGTTTTATTCTTGGAAGAATTATCCTCAAAAGTAATAGAGTCCGTTGACCATCCTAGCATTGCCAATCATCTTTCCCGAGTGCCGATCCTGAAATTCTAATGAGAATCAAAGAAAATAACACGACAATTTGAGTCCTTGGAGATTTTACTAACTGATAACATGTTACATGTTAGTTTTGGAACATAGAGGACATAACGAAGTGTTATAGTGTTAGATATTGTGATGTGGCCTTTTCCGATTATAGGCGTGAACTTACCATTAGCAATTTTAACACTTTCTGTGTTAGATACACATGAATATCCGTGGAATAAGTCTGGAATGAAGGTCATGTGGTCTGATGCCCATAAATCAATGATCCATGGGACAGATTTGTGCATACAAGAAAAGGCATGAGGATAGTTACATGTTTGTGCAAAAGCACTATAGGAGTACCAGATATAGCATTGGACTTAAGCAGCTTTAGAAGATGATTCATTTGCTCTTTTGAAAAAGGATTGGTCTCGGCTTCATTGGCAGAAGATGATGCTCCTTTGTTAGGTCTATTACTTTTCCAGTTTGCAGGTTTCCCATGAATCTTCCAACACGTTGCTTGGGTGTGATTTGGTTTATTGCAAAATTCACACCTTATTTCATCCCTGCCATTTTGTTTGCGTGGATAAGAAACTTTGTTGGCTGTTTGTTCTGGGACAACATGCATGGCAGATGTTTCGATAGGGGTAGCAGTAGCAACTCCCCTTTTTCCAAGCATTAAACTCCGTCGGCTTTCTTCTCTTCTCACTTCCGAGAAGACTTCTCCAATTTTTGGAGGTGGTTGTCGACCAATGATCATTCCCCGCACTTCATCAAATTCACATTGAGACCCACCAAGAACTTGTAGATGCGATGATCTTTGACCTGTTTTTGATAGTGTTGACAGTCCACCGGTGACTGCCATTCATTGTCATTAAACAGTCAAGATCTTGCCACAATCTCTTCAGAGAATTGAAGTATTTTGTGGCATTGTCTTCTCCTTGACGGATTTCACCAATCTTTATCATCAATTCGTAAACTTGGGACTGGTTTCCCAAATCTGAAAACATTTAGTTGACACTTTCCCAAAGTTCTTGTGCGGTTGAATAGCACAAATAATTAGAACTTATCTCTTCCGTCATTGAATTGACCAACCATGTCATTACCATGGAATTTTCTGCATCCCACAACATATAGCTTGGATCTTTCTTATCTGGTTTTGATTTTTCTATAGTAAGATAGCCCATTTTTCCACGTCCTCGGATGTACATGCGAATGGATTGAGACCATTGCAGAAAATTTTCACCATTCAATTTTATGTTGGTGACTTGAACATACTGAGGGTTCGTAAGAAGATTGGAAGAAAATGTGTCTGAGATTTTTCCAGAATCTGTAGAAATTTTTCCGGATTCTTCAGATGGCGTCAGAAGACATCGTGTATAGTGGTGGCGGCTAGGGTATTTTTTCAGAGAGGAATTCCCTGCTCTGATACCATGTTGAAACAGAAAGTTTTGGAAGAAGAATCTTTCTTCATTTTCTGATAAATTAGAAGTTTGTACATCACAGCTTTAAGTAGCACAGTACAAAAGGAAAAATAAGGAAACTACCTAATAAAAATCCTCTATGCCTATCTAAATCTTAACAAATATGTACAGAATATTACATCAATCTAGCCCCATAACTTATGCTCTAATTTTAGTCTTGACTTCCAACAATATCCTTAACCGGTGTATAATATTAGAGCTCTTATGCTCGCAAATCACACGATCCATTGGCCTGTATGGAATGAATGAGTAATTTGATATAATTGTACTAGACTCGGGTCTAACCCTCGTGTGCGAGTGGGAGACGTTGGAAATAATAAAAGGAAATGAGGTCGCCCATGGGGTTAAAGACCTAGATCAATGCTTTTGAATATAGAATTGGAGGGAGTAGTAATAATCCAACTCCCATGTAACTCCTATGAAAACCTCACATTATCTATAGGATGATAACCAACACATCGGATATCTCTCATAACACACGTGAAAAAGGAATTTTCGTGTAGAAAATTCACCAAAAATTGGAAAAGTGATTTTGGCTTTCCAATACATCAAAGTTACATATTCTAACGGGTTCTTGGATTGTGCAAACATAATGCAAAACCTAGTTATTGTATTTAAGCTTCGGGCAACGAAAACAGTCCAAAACAACAACATAATCTCAACCCGGTTATTCGATCTGACAAATGAGTTAGTATCGATTATATTCCGCATTTATGATTATCGAAATCCTTCACATCCATCTTCCTTACACAACCATTTACTTCCTAATAAAACGAATAATTCTACGACGAGCCACAGGTGCTAGCATACACTCTTGCAAATGTTACCTTGGACACTGAAGATATGAGGATAAACTTTTACTTTTCCTTCTCCTTCCTTTATACGTTATCTGACTTCCAATTTCAAGTTCTTGAATGGTGGTAACCAGATTATGCCTTGGTAACTGATGAGGGAATTAGGAGAGTTGAACCGATATACTAGACTCTTGTTAGGGTAAAAATTACCAAAAAAACAAAAAGATTAATTTCTGACACGAATGCAACAGATTCACCATTAATTAAAAGGACTCCCATCGACTTTACACCAAAATCCGACCAAATTTTGGTGTAAAGTCTTCGCTACCTTAAACCGACCAAATTTGTGTCGACCTTTACAAATTCAAGAAAATTCTCAAGTACAATCTAATGAATCTATAGCGCTCAAAATAGAAGACGCCTTATTCTAAATAAAACTGTTATCTTCACGAATAATAATCAAGTACTACTACGGGAATAAAAAATGAACGCACCGACTTCAATTCCCCAAACAGAGAGGAATCAGATAGAAATTCCTTCATCTTAGAAGTCCTGGGATTATGCATCCACATGGTACCGTCCATGATCTGAACCCCAGCTGATTCGCACGCCTCTAGGATTAAATCCAGTTCCTTCACATTCATTGCCACGGGCTTCTCCAAAAGCAAGTGTTTCTTCTTGCGAGCAGCAAGGACTGCCCAGTCAACGTGGAGGCTAGTGGGCAACGGCATATATACTGCGTCAACCTCCGGATCGTCCAATACAGCGTCGTAAGATCCATATACCTTAGCTGAATCAGGGAAACCGTTTTCTAAAGCGAATTTGGAGGCTTTTTGGGAGGAGCGGCTGCCAATGGCGTACAGTTCTGAGTTGGGGGAGAGAGTAATTGCGCGTGAGACTTTTCGGGCTATGTCAGCGCAGCCCAGAATACCGATTTTGATCGGCGGCGCGGCCATTTCTAAAGCTGTGGATAATTTATGAAAGGAATTAATAAATTTGAAAATGCAAGTGAAAGATGAGGAAACCTGAGAAGCTTATTGAAGACGGAGAGAGTATTCACGTTCAAAATCCCCGGACGGTTAGATGGTTCGATGAAACCCGATCTTTAACCATAAAATATGCCGGTTGCGATTATCTATACTATATTATAATGTTTAAACCCTTATAAAAACTAACTTGATATGATCATTTTTACATTCCAAAATTACCCTCATTTTCTTTTTAAAATTACCAATATCTAATTACACTCATGCATTTACCAATCTAAAATATTACCATCACACTTGCTATCTATGGACCAATCAATTTACATTATGACATTTACAATCATACAAATTGCCATCATACATATTTATACAAATTATCATATTATCCTAAAAAAATTATTAAATTCCAAAAAAAAATTAAATATAAAAATAATGTATAATCATTTTATAAGTTAAATTAAAAAAGTTAAAACCAAAATAAAAAAAATGGCGTACAAATCACAATAATTTACAAAAAAATGTATATGCACGCAAGATGTGGAGAATGAGACTAGTAGTTAATAAATCATAAAAGGGGATATTTCAAAAATAGTATCTCAATCATTGTTTTCAAAATTGGATCGGATATGAAACCAATGTTCTTATTGGTTACAGGTATGATCGATTCGATCGGTTGAACCACTGGTGCAACCGGTGATGACATTAACATTATATGGTATGTATTTTATTTTTTTATAAAATACATATATCATGTATTTGTTATAGTTTCAAGTTCCTCACAATAAAAAAATATCATTACATCAACATTAAATGTCAAACTTGAAAAATCATATCAAACAAATGTTCATCATAAAAAGAGAACAATAATAAAACATCTAAAAAACAACAAGCAATATCCAAAAAGAATAATATCTCAAAATCATAAGAAAAAAATTTAAAAAAGTATGAAATGATTCACTTATCTTATAATTTACGAGAAACTGAACATATTTATATATAATATACAAAACATATTTATGAAATTATATGAATTTTTTGATATATATATAAATATTATTTTGTAATTATTTCAATAACAACAAATATATATAACATATTTTTGTTCTAAAAATTTGATTTATAATTTTAACAAAAATAAAAAAAATTCAATTTTTTTAAAAAAAGAAAAATAAAGAAACAGCTAGTTCAATCGGTTGATTGATTCATCGGTTGAACCGATTTCTGGCCGGTTCAATCCGGTTCCCACCGATTTTTATCATGGTGGTTTTACAGGGTCAACCGCATCGTATCAAGCACAAGCTACCGGTTAAACCAGTTGAACCAGCCGGCCCGGCCCAATTTTCAAAACACTGGTATCAACAGTCCATGATTCATCAAAATTAGTCGTATAGGATATGAGAATCTCAAACATTTAAGACTAATCAAAACTGATCACATATGATATATGTTTAATCAAAAGTGGTCTCGAAGCCGACCATTTTGCGATAAAACATGATTTTTGTGGGATTAATTTTGATTAGTTATAAACGTTTAAGACAATTATTTATTAAACTTATATTATATGGGTCGATTTTTGATTAATTATACACGTTTGATATTACTATTGATTAAACGCATAGTGGCAGCAAGTAAGTAGCCGCTAAGATGACCTAAAAGCACGAAGCAACCGTGAGAAGGGGGCCGGAAGGTTTTCCGGCATATCCACTCCGATGGTCAAGTCAGGCGAGTGAATAAGAGAAAATGTATGTTGTAAAGTAAGCGAGAGCATTATGAATGATCAAACATGCATATTGAACCCCGTATTTATAGGCAGAGGAATAAGAGTTACCCTATATCAAGGACTTCTTCCATGTTTATCCAAATCTTCTCAGGATATGATAAGATCTTGTGAATACAATCAAATCCCCGATATTGCTCCGCATATCTCCACTTGCCTAATTTAGGAGATACAGTTCTCATGTTGTGTCCACGTATTAAGCAAGTTATGAGAAGAGCTCAGCCAAGGAGGTCGGACCCGAAAAGAGGTCGCCAGGTGGTAAAACACGTCGGCCAAACAGGTTGGTAACCAACAAAGAGGTCGGAGAAAGAGAAGAAGTCTACGGAAGTAAGATCACCAGGACGCAAAGCTAACAGGTCGGCCAAACAGGTGGTGACTATATTTAAGTGGTATCACATCCCCCCCCCCCCCCCCCATCCTAGTCGAGCTGACTTCGTATACTAGAAGTTTGTATGTATTTAGAAGACCTGATTTAAATATGAGCTAGCACTTCTATCCATCGATGATTTAGGCGGGAATCCAATCGCTAACCAGTTCAAATTTTGAATTAAAAAATTTGACTGTTGGGACGTCTGTTCATTTTTCGAGGAAAACCCTAGCAGTTTAATGAATAAGAGATCAACGTAAGGATCAAGTATCAACAGGTAGGACCAAACACGTAATTAGCTTGGCTACGTTAAATGTTTTACCATAAAGGGCCAAGTAATAACATGTAGAACCAAGCACGTAATAAACTCGACTACATTAATTAATTACCCGGAAAGGCAGAGTAATAACAGGTAGGACAAAGCACGTATCAGCTCGGCTACTTAATTGCCATGCAATGGCAAAGTAAAAACAGATAGGACCAAGCACGTAACAGCTCGGCTATGATCGGGTGAAAAACCCTTGAGCCTGGCGTAACCAGGGCTGAGGTGAGCTCGTCGTAAACGTGCTCCTGAAGTCGGGTGAAACCCCTTAAGCCTGACGTAACCAGGACTGAGGTGAGCTCATAGTAAATGTAGCTCCTGAAGTGAACTCGTCGTAAACGTAGTTCCTGAGGTCGGGTGAAAACCTTTGAGCGTGGCATTACAAGGCTGAGGTGAGCTCGTCGTAAACGTGCTCCTGAGGTCGGGTGAAAATCCATGAGCCTGGCGTAACCATGGCTGAGGTGAGCTCGTCGTAAATGTGCTCTTGAGCTCAGGTGAAAACCCTTGATCCTGGCGTAACCAGGGTTGAGGTGAGCTCGTCGTATATGTGCTCCTAAGGTTGGGTGAAAACCCTTGAGCCTGGTGTAACCAAGGCTGAGGTGAGCTCGTCGTAAACGTACTCCTGAGGTCGGGTGAAAACCATTGAGCCTGGTGTAACCAGGGCTGAGGTTAGCTCGTTGTAAACGTGCTCCTGAGGTCGGGTGAAAACCCATGAGCCTGGCGTAACCAGGGCTGAGGTGAGCTCGTTGTAAACGTGCTCCTAAGGTCGGGTGAAAACCCTTGAGCCTGGTGTAACCAGGGTTGAGGTGGGCTCATCGTAAACGTGCTTCTGAGGTCGGGTGAAAGCCCTTGAGCGTGGCGTTACAAGGCTGAGGTGAGCTCGTCGTAAACGTGCTCCTGAGGTCGGGTGAAAACCCATGAGCCTGGCGTAATCAGGGCTGAGGTGAGCTCGTCGTAAACGTGCTCTTGAGGTCAGGTGAAAACCCTTGATCCTGGTGTAACCAGGGTTGAGGTGAGCTCGCCGTATATGTGCTCCTAAGGTCGGGTGAAAACCCTTGAGCCTGGTGTAACCAAGGCTGATGTGAGCTCGTCGTAAACGTGCTCCTGAGGTCGGGTGAAAACCATTGAGCCTGGTGTAACCAGGGCTGAGAAATAGGTCATTGATGACATGAAGCTGATGGCCGGGGATATCTAACTGAAGAGCTTCCAATGTTCTTTGGCTGAAGACGGCTGAAGAGTTGGTTGAGGGTGACCTAAAGCTGATGAGCTGGCTGATCATGAATGACTAAGAGATGATGACCTGGAGTTGAATAGCTATTGAATCATGACCCAAAGTTAGCCGAAGCATGACCTGAAGCGGAAAGCCGAAGGAAACTTATGGCTGAAGAGCTAGAGGAACATTACTTGAACCTATGGCTGAAGAGCTATGCAGGACCTCTAACTTAAGAGCTAAACGAATATATGGTTGAACTGGTATAGGATGACCTGAACTGAAGAGCTAGTGATGACCTCCTTCTGAAGAATTGAGGATGTGCTCTAACTGAGCTGAGGATGACCTTCTGAAGGCTGATGATGACCTCGAGATGAAGAGCTCGGGATGACCTCTGAGAGAATAGCTGCGGATGAGCTTGTTGAGGATGACCTCGAGATGAAGAGCTCGGGATGACCTCCGAGTGAAGAGCTAAGGATGACCCCCGTCTGAAGAGCTGAGGATGAGCTCTACTGAATAGGTGATGATGAGCTCTATATGATGAGCTCTCTGAGATAGATCACCATCTGAAGAGCTGATGATGAGCTCTACTGAAGAGCTGAGATGCTCTCCATATGATGAGTTGAGGATGAGCTCTACTGAATAGGTGAGATGAGCTCTCCAAGGTAGATCACCATCTGAAGAGCTGAGGATGAGCTCTACTGAAGAGTTGAGATGATCCGTCTGATGAGCTTAGGATGAGCTCTACTGAAGAGCTGAGATGATCTCCATCTGATGAGTTGAGGATGAGCTCTACTAAATAGATGATTATAAGATCTATATGATGAGCACTCGGAGGTAGATCATCGTCTGAATAACTGAGGATGAGCTCTACTGAAGAGCTGAGATGATCTCCGTCTGATGAGTTTAGGATGAGCTCTACTGAAGAGCTGAGATGATATCCATCTGATGCGCTGAGGATGAGCTCTACTGAATAGGTGATGATGAGCTCTATATGATGAGTTCTCTGATGTAGATCACCATCTGAAGAGCTGAGGATGAGCGCTGAAGAGCTGAGATGATCTCCGTCTATTGAGCTTAGGATGAGCTCTACTGAAGAGCTGAGATGATCTCCATCTGATGAGCTGAGGACGAGCTCTTGATGACATCTCATTGCAAAGCGAAGGATGAGCTCATGTTGACCAAGATGAAGAGCTCATGACGACCTCTGATTGAAGAGCTAAGGATGATCTCTTGATGGTCAGGATGAAGAGCTATTGATGACATCTAATTGCAAAGTGAAGGATGAGCTCATGTTGACCAAGATGAAGAGCTCATGATGACCTCTGATTGAATAGCTAAGGATGATCTCTTGATGGCCAGGATGAAGAGCTCTTGCTGACATCTAATTGCAAAGCGAAGGATGAGCTCATGTTGACCAAGATGAAGAGCTCATGATGACCTATGATTGAAGAGCTAAGGATGATCTCTTGATGGCCAGAATGAAGTGCTATTGATGACATCTAATTGCAAAGCGAATGATGAGCTCATGTTGACCAAGATGAAGAGCTCATGATGACCTCTGATTGAAGAGCTAAGGATGATCTCTTGATGGCCAGGATGAAGAGCTCTTGATGACATCTAAGTGCAAAGCGAAGGATGAGCTCATGTTGACCAAGATGAAGAGCTCGTGATGACCTCTTATTGAAGAGCTATTGATGATCTCTTGATGGCCAAGACGAAGAGCACATGATGACCTCTGATTGAAGAGTAAAGGCTGAACTCTGGTTGAGGAGTTGGAGATGACCTCCAACCAGCTGGGGCATCTGATTAGTCTTTGTGGTCCCCTTAATAGTCATGACAATGAACTAGTCAACTTTTCTAAGCTTATATCCACGTTCATCGGTGGAGGTTAGATCCCATGCGTTCACCAGAGGAGATTATCTCCCAAGTTCTTCTAGGATGTTAGATCTCCCATGTACGTCTCCGGAAGTTGTTACTCATCTTTCTGCTATGAACCTCTAGAGGTCAACATAGTATTCGATCTTCTTCATTTTCTGTTGTCAATCTCTACTTCTTTTCTCATGTTTCCCACAGACGGCGCCAATTGATATCACCAAAAATTGCGATGACCTGCTGAGATCAATAGTGAGGGGGCCCACCTCTCATTTCTTCTCCAATACTCAAAATAATGATGATAGTGGCAGCAAGTAGCCGCTATGATGACCTGAAAGCACGAAGCAACCGTCAGAAGGGGGGAGAAGGTTTTCTGGCATATCCCCTCCGACAGTCAAGTTAGACGAGTGAATAAGGGAAAATGTATGTTGTAAAGTAAGCGAGAGCATTATGAATGATCAAACATGCAGATTGAACCTGGTATTTATAAGCAGATGACTAAGAGTTACACTATATCAAAGAATCATTCCATATTAATCCAAATCTTCTCAGGATATGATAAGATCTTGTGAATACAATCAAATCCCCTATATTACTTCGCATATCTCGCACTTGCCTAATTTAGGAGATACAGTTCCCTTTTGTCCACATATTAAGCAAGTTATGAGAAGAGCTCGGCCAAGGAAGTCGGACCCGAAAATATGTCGCCAGAACGTAACGACAAGGGCGAACAGGTGAGGTAAAACACATCGGCGAAACAGGTAGGTAACCAACAAAGAGGTCGGAGAAAGAGGCGATGTCTTCTGAAGTAAGATCACCAAGACGCAAAGGTAATAGGTCGGCCAAACATGTGGTGACTATATTTAAGGAGTATCAGATATCATAATTATTAGTAAATAATTATAAGCTTATGCATCGGAAATGATCATTGAAGCTCAGGCGACAATAGTTGCGTTGGGAGAAAGTTTGTTAAAAGAGTTGGCAGTACCTTTTGGATGTGAATGTTCCTAATCATAGTTAACCAAAGTTAGGGTTGCAGATGAAAATATTAGATAAAACAAATAAAAATTTGCTTTGATAGTTGTTATCGATTGAACCAATTTTTTAATCCGATAAAACCATTTTTTAATAACCGAACCAAACTTTTTTCTTTAAAAAAAGCGATTTAACCAAATCGATTAACATATTGGTTAATTCGATAGATAACTGAATTAATCGATATTTTTAAAAAAAATTAAAAACTGACTTTATAAATTAAAAAAAATATATTTGAATCTGTTAACGATATTTTTTAAACTAATATCGAAATGATTTAACCAAAATTTATAAAAATTAAAATCAAAGTTTTGAATTCATCAATCAAAATTCCTAATTACTTCAATTCGACCGATTAGTTAAGTTAAACCGAACTGTTGGAATCGAAGAGTTTGCAAAATAAAAGAGTTTGCGCTTGCGGAAGGCTTAAGTCAATCGATAAATGAATAAAAAGAAGAAGTAAATAAGTAAATAAATGTGTAATGTAATAAAGCGGTAAATGACAAGGATATTTGTTATAGAAGTTTGCCGATGAATCGCATACGTCTCCTCTTCCCGGTTAGATAACCTCCAACCGGGGTTCCACTAGAACAGATGATCTTAGTCTTGAGGGCTCCAAGTTAGCCACAATACAACTCTTCCTGAGTACACAAAGCTCTTCCTGAGCACAACACTCTTCACGAGTCTTCTTGGCCTTAAGGGCTCCAAGGATAGCCACACACAACTCTTCCCGAGTTACCAACACTCTTCACGAGTCTTCTTGGCCTTAAGGGCTCCAAGGATAGCCACAACACTTGCACCAACTTTTACTTGTTGATGACTTTACAATTTTCAATTTGATTTGGTGTTGGAGGACCTTTACAACAACTCAACAAACACCTTCACGGTGTACCAACACGAAGAAAACAAGACTCACACAAAATAAAAGAATTACAAACTCCAATACAACAACAATGGATGGAGATTGCAATGCTATTTGACTTTTGAATTAGCAAAGCTTTGTAGAAGTTTGTAGGCTTGTTTCTTATCTTCAAAATGCTCCAAAGCATCAATATTTATAGTGTAGGAGGCCCCCTAGGCTCCTACTAGCCGTTGCTACACATAAGGCTGAAATCACTCCTCGATCGCCTCGGACATCGCCTCGGGCGATCACCATCGCCGCGCCCCAACGATCGCCAATTTCCATAGATCGCCTCAGGCGATGTATGTATCGCCTCAGGCGATCTAAGCCAAAAATCAATGCCGTAGCCTCAGCTTTCATCGCCTCAAACGAAGCAGACTTCGCCTCAGGCGATCAGGCCATCGCCTCAGGCGATCAACTCATCACCTCGGGCGAACTCCCCCTGCACGCGAGCCTCGGCGTCGCTTCTGTCGATGTGCGTGGCGATGCAATCCTGGCTGCCATCGCCTGGGGCGATCTAGACCAGAATTTGCACACTTGATTTTCTTCAATCAATCCACTTTTTAATCAATTAATCTGCACACTAAGTAGACACATTAGTATAACAACACAAGTTTTGTTGATCATCAAAACTCAAAAATAATCCGGGGATAAAATAAAGCATTAAACACAACCATGCTTTTAAGGCTCAACACGAACTTTGTTCACCCCTCATCAAAATTGTGCGCCATTGCTGATTTTTCATGCTAAATAATTGAGAAGAGCCCTATACCTCATTGTTCTTCCATTCCTTTTGTATTGTTTCAAGTCAATGAGCTTCTTCCATGTGACAACCAACCTACCATAATTGTGATGCTTGAAAGTAATTACATTTTAATTACATTATAATTGTGGTACTTATAATATAATTACAGAGTTTAATTTGGGGAGCGGTCGGATCCGGAATCTGAATAAACTGAAAGTAAATTGAGTTGTGGTGCAATTAATCCTGCAAATTATGATATGTATTAGTGTTGGATTTTATTATTAATTAATTAAGGGAGTAAGTGAATTCTCTTATAATTGCAATGAGACTATTCAAGCTTGAAATTGTTGAGGTTTTCTTGGGTACGCTTTTCTTGTACTTTAGTTGTGTGCTTATTTGAGTACTGAGATGATTAATGTGATTTCATTCATGTTCTGAAATTGAAAAATATGTTGTTAGTTGATTTGAGTTTGTCGCTAAGGTTGGTCTGAAAAATCATGCTAAGATGAGTTGAAAATTGTTGTGATGATTGTTTCTTGAGTGGTAGTAGAATTTTGTTGAGTTAAAAGGGGGATTTTCGAGTTTCAGTAACCACCGATCGATCGGTAGCAACATGACCGATCGATTGGCGAAAATTGTTGGAGACGAAGGAAATTATTTGAGGTCACCGATCGATCGGTAACAAATTCCGTGATCGATCAGTGAAGTTCGTAGTGGATTATGAGAATGCAAGGGCCACCGAACAATCGGTGGCAATTGCCGCGATCGATCAGCGGAGATAATTTTTTTATAAAAAAAATGGAATGTTTACGAGTCATGCCTGAGGAATCTAAATCTTAGTTATTGGGCGTGCTTTATGTAAGGCTATATTGCATGTAAGTGTTGATAATGAATTAATATTAAACTATTGAATTTATGTAGAGTCTTCTCGAGCCTCGGGACCAAGAGGAGGATAACTTGATTTTGATTCTGGACAATGAGGTACGTGGGGACGGACGTATGTGTTTCAATAAAAGGCATATTTTGTTATAATGTTTGAGATTGGTATAAATGTGCTAGGGTCGCCGTTGGTGAGCATACGATGTGCCACGATCGTCGCTGATAAAGTGTGTGATGTGTTAGGTTCGTCGCTGGTGAGCGTTCGATATGTCAAGACCGCCAGTAGAGAGCGAGCGATGTTTTATAATGATATGTGAATCGCATTTGGAAGTGAATGATGTATATTGATTATAATGAACTACTGTAGTGATACTTTAATTATGATGATTAATTGTAGGATTGATGAATTGTGAAATTGTGAGAACATGAACAGCTTGCGAGATCTTATACTGAGTGATATCCAAGGAGTATCTCGTATTTTACAACATTATATTCTGTAAATCATGAATTGTATACTCATTAAAATTGTGATTATTGTTGACGTGATCACCTTGCGTGGGGCTGCTTCTGTAGAAATAGGTGGCATGTCTTTATTTTTGGAAGACTTTGGAAAATAGTGTTGAAGCGTCTAGAAGAGTAACACGAAGAATTGTAAGCTAGACAACTATAGTGAAGTTCATATATAAATAAATATTACTGATATTTTGGGAATGTAGTATTTGGTGATAAACTGTATACTGTCTTCCCTTTTTGAAAGCTCGAGTGCTAACTAGATTTAATCGTGATGGATTAAGGTTGTAAATTTAATTACGGGTATATTGTGTATATTGGTTGTATGATGTACTTTTCATATTAGTCCATCTTATGAGATAATTTATGCCAATCATAATCCTACACTATTAATATGTAATAGTGTGCTGAGTGATTGGGGTCTTACAATAATTATACATATAAAAAAAAGATCATTTCCAATCACAAATATACGGATTTCAAGCTTATGTTTTAAAAACACAAGGGTTTAAACAGAAATTAATATTGCACAGAGGGTTATAAACTTATGTGTTGAGCCTTAAACGCATGGTTGTGTTTAATGCTTTAATTTATCTCCGGTTTATTTTTGAGTTTTGATGATCAATAAAACTTGTGTTTGCTATACTAATGTGTGTACTTAGTGTGCAGATTAAGTGATTAAAAGTGGATTGAAATGAAGAAAATCGATTGTGCATGTACTGGGCTGGATCGCCCCAGGCGATGGTAGCCAGGGAGACTTCGCCACGGCCATCGACAGAGGCGACACCGAGCCATGCACGCTGGGGGAGTTCGCCCGAGGCGAGGCGATGATCGCCTGAAGCGATGGACTGATCGCCTGAGGCGATGGCTGGTTCGTTTCATGCGATGGCACGCCGCGCGCCAGGCGATGGCATGGTCGCCCCAGGCGATCCAGAATTGATCTTACGGCAAATTTTCAATGGGCGATCGCCCGAGGCGATGGTGACGTTGCCTGAGGTAGTCTGGGCCAGATTTGAATGTTAGAACGTGGCGATGGAGATCGCCCGAGGCGATGTCAGAGGCGATCGAGGAGTGATTTTAGCCTTATGTGTAGCAACGGCTAGTAGGAGCCTAGGGGGCCTCCTACACTATAAATATTGATCTTTGGAGCATTTTGAAGACAAGAAACAAGCCTACAAACTTCATCAAAGCTTTGCTAATTCAAAATTCAAATAGCATTGCAATCTCCATGCATTGTTGTTGTATTGGAGTTTGTAATTCATTTCTTTTGATAGAGTCTTGTGTTCTTCATATTGTTACACCGTGAAGGTGTTGTTAATTTATTTGTAAGGTCCTCCAACACCAAAGCAAGTTGGAAATTGTAAAGTCATCAACAAGTAAAAGTTGGTGCATGTGTTGTGGCTATCCTTGGAGCCCTTAAGGCCAAGAAGACTCGTGAAGAGTGTTGGTAGCTCGTGAAGAGCTTTGTGTACTCGTGAAGAGTGTTGTGCTCGTGAAGAGCTTTGTGTACTCGGGAAGAGTGTGTTGTGGCTAACTTGGAGCCCTCAATGCCAAGATCTTTTTCGTTCTAGTGGAACCTCGGTTGGAGGTTATCTAACCGGGAAGAGGAGATGTAGGCGATTCATCGCCGAACTTCTATAACAAATATCCTTGTCATTTACCGCTTTATTACTTTACGCATTTATTTATTTATTTACTTCTTCATTTCTTTTATTTATCGATTGACTTAAGCCTTCCGCAAGCGCAAACTCTTTTATTTTGCAAACTCATTTTAAAAAGCTAAAGTAGCCAAGGAATCTCATTCCCCCCCTTCGATTCCAACATTATGTTTTAAAAACAAAGGGATATAAACCCCCCCCCCCCCTCGATTCCAACATTATGTTTTAAAAACAAAGGGATATAAAAGTTAATTAATTTTAACACAGGTTTTTGCGCTCTCCATTTTCACATTGGGCCTCCATGCAATTAGCCCTATAAAAATTTATGTCAATCATATTCACTATATTTTACCATAAACATTGTAAAAGGAAAGAAAAGATAAGAAGGCACATATTTCCTTTGTCATTCTAGCCTTGAATACTTCTTGCATCAATGATCTTACACCGGATTTGTGATATCACAACGAGATCTTTATGTTGGCATAAGAAAACATCATCCCCCCTTCTATGTTTACATTTTAAACAAGTTTTATAAAAGGGTCATATGGTTGTAGCACGATATATCAAGTGCTTTGTTCTTTATGGTTTAATGGTCCAGATAAACAATAGAATTGGTCTAGAATGGGGTGAATAATTTACCCCAATCCATTAAAAATAAAGATTTATTGTAATTGTTGTAGAGTGGGATGAATATAGTCAATAAAGCAGGTAAATAGTTTTTTTTTTCAATTACACCTCATATCTATTGTCTTCAATTAAACACTTAATTTGTATTGGGGCTTTAAGTTGGTAGAAATGATTAAGAAATACCTCTCACAATTTCGATCCATAGATTCAAATATTATTGACTGATTTGGGCCAAAGCATTTGGTTGCCCGGTTGGTTAAATGTTGTTAATGTCCGGTAGCGTCAGACGACTTTGTTTGCCCTAGCTTGGCAAACAGATCGCATCCCCACACGTCTGGACCCTTGCGCATAGCAAGTCAAGTAAGCAACTCACATTTACACTTCTGTGTAGTAGTGGCGTCCTATTCATTTTCATGTGGTATACCAACGTTTTGGGGTTAATGTAGGATCCGCTAAACCCACTATTTTAGGTAAATACCTAATGAGTTATAAATTTTATTGTAGATTTGATCTAACATTAGTCCTTATAATCTATCATTTTATGTAAGGCAAAAGTACAAGCAAGATATCTCAAAGCAGATTTAGATAGCTTGGAGTTAAAGCCAACAACATAACAATGACCAAAATTACATCATCTTTAAGACAAAAGCATGTTTTTTTTCTTTAATAGTCTAAAATTTTAATACTGACCAGAAAAAATGGAACAAAATATATTTCGTGTTTTGATGGACCCTAAAAGTACTTATCCATATGCTCTTGGAAGTAATAGTATAGGAATTGTTCCATCCTGGTTGTTGATCATTCATGAGGTTTCTGGTTTTAGAAACTCTTGTTTCTCACATGCCAAAATGATCCATAAGTTTAGTGTAATGCCCCATGTGTAACACCGTTACACATAACACGTACACATGATCCTTATATCATAATATTTAATGACAGCGTAACTTGCGATTTCATATCATACAATCAAGACATTAACAATACTAATTTACATGAAATATATATATATATATATATATATATATATATATATATATATATATATATATATATATGCTACAAAAATTGTGAAGGTTGTACCCCTCACAATCCAACCAAAAACCTATACAATATATGCAAATGATGAGCTGAGGGAGAATGACTAGAGTCAGTAGGCCGACTTTGGATCCATGCTTCCAAAATATGTAGAAAACACCTTGTATGATCAACTTTTATCTACATCAACTGAAAATTAACATGTACATTCGGTGAGTTGCATTCTCAATGAGCATATTTCAATAACATGTGTAATCAACTTTATGTAAGCACATGATTAATAATAAAATTCACATATGGAGTGTATATCATCCGGACAACATATAAATGCACATGTCTATCCATTTTATTCATGTTATGGACCAACTAATACGAGGAACGAATCGTGATCACGAAGATGGCCATGGCACTATGTACTGTATATCCCATGAGTTCAATGAACTCGGGACCATATTCTGTAATTCTATAATTCCGTAACACATGGTTCAAGGTCATTAGTGTACAGAACAGAACCCATTAATCTCTTGTGAATGCATATGTCATAATCATGAAATGCATCACAACATCACCAATAGAGTAATAACTCGTGTCCATAATAAAATCACTTCAAATTAATAATTCACCTTTAACACATAAGGCATCCAATCATTAAACACATAAACAATCAAGTCCATTCGTTCATAAAACACAAATCATTCACTCACATAAAGCTTTATATCTCGATGATTTTACATAATTTGTCGTATCTGTGTCTTTTTCGAAATTTTGATCTATAAGCGAATTTGTTAGGATCGGTCCGGAGTGCTTAGAGGGGGGGTGAATGAACACTCCTTTAAAATAAATCCTTTTTAATTTCTCTCGGGTTAGTGAAAGAAATCTATTTCTTAATCAACTTTTCTGCAGAACAGACCACTGAATATTTTAGTGCGGAACGGTCTGTTCTAGACTAGTAAGAACGGCTTGATGGCTTAAAGAGTATAACGTAGTGCAGAATGATAAAAGACAAAATATGTTTCTAGAAGTTCGAAGGTGATGTAATCCTTCTACGTCTCCCCTTCTTCCAATAAAGGAAGGATTCCACTAGAAGACTTTGATTTGTACAATCTTGTTGTACAAACCCGATTCAGCTGGATTTACCTCACTACCAGACTGAAACTCCTAGTCTCTCGATCTGTTCAGACACACACTGTCTAGCAGTTACAATTGATTCTCACTTCTCTATCTTAGTAAAGAATACAAAAGATGGACTAATTTTGTCTATGCACACAATGATCCTGTGATGAGCAAATATTACAATATGCTTGTGCTTATGAAAACTTTCGGCTCAAGAATATCTGGACTTGTAAGCTTGTGCTGTTTTTTTTTCTTTTCGTTTCTTGATTGATCAGATCAGTCTAAGCTCTTTAGTTGCATCCTTATATAGTTGATTGTATCAACGACATTATTTTCTTTTCTGTGCAACTCTTGACTCTGTTCAGTCTCTGAGTAAGCTTCAGTCTAACTCTTTTAGGCACTTGCCATTCTGGTTTATGCTTTCGGCGTCTGTCAGGTAAGCTCTTCTTTGTCTTCTTACCTTTTACGATAATCCTCAGTCCTTGGTCTTTTTCAGCATTAATTGCATCATTAAATGCTTCAATAAATAGCCGTTAATGATTCGGACTGAAGAGCAAAGCTTGTCTGCTCTGATCTGATTATTATTGAGCTGATATGGAGCTTCGATCTAGTCAGGCAGATGTTCATCGATCCGTTCTGATTTTGCGATAGACCATATCGACGTGATCTGCTTTGAGCATCGATCTGGTCAGACTGATTTCCATCGATTTGTTTTGTCATCTTTAAAATACGGAACTAATAAATTCCCCCTTTTTGATGATGACAAAACCTAGCTTCTATGTCTTCTTATTCAGTCTTTTAAAAATTCTGAAGCGTATACTTGCGGATCAATTAATTTTTCTTGTTCAAAATAAATGAACACAGTTAAGTTGTAGTTCGGATTGATTAAGCCATTTTGTTCAAAATAAATGAACTAAGACTTAGATAAGAACTCTTATTTTTATTGAACAAAAATCTGATAAACATTTACAGACATGTCTGACTTATATAGACATCTACTTCTTCGCTGAAGACTGAGCTGGCTTGAAATCCTTTATCTTTTCCCCCTTTTTGTCAGCAGCAATCTCCTGAAGAAAGTCTACGATCTGTGCGAGCTGAGCGCTGATAGCATCAAGACGAGTGTCTTGAGCAATGAGGGACTTGGCGACAGAAGCCCGAACTTCAGTGGCCAGCTCGATCTGTTCTTTTCTCATGCTGTTTTTATATGAAGCTTGCTGAGAGAACATGTCATTCAGTCCGCGCTGAATACTGCTAATGTTAGCCGTCATCTTATCTCTGAAGGATTCAAAATCCAAGTATGTGGACCGTTGACTCTGATGAACTTCTCTAACTTGTTGAGATAGAGAGAGACAGTTATCAGAAAGGAATTGAAGTGACTTGGCCAGAGATGGGGCTCCATCAGATAAATGGCTCGGAGAGTGATCAGATGGTGACGTAGTATGATCAACCTCGGCGGCAATTGATACAAGTGAAGACACATCAGATTGGTGTGTTTCGGACCGGATCAAAGTAACCAAGTCTGAAGAGAATTCTTTCAAAAATGCCAAATCTTTATCAGACTGATCTGGAGGAGTGATATGTCTGGTAGGCTCCTCAACCTGTAAAGCTGCAACAACTGTTGACACCACCAGATCCGGATCGACTGAGTCTGGTGAGACAACTGTCGTAGTTTCGGCGGTTGGACTGTGTTGAATGTGGGAAGCTGAGGATGTCAGAGGGATGGAGGTTGTTGGAGAGTCCAGCAAGACATCCATGGCTTCAGTCTCAGCGGCAGACGGAGCATTAGTCAGTGGCTGCTCCACTGTACCAGAAGGAATTGGCTCAAAGAAAGGTTCGGCCATAGTCTTGCTCGCAGATGGGTGATCCGGGCTGGGAGCTAGAGTGGATATGTTGAGCTTCTGTCGTTGAAAACGAACAGCCAAGTGAAGAGCATGAATATCCATTTCCAGCTGAGCAATTACAGCACCATCATCTTTGGCAGTCGGATTGTTGGCATCAAAATTCGCCTTCTTGGCTGTAATGAGCAAAATTGCCAGTCTGAGCCTGTGGTTAGCCTGGAACAATTCTTTGCGATGCACCGCAATTCATACGTCATCAGTCTCTGTCCCCTTAAGGACTTCTTGTTCCATCTTATGGAGTCTCTTCAGCTTGCCGAAGAACAGATCAAAGTGGTTGATCGTTCTGAATGCAACCCATTCATCAAATACCACAGTAAACTCCTTTACTTTTTCTTCAACATCTTCCATAGCGATGTCGATTGCAGTTTGAGCGGCTGACTTGGGTTTTGAAGAGAGGGGCTCAGTGAGAACTGCCTTGCCTTTGCCGATGGGAGACGAGGTCTTGATCCCTGATTGGGTGTAGTTTCCCAATTCGGTGGTAACAATGCCTTTGACCACAGGGATGGCAGAATGGACTCGGATGGTGACTTTGGGTACAGTGGATGGAACTGTTGAAGGTTGAGTTGGAGTTGGGGTTGCAGGGGTGGCTTTTGTTGAGGTCAAGATAGGTAAGGTTTTGATGTTGAAGGTTGACAGAGGCTTGGTGATCTGGGTTCTTGGCTTCTTTGGAGGAGGCTTGGCTGGAGACGAATGAGCAGACGTAGACTGAGTTTCCTCTGAGTCAGTCTGGATTGTCAGTTTACGCTTGACTCGAGTTTTTCGAGCAGCAGCCTGTTCTTGTCCCTGTTCAATCTTGACAGTCACCAGATCGGAGGGAGTGGGTGGAGCACTTATGGACTTAAGTAGTGCCAATCCCTTGGGGTTGAGAATCTTGAAGGGGCTTAGAGCAGACGGCTTCCCCAGCTCGATGTCCAGAGTCTCCAATAGCTTGCTGAGAGGAACAGCAAAGCACACAACCTGTTTGGATGCGATAACCGTTTCAAGCAGGACTCCAAACAAGATCGCGGACCAATTCATCTTTTGTCCGGAGTGGATAGCAGCCATGGCCCGGAATTTTTTGGCAGCGACAACGTCATAGCTTTCGGCTTTTCCCAATAGTGGCTTGCCAACAATCTCACAGAGAACATGAAAATGAAACAACATTTCCTTCTTCTTGAAGGATGGCTGCAGTCTGTGGCCAAAAATAGATACTTTCCCCTAAAGAATGGTGATAGTGGCCTGAGGGATGTGGCCAAAATCAGTCAGTCCGGTGTTGGGAAGACCAAAGGTCTTTGACAGCGTCGACTGAGAAATATCAAAAGATTTGCCCTTGACGGACGTGGAGATGAACGTCTTTTGAGACACAGCATTGGTGAATAACTCGCGAATCTCCGACTCGTAAACCACAGTCCAGCACTCCAGAAAGTTCCTTAGTCCAGAAGATTCCAAAGATTTGAACATGGAGACCATTTCTGGATCTTCAGCCCTGTAGATCTCATTAAACTCAACAGATAGAGAGTTGTGAGTGATAGTGGCCATTTGAATGTAATGAAGAATGCGAAGAAATTGGAAATATTTGAGAGTTAGAAACAGACAGCAGTAATTCATAAAAAGTGAAATGAAATTGAGATGTACAGCCCGTTAAATAGGAGAGAGAGGACACGTGTATGTATCTCAATGACTAATTCAAAATAAACGGACAGGATGAGAGAGAGATAAGGCTGTTAAAATTCAATCAGTCCGTGCTGTTTTAAACAATTACTATATTAAAGACTGATTGTAACAGAGCAGACAGATCATAGGATAATATCAGATTTGACAGAGATATGTCTGAAAGTTCGGACCGGTCTGCGTCTTTCTGATTTTTTTTTGTATTATCGATATGTGCCTAGTTCACGGTCTTTAAAAGCAAAAAGAAAGATACCTCTAAAATATCAAGATAAGTCTATTAAACCAAGAATTTGACGAAAATAATTAAACTTAGCCCCAGGGAGTGGTTTGGTGAAGATATCTGCTGTTTGCTGGTCTGTTGAAATATGCTCGATCCGAATTTCCTTTTTGCCAACGTGATCTCGAATAAAATGATGTCTGATATCAATATGCTTTGTTCGAGAGTGCAGAACTGGATTATACATTATAGCAATGGCACTGGTGTTGTCACAAAATATCGGAGACTCAACAGCTTGAATGCCATAGTCTCTGAGCTGATGTTGAATCCAGAGCATTTGAGCGCAATAGCTTCCAGCGGCAAGATATTCTGCCTCAGCTGTAGATGTGGCAATAGATGTTTGCTTCTTGCTAAACCATGAGATCAATCTTTCACCTAGAAATTGACAGGTTCCACTGGTGCTTTTGCGATCAATCTTACACCCAGCATAGTCAGCGTCTGAATATCCAACTAAACTGAAATTTGAATATTTGGAATACCAAAGACCAACGTTCTGAGATCCTTTGAAGTATTTAAGAATGCGCTTAGCAACAATAAAGTGTGATTGCTTTGGATCAGACTGAAATCTAGCGCACATGCAAACTGAGAACATAATATCAGGCCGGCTCACTGTAAGATACAATAGCGATCCGATCATTCCTCGATACATGGTTACTTCAACTGCTGTTCCCCCTTCGTCTTTATCTAGCTTAATTGAAGGACTCATTGGAGTTGACGCAGTTTAACAAGTCTCCATTCCGAATCTCTTGAGAAGCTCTTTGGTATACTTGGTTTGATTGATAAAAATACCACTGCTGAGCTGTTTGACTTGGAGACCTAGAAAGAATGATAGTTCTCCCATCATACTCATCTCAAACTGTCCCCGCATTAACTAGAGAATTTCTCGCAGAGTTTGGGGTTAGTTGACCCAAAAATGATATCGTCAACATAGATTTGAACAAATAAGGTATGTTCCCCCTTAATAAATTTAAATAAAGTTTTATCCACTGAGCCGATCTGAAAATCGTGATTCAGAAGAAATTGAGACAGAGTGTCATACCATGCTCTTGGAGCTTGTTTCAGTCCATATACGGCTTTATTCAGTAGATATACATGATCTGGAAATGAGTGGTTCTGAAATCCAGGAGGTTGCTCAATGTAGACTTCCTCCTGAAGCTTACTATTTAGAAAAGCACTCTTTACGTCCATTTGATATACTTTGAAGTCTTTAAAAGCAGCAAATGCAAGAAATATTCGGATTGCTTCAAGTCTGGCGACTGGTGCAAAAGATTCATCGAAGTCAATTCCTTCTTCTTGTCGGAAGCCTTGAGCCACCAGTCTTTCCTTGTTTCTAACCACCACTCCATCTGTGTCTAGCTTGTTTATGAAAACCCATCTGGTTCCAATAACAGGCAGACCACTTGGCCTGGGGGTTAGTCTCCAGACTTGATTTTGTTCAAATTGATTAAGCTCTTCTTGCATTGCTTTTATCCAGTTATAATCAGTCAAAGCTTCATCAATCTGTTTGGGTTCCAGATTAGATATAAAAGCGGCATGAGTGAATTCATCCAACATCTGTCCTCTGGTTCTTATGGCTGCAGAAGGACTTCCAATTACTAGATCAGGTGGATGCCTCTTTATCCATCGATAGCTTGATTCTGGATTATCTTGTCCAGACGGATGAGTAATAGCAACATTATCAGCATCTGCTTTAATATTAGGGTTCAGAACTTCCGGATCGGCTCGATCTGGAAGAACTTCAGTGCATTGATCCGATCTATCTGGTACTTCAGGTTCCGGTGGATTATCTCTTGATTTGTTAGCTACAATCTCATCATCACTGTTAGCTTCGAGATGGATATTTTCCATCTGATTTTGAATTAATTCCTTGTTACCCTCAATACACAAGGATTCATCAAACACTACATGAACTGATTCTTCTACAGTTAAAGTGTGATTATTGAATATGCGAAAGGCTTTACTATTGGATGAATATCCTAAGAATATTCTATTATCTGATTCTTACCATTATCGTGAACGAAACATTTGCAACCAAATATATGAAGGTGAGAGATAGACGGTTTGTTACCTGTCCATACTTCATATGGAGTTAGGTTTAACTTCTTGTTAATCATAGATCGATTTTGAGTGTAGCATGCAGTATTTACAGCTTCTGCCCAGAACTTTTGGGAAATACCAGAATCTGCAAGCATTGTTCTTACTGCCTCCTTAAGCGTTCTGTTCCTTCGTTCCGCAACTCCATTTTGTTGAGGAGTTCGAGCGGCTGAGAATTCATGCTTAATTCCTTGGTCTTCTAGAAAGGAGTCAAGATTCTGATTTGAGAATTCAGTGCCTTTGTCACTTCGAATTCTATCTATACTTGATGATTTCTCATTCTGAGTGCGTTTCAGCAGCTTGATCAACTTCGGACCGGTCTGATCTTTACTGCTAAAAAATATAGTCCATGTAAACCGTGAGTAATCATCAATAACAACAAGAGTATACCGCATTCCCCTAAACTTGTTATAGGTATAGAACCAAACAAGTCCATATGTAATAGTTCTAAGCAGCGTGATGAGGATTTGGCATTCTTGTTTTTGAAGGATGATCTGATCTGTTTGCCCATTTGGCAAGCTTCACAGATCTTATCCTTGGCAAAGTCGATCTTGGGCAGACGGACAACTAAATCATGTTTACATAGGCTAGAGATAGTCTTAAAGTTGAGATGATTCAAGCGTTTATGCCATAGCCAGTGTTTATTATCATTATTCGCGATGAAGCAAGTAGGATTATCAGGTTGAGCAAAATTCCAGTTAATCTTATATGTGTTTCCATTTCTGATTCCTACGAGCATGGTCATACCGTCTGACGTTTTAATAGTGCAAGTGTGTTTGTGAAATTCTACAGCATAACCATTATCACATAGTTGACTTATACTGATTAGATTATAGCATAGATTTTCAACTAATAGCACATCATTGATAGTAATATTACCATGGACAATCTTACCCTTGCCCGCGGTCTTACCCTTTGAATTATCCCCGAAGATGATTTTTGGTCCAGTACAATCTGTGACTTCAGACAGCAGCTCAACGTTTCCTGTCATGTTACGAGAACACCCACTGTCTAAGTACCAGTCCGACACTTGTTTCTTCAGTACCTGTCATCAAGCATAATTACTGTTGGTACCCAATCCTACTTGGGTCCAGAACGGATTAGCCCTTTGGGAACCCACACCTGAATCAACTTTAATGGCTTGTGTGTGTCTGGTGTGATGTGAGCTGATCTATTTCGATGTTGTGTGTGATAATGTGTACGATATGGAGACCTTTGATTCTTATAAGGTAATCTATATCTTCGTTGAACAGGTTTTGAGTTATAGTAGTAGGATGGTCTTCCTTGCCTTAGATCTTGCACCTTTAGGTTTGGTCTGATAGACACAAAGCTTGCTGGTGCCTTTTCTTTGGCTTGGTTAACGTACCCAATTCCTTTTCTCAAACCTTGATCCCCGAAGGAGACTCCCATTTGAATTGTAGGCGCTTCGGTTTCATATACTGTGCTGGATTTAACAAATGTCATATGTTTGATTTTGTTCTTTACCAGCAACAATTCAGATTCATCTTTGGTGCAGTTATTGATATCAAAGCCTATGCCGGTGATATCACCGACATTTCTTTGTACCTTTTGCAATTCTTCTAGTGATGCTCTTGATTTTGTCCATGTTTTGAAAATATGAGAAAGCTTAGCATTTTGTGTGCTAATTTTCTTGTTTTTTTCATGGAGCTGATCGTACGAGATTTTCAGCTTATTTAGCTCGATCTGTAGATTATTGCACTCACCTAGCTCAGAGCAGCTTGGTTTGATGTGCTCATCTATTTGATCATTGGCTTTAGCTTTAGTTTTCTCAAATGATTCAGCTAAAATTCTATAATCATTAGCCATGTCTTGCAGTGCGGACATAAGCTCTTCACGTGTGAATCATTTGAGTCAAGATCGAATACCTCGTCTGTTTGACTCATTTCTTCGTCTACCATTAGACATTGAATATCCTCTTCGCTTTCGCTGGATGAATATTCGGAGCTTTCTGATTCTGAGTCAGTCTGAGCCCACTTGTTGTTGTCTTCCTCTGCTACTAGAACCTTTTGGGACTTCCCATGATGATTTTTATGATCTTTGTAGTGCTTCTTTTTCTTGTCATCACGATGCTTTTCTTTTCGTTCATCCTTCTTCGATCTGGTGCAATCTGCAATAAAGTGTTTGGTCTTACCACAATTGTAGCAAGCCTGATCATTAACAGCATCGTCTTTTCTCGATTTATAGTGATGAGTGGGTTTGAAATTTCGTTTATTCTTAGACATGAATTTACCAAATTTCTTGATAAATAATGACATAGTATCATTACTTATGTGCTCGATAGATCGGTCTGTTGAAGGGGTGGTCTGGTCTGGAATGGCTGCCAGTGCTTTGTTTGGTTGAGAGATGAATGGCTCTGCTTCATCTCTAGTGATCAGTTCAAACTCATATGCCTTAAGATCTGCGAACAGATCATGCAGTTCAACTTTGTTCAGATATTTAGACTCCCTCATTGCAATAGTCTTGACATCCCATTCTTTTGGCAATGCTCTCATTACTTTCAGAACAATCTCTCTGTTAGAGTATTCTTTGCCCAGACCATTTAGTTCATTGATAATGCCAGTGACTCTTTCATCAAACTCGTTTAGAGTTTCTCCAGGCTTCATTTTTACGCTCTCAAATTTTTGTAGAGCAACAGTCAGCTTGTTTTCCTTAATATGGTCGTTCCCTTCACATAGCTGTGCTATCTTCTCCCAAATTTCTTTAGCAGTTGAGCACATTTTGATTTTACTGAACATATTCTTGTCTTGAACAAGATGTCTTTGGTTACGTTGTCTAGATTTGCTTTCTTTCTTTCTTCATTCGTCCAGAGGGATCTGTCCTTCTCGACCATTAGGGGTTCACCACCAGTAATGGCGGCTGCTGTATTGACTTTCAGAATTTTCATTGGTCCATCAGTTATGACGAACCACATATCGTCATCGTGTGCTGCCAGATGAGCTTGCATTCTGATTCTCCAATCATCATAGTCTTCTTTTGAGAACATAGGAATCTTGTTGAATGAAGCCATCAGTCCAATTATCTTTAATGATTAAGACGACCTGCTCTGATACCACTTGTTATGATCGGTCCTGAGTGTTTAGAGGGGGGGTGAATGAACACTCTTTTAAAATAAATCCTTTTTAATTTCTCTCGGGTTAGTGAAAGAAATCTATTTCTTAATCAACTTTTCTGAAGAACAGACCACTGAATATTTTAGTGCGGAACAATCTGTTCTAGACTAGTAAGAACGGCTCGGTGGCTTAAAGGGTATAACGTAGTGCAGAATGATAAAAGACAAAATATGTTTCTGGAAGTTCGAAGGTGGTGTAATCCTTCTACGTCTCCTTGTACAAACCCGATTCAGCTGGATTTACCTCACTACCAGGCTGAAACGCCTAGTCTCTCGATCTGTTCAGACATACATTGTCTGACAGTTACAATTGATTCTCACTTCTCTATCTTAGTAAATAATACAAAAGATGGACTAATTTTGTCTATGCACACAATGATCCTGTGATGATCAAATATTACAATATGCTTGTCCTTGAAAACTTTCGGCTCAAGAATATCTGACTTGTAAGCTTGTGCTGTTTTTTTTCTTTTCGTTTCTTGATTGATCAGATCAGTCTGAGCTCTTTAGTTGCATCCTTATATAGTTGATTGCATCAACGACATTATTTCCTTTTCTGTGCAACTCTTGACTCAGCTCAGACTCTGAGTAAGCTTCAGTCTAATTCTTTTAGGCACTTGACATTCTGGTTTATGCTTTCGGCGTCTGTCAGGTAAGCTCTTCTTTGTCTTCTTACCTTTTACGGTAATCCTCAGTCCTTGGTCTTTTTCAGCATTAATTGCATCGTTAAATGCTTCAATAAATAGCCGTTAATGATTCGGACTGAAGAGCAAAGCTTGTCTGCTCAGATCTGATTATTGTTGAGCTGATCTGGAGCTTCGATCTAGTCAGGCAGATGTTCATCGATCCGTTCTGATTTTGCGATAGACCATATCGGCGTGATCTGCTTTGAGCATCGATCTGGTCAGACTGATTTCCATCGATTCGTTTTGTCATCTTTAAAATCCGGAACTAACAGAATTCAATACCATTTAATATCAAGTACAGTATATACATGATATGTATGATATGTTATATTATTGAATTTTAAAACTGTAACAGAACACTAACCTAAGTACATGCTTTATCATTTTATAATCAGGATCTTAATCTATGAAAGTTCCTACTTTTATCTTTACTAGTTATGAGCAACTAAATACAGGAATCATGTCATTGCTCATCCATATATCTATATGTTTGTGTTTGGTCAAATAATTAATATAATTGCTTGATTTAGTAATCCAATTATGATACCAACCCCAAAAAAGGCTAACATATTTTTACTTGTCTAATGATTAAAAACAACACAAACTAATTTTAACAAAATATGGATGAGGACTAAATTGTGCTGTAAAGAGAATGAATATAATTGTTGTTTTAAAGTGTGACTCATCATCTAATTATTCAGCCTCAAGCACGTGTATTTTCATTCCTCTCTTTTTTTTTCAGTATTTTTCTTTAACATCTATTCACTAAATTAACATTTAGTCAATTTATTAAAATCTAGTCCATATATATTATCATTATTCTTTTTACCATTTATTCATTATCTCTATGTTTTTCAATACATATATGCAATATCAAAATATATATAACTATGCTTCTGAATGATTTAATATATATGATATGATAATTATGTATGATTGTATAAAGTTTCGGGTCATGACACCAGAACTTGATTAATGTCAATTATATTAAGGGTATTTTTGTAATTTTAAATATTTCCAAGGGTTTTTTTGTAAATATATAATTTTTTAAAAAAAAATATTTTTTTTTAAAAACTAAACAAACCAAACGAAGAAAAAGAAATGTGTACCACTAGTGTCCATTTTGAGGAGTTGTACTAGATATACACGTACATGTTAAAGAAATAGTGAAAGTTAACCGACCATCTAGTTCGACTATTCTCAAACAAAAAAATTGAAGAGTAAATCTAAGAAAAACAAATCCTGGTTACTTGTTGTATCGCTAGCTGTATTTTCTTAATCTTTGAATTGTGATAGTTGTTGATAAATCTTTGTAAGTAACACTTATAATCTTTGTTAAATTTTGAAGTAAAGAAGAAAAGGAAAAGAGTTGCTCTACACCCCTTTCCCTTGATATTCAGATTATATTAATGAATGCTGTGACACTAAATTTTGCTTTCACATATTACATTTATGAAATCTATGAAATATAATAAAGTTGATAAATAAGGAAGTGCAAGTAGGTTTATTCACTCGAAGCTAATTTTTTAAGAAATAAAGCTCATTTCATTGCAGCATAGATTTCATTGATTGCACTAAAAGACTTCGAGGGTAGAAGATAAAAATTAAGGTATGTTGTGATCGAGTAACACGCGACAATTGTTGTACACTTGACATGTGAATTGATGAATTACATGAGATTTCGTGTTATGTGTCATTCATAGCATTCATAGTTGTGATATCAGTGTATGAAATTAAATGTTTTGTTAACACAGTTTAATTTAAAAAGTTTATCCTATTAATTTTCATACCAACTTATGATACCAAAATTATTATTATTTTCTCCCTAAAAATATTACAAATCACAGATTTTGCCATACTTTCTTTTATCAAATATTTGTATCTTTCATAAATTATTATATCTTTTCATGAAGTCATTACAAAATAGTAGTGTGTAATGTATCTAGCAACCGTCTAATAGAATTTTTTTACCAACCCGGAGCGGCGAGTAACCATGAAAATTTATATGATCCCAAAATTTCTCCAAAAAATTAGTAAAATGAAATAAAAATAAAAGAGAGAGAATTAAGTCGGAGAATTAAGAAGGTTTAACAATAGTACGCGACTTAGTGCGTGATTTAGTGAAACATAGTGTGCGAGTTAGTGAAAAATAGTGTGCGACTTAGTGGCATTAAAGCATATACTTATTATGTCAGACCGTGACCGAAGTTCCAGTGCTGATATGAGGTTAAAAAGATTACGTGACTTATGCTAATACTCGTTTGTGAGTATTATTTTGGCTAATTTAATTTAATATAATAAAAAAGAAAAAAATTCAAAAAATAACGTTGATTGAAAAAATTAAACATTTTATTGTAATTCGCGATCTCGGTATGCAAATTCAACTGTTCTAAAGTTGCAATCTCGGTATGCGAATTTAACTGTTTTAAAGTTGCAATCTCGGTATGCGAATTTAACTATTTTAAAGTTGCAATCTAGGATTGCGAATTTAACTATTTTAAATTTTAAACAAATAATTTTTTTATAAAGTTTAATCAATATACAATTTCTAATTAGAATGCATCAAATATATTTGTGTTTAAAACATTAGGGGCTGGACCGGGTCCTAAAAATATTAAGGAATAAAAATAATAATTTTTTTGTAAAGTTGCATTTCAATATACAATTTTTAATTTGAATGTATCAAATATATTTGTATTTAATTACAATTATTTTATCCCTAATATTTTCAGGACTGGTTCAGTCTATAATGTTTTAAACCACATAAATATTTGAACTATGAATTGATGATCTGAAATAGTACACATAAAAATAAATATACTATTATTTATATTGAACTCTAAATATTTCATTCGGTCCCACAAGTACGTCTATGTATCTCTCGTTGTCTTCTAGATGGCTCAGATTCCTCTACATTCCGTGTTTGTTATTGAGGAGGTCTAATCCTAGCACTGGAATCACCAATATCATGATATTGTGGAGTCAAGTCGGAGAATATAACAGGTGAGAGATCAAAATGTGGACGTGGATATGTAGAATCAGGTACCTCATTTACGGATCTTCTGCTTCGTGTACCCGGTCCTACACAGTCACACCCACATTTTGATATTTCACCTGTTACATTCTCCGACTTGACTCCATAATATCATGATATTGGTGAGTCCAGCGCTAGGATTAGACCTCCTCAATCACAAACGCGGAATGTAGATGAAGTTGAGACATCTAGAAGACCACAACGAGAGATATATAGACGTGCTTGTGGGACCGGAAGAAATATTTAGAGTTCAATGTAAAGTCATATATTTATTTCTATGTGTACTATTTCAGATCATCTATTCATATTTCAACTATTTATGTGGTTTACAACATTATGGACTGAACCGGCCTGAAAATATTAGGGATTAAAAAAAATTATAATTAAATACAAATATATTTAACACGTTCTAATTAAAAATTGTATATTGAAATGCAACTTTACAAAATAAATTATTATTTTTATTCCTTAATATTTTCAGGACCCGATCCAGTCTTTAATGTTTTAAACACAAATATTTGATGCATTCTAATTAGAAATTGTATATTGAATTGAAACTTTATAAAAAATTATTTTTTAAAATTTAAAATAGTTAAATTCGCAATCCCGGATTGCAACTTTAAAATAGTTAAATTCGCATACCGAGATTGCAACTTTAGAACAGTTGAATTCGCATACCGAGATCGCGAATTACAATAGAATGTTAAATTTTTTCAATTAACGTCATTTTTTGAATTTTTTTTCTTTTTTATTATATTAAATTAAATTAGCCTATTATTTTAGTAATTATCATGCACATCCTGTTGGTCATGCAATAGTCGCCCCAAAATCAGTTATTATTTCAGTTCGAGGAAAAACCATTTCAGTTGTTATATCCTATTTCGAGGATTTTTGGATAAATAAGATAAAACATTTAAAAAAAGGTAAGCCAACCGTTGCTGCACACATTCGTCTCACGCCCAAACGTACCATGCCACTTTTCTTCTCACCGTCCCAACCTCTGTTCCCCGCCGTTGCCTTCATTCCGCGGTCGGTTCCGTTAACATTCACTCGTCGACGCCTTTCCGTTGCGGAGGTGTCGGCGTCTAATAAACTGGACGCTTTCACGCAGTACTCCGGCTACCTCTTTCAGATGACCGCATCCGAAGGCGAGTCATTGACTGAATACGACATTTCCAAAATCAGAGCTATATATATGAAAAAGCCTTTTATTCTTCTGCGACGACTCTTTCAAATAACAACCACCCTGGGCAAGTGGTTCGCTCTACGGTACTACGACACTCTTACCGAGAGCGCCGATTTGATGTTCGAGGTTAGAATTTTAAACGCCAATAGTTTTAGAATTTGAACGTCATTTTTTTGCATGTGTTCTATGTTGAAAATGTTTTCAATCTGTGTGAATTGGTTTCTCGCGATTTAATAGTCAAACGAATGTAGCCTCAAGGAATTGGGATTGACAGGAATATGGTGTTTATCGACAAATGAAAAACTGTACGAAGAAGGTTGATAGGTGAGTTTAAAACGAAATCCTCGAAGTGTTACAAGCAAAAACAACTCTAGTCAGAAGAAACATTTTAGTGCACACAACTTCAAAATGTTACAACCCGACACACCCAAAGATAAAGGGAATTTGTCTTAAATTTCCGGATGAATTTTTTTCATGAGAACTGAATTATTTATTTTCGATTGCATATTAGTGCAATACTGCGATCCCTTTTCTTGATGGCTCAATCACTCGCTTAGCAATTCAGCTGCATTTGTATCATATTTCTGGACTTAACTACTTGAACGTTAACTGCTAACTACTATTGTTTGGCTATCAACTGTTGCTCAAACATCCATCTTGTTGCCCAAATGTCTTTTTTAAGTTGTGGTGCCAACATTAATGAAGCATGATTCTGCTTGATATAAGTTGTTATACGCCACTGTCGTGTTGATGCAGCTTTTATCTGAGTAATTGAGCTGTCTCGCGACGTTTTTTATTTGTGAAACGTGTGTTATTTTTATTTAGTTAAAATCGTCATACTGAAAACACACACTTTACGGTTAGGATTTCACCAAGTATAGTTCTGACTTCTATCTTTAAACTTACATGTATGCCCATCGATGTAATTTTTGGTTGATGAGTGGAGACTAAGTGCTAAATGCATGAGTTTCTTTACTTTATATTTTGTGTTCCTCCGCCTGGTCTGGTCTTTGATCTGTTTTTGCGGTTTGTTCCTTTCTTCTCATTGTAAATTGTAGGTGAGGGCAGCTGAATTGAGGAAGATATTAGTACAACTTGGCCCGGTAAATCTTGTTCCATATTTATCAGAATAATAGTTAATCGGAAATATCTTTCTTTTTATTTCCACTCTTGCTGTCAGCATCATTTTTATTGTGTTAATTATGAAGCAGCTCGATTACATTCATTATCATGAATTAAATATACTTTTAAGTTGCATGATTTCAAATCTTCATAACTTTGTTTAGTCCACAGAAAAATAAGATTCTAGGATACATTACGTCTGGAATGGAAAACATGCATTTAGTATGTATCTATGCACAAAAGAATATTCTTAGGTCATTGAGGGAGTTTGTTGAATACTTCCTTTTAACTTTTTCTCCCATTTCTTGCCATCCTTATGGTAGATGATTGAATTTTTACATGTGAACTAATGTGGCCAAGGTATTTGGACTTCGGTCCTAGATTTGAGTCATATCGAGTACATGGGTGCATAAAAGTTTAAATTTTTTATTTATTTAATGGATGAACTTATCTTGCAGAATCTAATACAGAGATGTTTCGGCATAGATCTATTTATAAATCTTGCTAAAAGTTTTCATCGCATGCTTTATTCATCATACCACTAAGTTCCTCGCGACTAATCACCTTGTCTAAGACCTGAGCTTAAATTCAGAGTGGGATTTCCATTAACCAATACGAGTCTGTAGAAGAGTGTAAACATTCCATGATCTATTTTCTCCATTTACTGTCGAAATTCACGGCAGACATGATCTCATTTAAGAAATCCCAAGAGACCGAATCATAGGCCTTCTCGAAATCCGCTTTAATGAATAGCTTAGTCAACTGATCCATTTAGAACAAGGATGCCATCCAATATCTGCATGCAACAAACGAAAGCTGACTGATTCTCGGTAACACAACATGGTCTAAGCCCTTCAATTATCGGGGCATTCAATGCGTTATCTATGTTGCTGCAACATTTGTATCTGCAAAAGAAATTTGCATTTGAAATTGATTTTTAACCATTGATAAGATTTTTAAAAACTATGGCAACATCGTATTTATCATCTAAAAAAATACACAGGTAAGACAAGCATGACCATCAATAAACCATTTCCTAATATCCCACATATATTGGGATTTAACTCGATCAATCCCCAAATTCACCAATTATTTAAGGAAAGAAATATCCTTAATTTATCAACACTTATTAATATTTTGCATTCATTTTCAACTGTTTCAACAACAACTTCCGAACAAATTTTTCTAGTGCCCTTGGCAAATGCCTGCTGGAGACAAGTGGTTAAACAACATAATTCTCCCATACAGAACCCCACCAGGTTTCCACCTAAATGTCATATAAAATATACTTCCTTACTTGATTTGTAATAAAACTGTTTTACTAGATTATGCTTTACGATTGAAGCTGATTATTTTTTGAATTGGAGACAAAAAACAATGATGTACAAATGAGGGACAGTAGGCCCATATGCCTACTCACTTATATAAGACACATGGTTACTTTTTTGCTTCGAAATTTGATGTGGATTGGTGTCCGATAAAATGGAAGATTACATGTTGGAAATAGATTTAATTAAGATATAGTTTCGATTTTATTGTGATTTAATTGGATAATTTTCGCCTACCATACACCATTATGAATGTGTGATAATTGTTTCGAAAATAAGTAAGAGTTTTGACATTTTGATCATTTGCTTGTGGCATTTGGTGTTACGGTAAACCATAACAGCTAGTCCGCCCTCTTGTATTGTTAATAATCAATAAAACCATAACACCTAGTCCCCATCTTGTATTGTTTTTTTTTTATCAGACAAATATAATATTATATAATAGTTTGTGCGAGAAGCACAACAAAGTTATTACATAAAATGAAAAACCGAAAAGCCTAGTGATGATGTTGTAGCGCTATTCTAGGATACTAAACTGCTGACAAACATACTAACGGTTCCCGTCTCCAATCAACAAACGAGTACAAAAATTTATCCTTTCCTCTATTTGTTATCCAAAACCACGATCGATAAATGACTAGTTCCAATAAATCTTCCTCCTTGTTCTCTCGACCTTGGAAGCATAAATTGTTTCGATGAAGCCAAATCGTCCATAATAATGTGCTCCAGATCGTCCTCCAAGCTTTCCGTCCCCTTTTTCTTGTCCGTAATCCCTGATGATGCAAATAATGAGATACGGACTCCGCTGGTAATACCGTAGTGACTCCTAGCCATCTGTAGCACTTCATCCATAAGTCATATGACGCTTTGCAGCCAAAAAACAGATGTTGAGATGTCTCCTCCGTTAAGAGGCATTTTGCGCAGTTCCCAGCCTCTTCTCCCGTGAGTATGTTCCTTTGACGGAGATTTGCTCTTGTCGGTAGTCTATCTCGAATCACCCTCCAAGTAAATGCCGCCACCTTGGAAGGTGCCAGAGTCTCCCAAATAGACTGATATGTCTCTGATAATTGTGCATCAAGCGTTGAGTCATCCATCATCACGGCATAGGCTGATTGAGCAGAGTATCGTTTGGAATCATCATTGTGCCATATCCATAAATCCTCTTGTTCCGGTGTCAAAGTATACCTGTCCAACAAAGCAACCATATCATGAAATACATCAAAGTCCCTCTCCAATAAGTCCCTTCGCCAGTCCCAACGCCATTCCCATACCCCCTCCACCCATACCCCCATCTGCGCTATAAGAATATCTTTATCACGAGCTAGAAGCGCTAATCTAGGAAAAGATTCCTTTAAGCTGTTACTCCCCGCCCAAAACATCATGCCAAAATCTTGTTCCCAACCCATTCCCAACTTTTCTTGTGATCCCTTGTTTAAACCATCTGGAATGATCCTGGAATGTACACTTCAAAATTTCTCGCCACCATGGTGAAACCGAGTTAATCCTCCGCCCCCCCCCCCCCCCCCCCCTTGCTCTAACAGGCTGGAACTATTAAAACCATATCTTGGCCGAAGAACCTTCCACCATAAAGTACTGTCATTATTCAAAATCCCCCAACACCATTTCCCCAAAAGTGATTTGTTGAAACGATCCAAATTTCGCACCCCCAATCCCCCCTTGGATTTCGGTTTGCAGATCTCTGACCATTTAACCCAAGCCACTTTCCGGCAACTCTCCCCTCCTCCCCATAAGAAGGCAGTCTGAATGGACTGAAGTTTTTTGAGAATTGTCTTTGGAGCACGATAAAAAGAAAGGTAATAAATTGGTAAGGAAGTAAGCACAGCATTGAGCAGAATCAATCGACCTCCCATCGACAAACTTTTATCTTCCCATGCCGCCAATCTTTTCCGGTATTTATCAATCACCGGATTCCAAGTAAGCTTATTTTTTGGATTCACCCCAATCGGCATCCCTAAATATGTGCAAGGTAATTTACCCACCTTGCAGTGTAGACCGTCTGCCAATGAAATAATCAAATCATCATCCACATTAATCCCCATTAACTGACTTTTGTGAAAGTTGATTCGTAACCCAGAAAGCAATTCAAAATTGCTCAAAATTCCTTTGAAGAACAATGCATTATCCTTTGTTGCCTCACCCACGAGCAATGTGTCATCTGCAAATTGTAGGTGTGATATCATTATCCTATCTCTGCCCACAAATAGAGGTGTGATTAACTGAACCTGTATGGCTTTTTTAATCAATCTACTGAGAGCCTCTGCGACAATCACAAACAAGAAAGGAGATAATGGATCTCCTTGTCTCAATCCTCTCTGTAACCTAAATTCCTCTGTTGGACTTCCATTAATCAAGACCGACGATGTGGCGCTCGAAATGCACTCCATTATCCATTGTATCCATTTAGCGTCGAAATTCATCAATTTCATAACATGTTGGAGGAAGTTCCAGTCCACCGAATCATATGCCTTTTCAAAATCCACCTTGAGAATCATTCCTTTGTTCTTGTTCCGTTTCATCTCATCGATCAATTCGTTTACCACCAAGATTCCATCTAAGATGTGTCTGTGACCAATAAACGCAGACTGCGATGGAGAGATAATCCTATCCAGAACTCTAGACAGGCGGTTTGCAAGCACCTTCGCCAAAACTTTGTAGACACATCCAATCAGCGCTATCGGTCGGAATTCCTCTAGTTTAGTAGGATTTTCTTTCTTTGGGATAAGAACAATAAATGACAGATTTGATCCCTTAACCAATCTGCCATATGTGTGAAATTGTTGAAAGAATGTAATGAAATCATCCTTCAATATTTCCCAAAACTGCTTGACAAATCTAAAATTGAATCCATCAGGCCCTGGACTCTTTGTGCTGTCGCAGTCCCAAACCGCACTTTTAATCTCTTCTGCCGAAAAATTCTCTGTGAGTTGACTGTTCTCGTTCGTCGTGAGTTGATCGAACTGAACCCCGTTAAGAATTGGTCTCCTCCATTCCGTCGTGGTAAATTGCTTAGAAAAATGATCGTGAACTCCTTCCTTAATTCCCTGTACATCGTCCTTCCATTGACCATTGATGTACAATCCCACAATCTCATTTCGCTTCCGCGTCCGATTAACCACTTTATGAAAGTAACTTGAATTCACATCCCCTTCCCGAATCCATTTTATTCTCGCCTTCTGATATAACAATGTGTCTTTCATACCTAGCTGATTCTGTAACACGCTGATCTCATTCTGTCGAATCTGAGCCTCGGTTACCGAAAGTTCTCTGTCCTCCGCCAATTCATCCAACTTGCTAATCACCTCCGTAGTTTCCTGAATCTTACCTTCCAAAGATCCGAATACTTCTTTGTTCCATATTTTGAGGCTCATTTTCAATCTTCAATTTTTCTTTGAGGATATATGCACCCCACCCTTGAATCTTATAACTCAGCCACTGTTTTTCCACAAAAGGTTTAAATTGTTCATGATGGAACCAAGGATCAAGACTCCGAAAGGGTTTCGGTCCCCAATCCCTTATATGATTCTTGAGAACAATTGCACAATGATCGGATACTGTTCTTTTGAGGCCCCACTGAGTTGTATTAGGCCATTCCCTTAACCAACCATTCGATAACAAAAACCGGTCCAAACGGCTTACACAAGTCCCATCAGGCCTATACCATGTATATTTTCGTCCAACCAATGGCAAATCCAATAGTCCTGATGTACTGATGAATCTGTCAAACTCATTCATTCCAGTGGAGTTCTGATTCTGAGATCTTCCCCTTCTTTCTGAAATATTTCTGACCTCATTGAAATCTCCACACAGGCACAACCTATCATCTTCTTTCCTTTCTGTTTTAGAGAGCAAAATCTGCCACATCTCCCGTTTGTGTTCCAACATCCCCGAAGAATAAATGTTTATGATATGACATCTAATTCTTTCTTCTCCCCAAAAACCCTCCACGCCTAACAATCCATCTTCTCCCCAACATGATTCCATTGTAAAATTTGCATCATTCCAAATACATAGAAGACCGCCCGCCGAACCTTCAGCCCCCTTGAACGCCCAATTAAAGTTCTTATCGCCCCAAATCGCGACACACATCTCCTTTGTAATGAATTCTTTTTTTGTTTCTTGTAGACACAAGAAATCCACCTTTTCCTTCTTAATCATCTCCCGTATTTCTCTTTTTTTCACCCGTCCTCCTAATCCTCGTGTATTGAAGCTGACAATAATCATTAATTAATCTCTACGTCACCTGGTGCTGCATGATTTTTGAGTGCTGTCAGATTTCTTTTTTCCATTTCCACCAACTGTTGAATGATTTCTTGGTCATTCCCCTGTCCTATAATCCCCAAATTCTGTCATATCTCCCAAAGTTTAGTCGCCTTGTCAACCAATTCCGCGTCCATCGTACCGATATGATCAGTTACCGTGGTAATTGTGTCTCCCTTGGTACCCATCTCCAACCTCTTTTTCCTTTGGTACGTGTTCTTAAAGCTCTCCACCCGTACCGATCCCCATTCCCCGTTCCGCTGTAAAATGCTCACAATTTTCTCCGCATTACTACCAGATCTCTTTTCAGAGTCTTTATTCGCATCAGATGATTGATGAGGCTGTGATTCTTTGTTCAAATCATATGGCGATAACTTGTTGCCTAGGCCAATGAATTGCTCCTTCCCACAAGCCACCCCCGATACCTCCCTTTCCGGAGAGTCGAATATTACATCTGCTTCTCGCCTCTCTTGAAATTTTTTGTTTGAGGTTTCATCATCCCATGACTGTGGAATAATCTCGTCCGAATAATTCGAGTCTGAGCACGGAGATTCAGGAACCACTTCCTCTTTTTTGGACCGGTTGATCACCCTCTCCACCAAGGGCCAATCAATCCCCTCTTCTAACATTCTGATAGAGTATATCCGTCCATCAATGTCCACCTTAGTGACTTCATTGATAAATTCTTTGGAGGAGGTATTGATTAGTAATCTAGCAGTATCGAGTTTAGATCTGCTCATGTTATCCTCACTTACTTTTTTCAAAGTACCCAACCTGAATATTAGACGGTTAAAAAACCTTTCATTCCACGCATGTAGTGGGATGCCGATGCAGTTTATCCATACCTCTCGGTCTTGAATTTGCAACTCCTTTTGCCAGTGTCGTATGTCTTTGAACCATGTTCCCAACCAATCCTGTTCTTCTTTAATCAACTCCGTCAACTTCTCCTTGTTTTCAGCATATATCAGAACCTGTGAGCATCCTATTGGTATAACTGTCACTGACCCAAAGCCATTCAGAGTGAGATCATGTTGTAGCTCATTCACCATGTCAGAATCAATTAGCGTGCCAATGAGACATCCTTCCAACCATTGTGTTTCCTCCTTTGTCGATTCAAAACATAATCCATGCCATTTAGGCTTCTCCCTCACCACGGATTCTGTTTTTTTAGCCTTAAACTTCGCTGTCAGCGCCTGGACATATGATTTTTAGAATTGCTTCGCCTATTCGGTACATGATAGACTGCAGGATGACTGGGTTGTGAAGATTGGCGTTGAAATCGACTACGATTTGCCTGAAGTTGGAATTTGCCCAACTGAATTCTGTTAAGAGCTTCCTCAATCTTCAGCACGTCCGTAATGCCTCGAAAGCGCACAAATCCAAACTTCTTCCCTTGGCTGGTCCGTTTTTGTGGGATAAATATATCACACACTTGTCCAATCTTTCGAAAAGTTCGCCACATCTCAGTTTGAAACCAGTCATCGGGGAAATTTGTGAAAAAGAATGGCGTGGACATCTCGAAAATGCGTCGCATGTGTGCTGGTACCCCTTGAGTTAACCGGCGTTGCGAATTCTGGACAGTAGCCCCCGGTCGGCGCTGCGGGTGAGGTACGGTAGACGCCTGACCAGGCTGAACTTTTACCGTACCGCTCCGGGTGGTTGAATATGAGCTCGCACCTTCAAAACGGGATGGGTAATGGTTAGGGTTTAGGTAGGGTAGTTGCTCCGATGAGATTCGCTGTGCCTGCCGCGCCGGAAATAGTCGCCATCGGCTGGGGGGGTTTTGGGCGGGATAAAATTTGAATTCCTCCTCTCTCTTTCTCTCTCTAGCCATAATTTTAGCCTTAATACTATATAATGGACTAAGTGCTCTATTGAAAGGGCCCCCATCTTGTATTGTTAATTTTATAATTAATAAAATAAGTGATATCAGACAACCTTAATTAAAACAAAGTTTAACTAGTATAATTTAGTTTCATAGTGTCGGAAACTTGGAAATTATGGCAGCCCCTATTTATTTTGAATTTTTGTCCGTGGTTCACTTCCCTAACTGATACCTTATTTATGTTATGGCTGGATCATAATCAGACTGTCATTTTGTTGTCACTTCGCTACTTTAACAATGCATACTTTTCCAATTCACAGTAAGCTGTTTCATTTGAAAGCTATTTCTAATTTAAGAAACATGCTGTTTTGTTCCCTTGTGTGCAGGCATATGTTAAAATTGCTCAGGCTGTTTCATCTCGGCAAGTAAGTCGAAGCATGTCTTGAATTATTGATGCTGGTTGCTTTATCCAATTTAAAGTTTATTATGATATTCAAATATTGACCTTTTTCCTTTAATTGATAGAAGGGGATTTCTTTTTAAAAAAAAAAAAAAAAACTAAAATGAGTCGTAATGAAAATAATTCTGTGTTTAATTCTTCTTCGCATTATGCCAAATCTCTACTTTTGGGAGTGATTCGCTTTGCAGACGCACGCTAGATAGCATAGCTAATTATTTTTTATCAAAGCCAATGTGTCCACGATCTAAATTATACAATTAAATCCTTACTTTAATACATCAATCCGATCTAACAAATATAGATATCACATATGCCCAACTTCAAATTGTACAAAAATGGCCCACTAGAAACAACATAAGTCATCATATAAGCTAGCTGATCTGCGCTTTCAATATAAAAGAACCTTCATCCTGCCAAAATCTAAGTTATCATTGATATAGTTCTTGTCAAACTCAACATGATTCGTCCAATTGTGTTGCACTAGATTAATTGCAATCTCAATAGATGGCATGTTACCGTAGAAGTGTATCATAGGTAATTTTGAGAATTTTCAGCTAGGTAAGCTCTGTAGGTGCATGATGAAGAGCTGGGTGTTCAACTTCCGCACTAGACAATGAAACCACTTGATGTTTGTTTCTCTATGTCAACAGATTGCCCCCAACAATTGATACTTACTATCCAATTGATATCCAGCAAAATTTGAGTCTGTATGGCCAACAATGTCTATTCGCACTCCCTGGAAAATTTTGAGTATGTACGGCCATGTACAGCCAAGAATGGCTATTCGCACTCCGAACTATCTTCATAACACATCCAGTTCCTGCCACAACGTAGTCATTTCATTATAATATTCGAACATTTTTGTTTCCCTCTGTCTAGATTGCCATGAATCGTTTTTTAACTCGTATATTTGTGACGAGTTCTCCAAATCAGAATGTGTCTCATGAGCAGCGTCCTAGGAATACATTCTTGGTAGTGGGAAGAAATATATGTTTTTCCAATGGTAGGTTCCGTAGAATTGACTAAACATGTTGTCATAGAAAATTATCTGATTTCCATGTGTCCATGAAGTGTCATCCTTTGCTGGCTCGGTTATCTCCCCGGTGAGATATCCCACTTTACCTTTTCGATCAATAATTAGCTTTATCGATTGAGCCCATTCCATGTAATGTTTGTCAAATACAATGGATTTTGTCTGGATACCTCTCAATTGAGAATCTCGTTCTATATATACACAAAATGTCAGACATTCCACTAATTATGCCTAATATTATATTCCCAAATTATAGTCCTATCATATGTTACAATCCTTACCGTCCTAACTTATGTGCTTAAGCCTAGCTAAATATGGTAAATATAATGTACATCTGGCTGGCATCCCCCTCAAATTGATGATTATTGTTCAGAAAGAATCAATTTGTCAATAAACTTCCTTAAAAGAAATAAACAACGCCCCAATCGGGCAAAGCTGTCGCAAACACTTATGCAAGATATATCTTGCATTGTGACAAAAGTAAAACACACTATAACCGTTATTGGGTGTAAACATACCGCAAGTATGCGGTGCCCAAGTTTTAATATAGCGTATCAGAGTACGAGTTATAGTTCCTACCGAGATAAAAAATCAAGTTCAAATTAAGGACTGCATTAGAATAATCTTAACTTTATTTAGAAAATCGAATGAAGAGGTTGAATATTAAATTTAAAAAACTACGTTGACAATATGATATTGAAAGTTTAGAGAATCAATCTAAGGAATTCTAGAGGTTCGATTTCACTTGGTTATCCACTATATTTCTACTTAACAATTTGTATATCCTGGATTTTTCCTAGTTTATTAGCCAAGAATCCTTATTTATTTCTACTCCCTTTCTCAAGTGACAAGCAGAAATTCTCATCCAATAACTATCATGATATCTCTGTCTAATATCAAATATAATTAACATATTCCACACAATGATTCTTTTCACGGCTTCAATGAAGTTATATGCCTCTCGAACTATACAAACATCCACGATGTATTTCCTCTGATCGTATTCACAATCCCCTCGCCCGAGTGATAGATTACAAATATAATATCATTCAATTTATGGACAGTAAATTGAAAGCAATAAAATCAGGAAAATATAAATAAATCATATGAAAAATCCAAATATATTAATCAAATAATCCAAAATATAGTTTCAAACCGAGTTACATTGTTCCCGTAGGAATTACAGTTTAGTTCATGAAGAACATATAGAGGGTCGTTTCTCGGTCTCCAGATGTTTCTTTTCTCATCTTCGTACTGAAACCTCCGCATTGTGGTTGGTAGCCGTCGTCCTCTATGCTCTCATCCTCAAAACCCATCATAAAGTCTGATAAAGTATATCCAGATAATTTTCTTTTTTCTTTTTAAACTATGGCTGCATAAAGAGTCCATGGGCTTTTCGTCGCGTAGCGTTGGGGCGTTGAACGTCATTTTCAATTCACATTTTTTCTTCGACTAGTGTTCATGCGTTATAGCGCCCCAACGCTGATCTCTCTGTCCTGAATCCAATTTTCCCATCTTGCAGCGCTGCAAATGCTAGGCACCCTAGCACTGCCTATTCCGCCTCGGTTTCTTATAGCGCCCCAACACTGATCTCTCTGTCCTGAATCCAAGAAGACACCCAGCGCGCTAAACCACCCTAGATCGCGAAAAAGCAGATCCCAGAGCATCAAATCGCGATACCCAGATCAGTAAACCCAGATCACAAAATCCTAGATCGCGATTTGATCATACAGAACGAATCCCAGATCACGAAATCCTAGTTTGCGCAGCCCAGATTGTGAACCCAGATCGTGAAGCTAGATGCGGGAAACCTCAGCAGCCGCGAAACCCTAGCATCGCACAAAATTGTAGCAAAGAAACCCTAGATCCGAGCACATAATGCGCGGCAAATTTGTTAGAAATCAAAGATTCGGGGGAGAAATGGTTCGTTCAATATCATTTCCTTAATTTTAATTTATTCGATTATAACATTACAATACATATGCTATTTATAGGAAAATAAAACAATTCGTATACAACTTTGATTTTTCTAACTTTATTTAGCAGCCTTATAATTTTCACGTTTTCTTCATTGTTAGGCTGCAGTCAAATTTGACTTGATTATTATTCTCAACACTCCCCTCAGGTTGTGCATAGATGTCAGTAATGCCCAACTTGACTTTGAAAATCTGTTTGAGACTCTTCCTCCTCTTTTTGGGATCTTCCTCCTCTTTTTGGAAGTCTTATCCTTCTTGGGTAGTCTACATCAGCTCCACTTTGGGTAGTCTGTGTCAGCTTATCTTTTGGGTAGTCTGTGTCAGCTTATCTTTTGGGTAGTCTGCACCTGCTTCTCTTCGGGTAGTAAATGTCAGCTCCTCTTGGGTAGTCAGTGTCAACTCCTCTATGGATAGTCAGTGTCAGCTTCTATTGGATATTCTACATATGCTCTTCTTTGGGAGTGAACAAGTGTTCAACAGAATTTTTTAATTAATTTTTTAGGGATAGAATTTTCTTAACCAATAATTTTAGAAATTTAATTTTTTCTTTAAAACAAATAATTGACCGACACATCTTTATAATTTTGGCCCATTGTTTTAAATGCTTTAATGATGCCCGACCAACTCATCAGCTCTCTTCTTATTTTTTCACCCACATTTAGGCCTGCTTAACGGGTCAATTCGACCCGATCCGGAATAGGTCGGTTCCGGATCCGCTAATTCTGGAACCTGTCCGATCTGGTAAGGAACCGAATCGGATTCGGTTCCGGAGCTACCGGTTCCAACCCGGAACCGGTTTTTTTGAATTACATATTTTTTTTCAAAAAATCAAGGGAAATTGTTGCTTGGAGGATTCGAACACGCGCCATCACCTTATACTCTACAAGTCTAACAAATTGAGCTAATGAGCCTTAGTGTTCGTAAACTAACCTCAAATATATTTATCTAAATTTTAAAAAAAAAAAAAATTAGTTTTTTTAGTTCAGCCCGGAACCAGATCCGTTAGTCCAGAAACGGTAAGATACCGATTTCGGAACGGTAGAACCGATCCGGACCGATTCAAAATCGGCTAGCCCGGTTCCGGTTTCGGACCGGTTAGCGGGCTAACCGGTCCGATTTTGGGCTGGGTCCGAATTGATCCGGCCCGTTAAAAAGCCCTACCCCCATTTCATTTTGATTTCTCACACTCTCTCTTCTTCATATGATTTTTTTAGGCGATGTTTTTTTCATTCAACGCATTCTCCTTTTTTTTTCTTCTTTTCTGTTGCCTTCCAATTCTCTTTCTTTTTCATTATTCAATTTCTCTCTTTTTTTTTTCTTCTGCTACTTTCTCTGCAGCAACTCTTTCATTGTTGCCTGCGGCGGTAAAAACTTTCGATTTGCTTTTATTTTTTTCACTGCCATGGCAGCATCAGTGGAAACGCTTGGGGTCTGTATTCGTGGAGATTAGTTTTTGCTCGTGGCTCGCAACTCACGGCTAGAGAAGACGATGGCCGGATGGCACATGGCGGACAGTTCACTTGCTATGGGTGGATCTAATCTCGCGCTGTTGTCGCGGCTCGTGGCTCGCGGATCTGTTGCGAAGTCACGGCCTTGGTTGGTTTTGCTAGAGGAGGACAGAGTGTGCGGCTGGTCGTACCGCTCACAGCGGCAGTTTGCCGCTTGCGGTGACGGTTTACCAAACTTTAGTTTTTCTTCTTCGAATCTGGCTTTGATACATTGTTAGAAATCTAAGGTTTGGGGGAGAAATGGTTCATTTGACATCATTTCCCTAATTCTCATTTCTCCGATTATAACATCACAATACATATCCTATCTATAGGAACATAAGACAATTAAGCATACAACTTTGATTTTTCCAAACTTTATTTAGCAGACTTAAATTTTCATGTTTTCTTCTTTGTTAGACTGCGGTCAAATTTGACTTGATTATTATTTCCGACAAAATCCAAAAAAGAAATCGCAAAAGTGGAAAGCCGTCTGCCCTAGCGCTGCTGCTGCCACCTGTGAAGAAGGCCACGAAGTATGGGGACAGAAGCCCGACCGCAGCCTGAAAACCCTACAAAATTTTATTTTGATATGGTTATGATACCATGTCAAATACAATGGATTTTGACTGGATACCTCTCAGTTGAGAGTCTCGTTCTTTATATATACAGAATGCCATAACATATTCCACTAATTATGCCTAATGTTACATTCTAAATTATAGTCCTATCATATATTATAGTACTTACATACAACCCTAAATTTTGTGCTTAAAGCCTAGCTAAATATGGTAAATATAATGTACATATGACTGACAGTTTTTACCATTCAATTTGTGGATGGTTAGCTGAATACAGGGGCATTCGAAGTTGTTTTGGTTTACAGGGGATGGGTGAGATCTTTCCCCATAGCCCTGGGGCTGTCTCGATCTCTTATGTGCTAAATCTAAGAGACTAGTTCCTATAGAGATTCCCCTTGGTCTAATTCCACGCCTTATGACGAAAGTAGAGTCGTCATGGCGTAAAGTGAAGATTGGGGAAGTAGAGAAAATGCCCTTATAGGATATTCCGAAGGTGTAACCTAGGTAACGAAAAAGGGCCCGACATTTCAACTAGATGAGCAACCAGTTGATTCACCAAACTCCTACCCAGCGTCACACGTTCTCGGACCTTACCATGAAAGTAATGCACCCTAAGGGAGAGTTCTGGGCCACAAGTCTGGTTAATCATATCATGTCCTCTAACGAGGTTAGTAATAACTTATTGATGGTGAGCATCTCTACTCATATCGGGTTTTGAGCTCCATTTAAAAGAAGAATTCCACTCGTAGACGTCAGGAGTTGAATGCTTTTGTTGCTTTGGCCAAGAAGAAAGTAGGCGCTGAAACCTAAAGCTAACATCACAAATACATATTTCCATCTATCAGAAGCAAAAAGATCAAAGAAAGAAGAAACAATCCACGAAGAATCGGGTATACTAGTTCACTTTTTGACTGCTATGTTCAACCCAAGATTTCAGGAGCGATTGCCCACCAGACGGAGAAGCCCAAATGATAAGAACAAATCGTATATCGCTAAATGAATAGTAGTAAATGATATCATCCAATAGATTCCTTGATACAGAACATGGGTATGTTGATATTCTAAAGACCTGGTTGTCGATTCGGGCCAACGGTCATCACCTCCCGATTGGACAAAAACAAGCATACCAACTACATAAATAAAATCCTCCTAAAAGATCATAAGATGCCTTCTACAATCATCTACAAAAGTGAAAAACCAAGATGCACCTATTGTGGAAGTCACATTAGATGGACCCCAAATGTCAGTGTGAATCAATTTGAAAGGGGAAAATGATCTTTTATTGCTTGTAGGAAAAGAGACGTGTTTGTGTTTATCAAACTCACAAATATCACAATGGATCTCCCTGACATAAACATTTTTAATTAGAGATGGAAACATCACACTTAAAACTTGAAAGGAATGATGATCCGTTCGATGATGTAGAATCCAGAGGATTCTTGATTTCTGGGAGAAATTTGCCACCAGAGAAACTAATGTGTTACTTTTAATTCCTCATTGTGTGGTATGTCAATAGAAGAGTCCCTCACATTCCCTAGCATGTCCAATCGTCTTCCCCCTGACTTTGTACTGAAAAACACATTTTTTAAGAGAAATATATTTTATGGCCAGTTTTGGAACCTGAAGAACATCTCTTAATGTTACAGTATGGCTGAGGCGAATATCAACTGTTATACAAGTTCCATCCACAGTTATTATCTTTCTAGAGCTTGGACAAGGTGTTATGTAGAAAAATGGTGAGAGGAGTGAGTCATGCGAGGAGGCAGCGACGGCTAGGGCTAGCGCTGGAAACATGCAAGGTGGACACTCTGCGATGCTGACTAGCGGCCCTTCCTATGCCAGCGACCCTTTCTATGCCCTGAACAACGTCATAGGCGGGAAGTGGACGCACGACGGTGGACAATCTGTGATGGTATCTCTCGGTGGAGACGGACACGAGGAGGAGACAATCGATGCTGCTAGGGTTCACGACGGGTGAGCTAGGTTTCACGCGCATGAGAGGCACCTAGCAGCGACAGAGATGGGCATTGGAGGTGACTGGTCGCGTGGGTTTGAGAGCTAGGGTTTGTTGTATGAATCACGAACCTTCTCCTACGGAATCAACCTAAACGGTGGTCTGAAATCCGATGGGATTGAAGGTGGCGGCCATGACGACAGAGATGGGCATCGGAGGTGACTGGTCGTGTGGGTTTGAGAGCTAGGGTTTGTTGTATGAATCACGAACCTTCTCCTACGGAATCAACCTAAACGGTGGTCTGAAACCTAATGGGATTGAAGGTGGCGGCCATGGCTACTGTGAGAACCCTAATTTCTTCCTTTTTTGTTGGGAAAAAAACTCGCACTGATACTATGTAGGTTAATATAAAACAAAAGATATGGGTAATTTTATTCCTTATGTTGTGTACAAATATAATAACCTATTTCGGTCCTTATTTATAGACTTTAAACTATATTGGTACTAGGAATCTAAGACTAGAAGTTTAAATCTCCAGATAACCAGAGAATTCTAAATCAACTAGTATTCCAAAATTATATATTGACTAGAAATATAAATATTTGACTTAATATTTCCTACAAACATTTTGTTTACATATTTGATCACTAGTGTTTGCCAAACCTCTTCCAGGTATAGGCAACTCTTTATTGAAAAAGCCACTTGTATTCAATTAGTTTTTATTTTTTACGATAACAACAACTAAGCATTTAATCTTAATGGATTGGGGTAGGCTACATAAATAATAGAAATAATCAAGTTGGGTCGCGCACATGCATCAGGCTTCTCTAAGAACTTCTTTCGGTCATGCGTCAGTCTTCTCTAAGAACTTCTTTCGGTCAGAATAATCTCGTTAATCCCAATTAGTTATTTTTTAGCATTGCAAATTTTTTTTTTCTTAGAATTTGCTGCTGTAAGTTTTGATATTGTTAAATGGAACTCTCTGGAATGCTGGACTTCCTGGAGTGATTAACAGTTCTTTAAATTGAATTGAGGAAAACTTTCTGTCGTAACAATAAATTATCTGTTAAATATCTGCTTCTTGAGCTCTTGTAGGATTTGATACCACCCTCATATTTGAATGAGCTTTCACTCTTGCAAGATCAAATTGCACCATTTTCTACAAAAATTGCCTTTGATACTATAGAGCAAGAATTAGGGCTTCCAATAGATAAGATTTTCTCGGAAATCTCACCCGAACCTGTGGCAGCAGCATCACTTGGACAGGTTCGTTGTTAATTTTCTATTTCATTTAATTGTGATTAGGTTTTAGCTGACATTATCTTGATACATCACAATTGCAAAGATTAAATTAGTTTTCGTGGTACCATTGTTATTTGAATTTGATATTCTTCATATTCGGAAAAAGGTATACAAAGCTAGGTTGCGTTCCAGTGAGAATGTTGTTGCCATAAAAGTGCAGAGGCCTGGAGTTAAAGCTGCAATATCCTTGGACTTACTGATCTTGCGCTATCTCGCAGGGTTGATAAGGATAGCTGGAAAATTGAACACTGACCTTCAGGTAATATGTAAATGGTATTCATCTACAATGCTAAGCTGTCTATCCAAGAGGATTAGTCAATCCGAAATAATGGTGACCATGAGAAGCTTTTAAACAAAAGTATCTATAAAATAATGTTGTCTTTAAGGAAAGCAAAGTATTTGTGTTTAGGTAATAGTGAAATAGAGTGTTAATTTGTTTTTCAAAGAACTTGAAGTAGAATCCCTAGTAACCATTTTTTGCAAGTCGACATTCCAATATATGTAAATGCACTTCAAATTATATTTTGATTATATTTTGATCTATTTCTTTATTAAGTTAGGTATCTCAACATATAAAATCTTGATTTATAATTTACATCTCAAGAACTTATCAACATTGTACTCATCTCCTAAATTCCATACTTATCAACATTGTACTCATCTCCTAAATTATCAACATTGGTTTATAATTTACATCTCCTAAATAAGACATGATTTTATTACACAATTACATAAAACGTAGACTGACATTTGATCCACGAAAGGCTCGCATGGATCACATTGGAGGAAAGAACACGCTCATCGTATTACTATTTGTAAATGTATTATATGGCATTCACATATAATTAAATTTGAATGACTATGCATGATTGAAAGAATGGTTGCATGAATTCGGCAAGCAAGCAACATGATAAATGATTAGACCAACTTTTCAAAATTAAAAAACCCTTTCTTGAATATGATTGAAAACGATATATCAAGCTGTAAAAGAAAATAAACACTCAAACTATTATCTGTCCTTCATCAATTAGTCTACCTCAATCCATTGGGATTAAATGCTTAGTTGTTGTTGTTGTTGTTGTTGTTGTTGCCCTTCATCAATTGTTACCGATATGGTGGATGTTAAATATCCTTGAAAGAAAGAAGTGGCTTATAGAGCAACCTTGGTGCTAAGGGGATTATGAATTGCACCATTATCGGAGTAACTGAATCTCGTTAGAATTATAACTGTTTCATGTATTACATAATATTGTCCAACAATGAAGTATACAATGTGTTGAAACCATACCATGTCAGAGAGTAATCATAGGGATTATAGTAGATAATTAGGTTGTAACTAAATAAGGAAAATCCATAGACTTTGGTTTCCTAGTTTAGTAGAGGATTTTTCTCCTGTAGTTTTGATTCTTTCCTAATTTTGTAGCTTACGTTTTTCTATCTTCTTCTATTTAGGGTGTGTTTGCGATTGGTTATTCAAAGCACTTCTATGTTGCTTTTGCTTAAAGTTGGAAAAAGTTGATTTTAAGCAAAAGCATTGAGTGTTTGTTATTTAAATAAAAAAGCAGCTTAATAAACTTAAATTAATTACGAAATTGTCACAAAACAACTTAAAGCAGTTAAAAGCATGTCATGACCTGCTTCTCTGCTTCTGCTTTTTTCTGCTTATTTTTAGAGAAGCAATAACAGAAGCAAACAAATAGAACACCCAAAAACTGCTTTTTTTTATCTGAAAAGCAGATAAGCAGTTTTCATAAGCAATTGCAAACACCTACTTATTTGGTTGTACTCTTCATTCAGAAATAATAAGAAATATGTCACTTTCTATTGTCTTTCTATAATTCACACAATGTTACATGCTTGATTGACAGTTCTGGAAAATATATTTCTTAACGTGAAAATTTTATTATTATGATTTGGTTGTCTTATTAGAATTCTCATGGTTATGTTAGGATTCTAATTTGATTTGTTTCTATTTGCATATAGATGTGTAATCATGAAAGCCTATATTTTATAATTTACATATTAACAGGCAACATCACATCAACAATTTAAACTTATCTCATATTCTGTGCTTTTGACAATATGCCAGATTGCTAGTTCTCATATATTTCTCCTTTGCTACAATTTTCTAAATAAATAAAGAATAAAATCCTGAGCATCAACTGCAGGCTATCATTGACGAGTGGGCATCAAGTCTTTTCCGGGTATTTAACTCCTTCACAATCTCATTATAGTATATTGCACAATTTTAAAGAGGAAACTGATATTTGCTTTGCTAGGGGTGTGTGCAGGATGAAAACACTATTTTTATGAAAACACTATTTTTTAATTTTTTTTACAGCTACATATGCTTGATAGAATTCCTTCCTTTTAGGTAAATATAGGTTAGGTTTTTCATTCACGTAAAACTTGCTAAAAACCAGGCAAGTAGAAGTTTTCGACTGTACGCAGATGGAAGTTTTAGATGAATGATTTTTTTGGTAGATTGGCTTGATTTATTAGTTGGGATTGTTTTTCTATAACTTACTGGGAACCTTGGAAGAACATTTATTGTTGTTCTAATGATTATATTTCACATTCCAGTCGTGGATATGGAGAAACCCGCCCTTCTAATTTTTCTTTGTAGGTGTTGTATGAGGAATATTTTTAGTGCTTCATATTGAACACAGGTAATCCTAATTGAATGCAGGAGATGAATTACAAGATTGAAGCAAACAATGGAACTAAATTTAGGTAAGTAATCACTTTGTCATTGCCTTGATCATAATCTAAGATAGCAGCAAATTATTCTTTATTGCACCTATTAGTCTATTCGTGAAGTTTGGATTTATAAACTTTAACCCTTATGGCAGTGTTGATTACTGAAGAATCTTCAAACCTTGGTCTGAAATGACCTTTTGTGAGCACATCATCAAATTCTTGTTCAGAAGTGACAAATGTCATACAAATGACTCCATCCCCTAACTTTTCTTTGCTAAAATTTCTGTTACTCTCAATATGCTTACTTGGATTATGTTGAACAAGATAATTTGCAATGCTGATTGCGCATTTTTATCACAAAATTGTTTCATTGGAGCTGCCAGCTCTAATTTCAATTCTTCAAGTTCCAACTTCAACCATAGCTTTGATGGATTTAACGCATCAATCCTTGTTGATAGAATCCCGTGATACAAGGAATTAATTGATAGATTGAGATCTTGTCATATATAGATTGTTTTCACTTTTCTTTTTCTTTATGTATCTATCTTCCCTTTTAAATCTTGCACCATATAGAGATTCAATTAATAAGATAATCAAGGTTCACTATTTACATTGTATCAGTCGAGGTTTGAAAATGGGTTCGGGAATGGGGACTTTAGAGCCGCCATGGTTGAGTCTTTATCTACTTCTAGTGGTGGCCTCTGTCCAGACAAATCCCCCCGCAAATGATCCTTGCCTCAGTCTGTACATTTGGTGATAAATGGCAAAGGTAAACTTGGACATTTGACTGGCGAAATTAAGCCACCTCCTGTTGACGACTCCGGTTGCTCACAATGGCGCTTCGAGAACTCCATTAGTATCTCTTGGTTAATCAACTCTATGGAACTGGCCATCACAACCTTTTCTCTTTTTACCCATGGCAAAGGACGTCTAGGAGGCAATTCGAGAAACGTACTCTAATGTGGACATTGAAACAAGGAGACCGGTCAGTAACTGCCTACGATCATGAGTCACTCGTCATTTGGCAAGAATTGGACATATTTTAGGAAGAAATATGGGACTACCCATTTGATGCTACCCGATATCAACAAAATATTTTGCGCAACATAATCTTTGTGTTCTTGGCCGGCCATAACCCTAAGATTGATGATGTTCCCGGCTGTATCCTTGGTCGCAAGCCAATACCCAGTCTCCGAGAGATCTTCGCCGAGGTTCGCCGTGAGGAATTTCGCAAAAGCATAATGCTGAAGTACGTCGCAGAGCACAAAATCGATGGATATAGGTCGGCTTTTGCTGCGTGTGGAGATGATGGTGAGAAAAGGGGTAATTGATCTGGGTTGTGGTGCGATAGCTGCCGCCAGAACACCATTATCGAGACACCTGTTGGAAATTGATCGGGAAGCCTGCTAATTGGAAAAAGAGAAGTGGACGCGATACGAAGGCTGTGGGAGATATGAAGGTCCTTCAAAGGGGATAGTTTGAAAAACGACATTGGTCAGACATTCTTTTTGATTTGTGACACTTCTTTAAAAGATTTTTACAAAAATGGCTTCAAACACATACAAAAAACAGAAATTAAATAAATGTCAAAATTGAAAATGTTATCTCAAACTCTTGGTCAAACAAAGATTATTTTTTAAAATAATCCTCCTTCAAAGTGGTGATTTAGAAGCCCTTCAAAGTGTCGTTTCTGACCTAGGCCCAAGTCCAGGCCAATCATCTAAATCAGAGATAATTCCTTTCATCAAGGAACAATTAGAGCGTTTAAATAATATGTTTAAATCCCATTCTTTGACCACTAATATTCCTCTTGTTCTGTTGTTCAATCAGGTGTAGTTTCAGTTGCCCTTTCCTGTATCAATTTTAGTAGCTCCTGGATTTTAGATTTTGGTGCTATTGATCTAATGACTATTTCCTCGAATTTTTTTCTGTCCTATATTCCTTGTGCAAGCTATCAAAAAAATTAAATTGCGGATGGGTCCTTTTTTTCCGTTGCTGGGAGAGGAACTTGTGGAAAATCCAGAAATTAGCTTAGGTCAAGGGATCTGATTAGATGATGAGATATGTGTAAATATGTATAGGCTGAAGTTTAGGGATTTAATCGAAAAGTATCCATAATTAGATAGGATTGTATTTTCCTTTTTTACCAAGAAATTCCATGTATAAATAGCAGATTATAGACTTGTAATATTCATTCAGATTCAGTAATAAACACTTCTTTATTCCTTTCAACATGGTACTTTAGTCGGGGATGGGTCACTTGGTTTTTTGATTGTTTATTTCAGCATTCATCGCTGATTTGTTATTGGCCTTAATTGACAATCTTCATTGTCATCGTTTTTTCCTTCAATATGTCTGAAACACGGTCCTCTACACAAACACACTCCGCACCAGACGAAAATGACCACCAACAACGAAACATTGGTTAACTTCAGAATATTCAACCTGCCTATCGATTCAATGGCAGAAATTATTTGAAATGGTCCCAACTGGTCCGGACTTTTCTAGAAGGCAAAGGAAAATTAGGACACTTGTTGGGTATTGGACCAAAAGAAGACGAAACTGGTTTCGAAATCTTGGACGAGGATGATTCCCATGATCATGTCATGGTTGTGGAATTCTATGACCCCATAAATCAGCGATACTTGTATGTTTCTTCCTACAGCAAAAGCAATATGGGATGCCTTTTTTCTGCAAAACCAATGGCAAGAGCTGGATCATTATCAGGTAATTGATCTGAAGTGCCAATAAGGCTCTTTTGGGGAAATGGGGGTGGGGGATTTTACAAAATGACAGTTCTTTGTGGTGGAGGGTTCTTAGGTCTAGATATGATTTTAATAAATGGAGTCTGATTGATGAAGGGAGGGAGGGCGGGAGGGTAGTGGTTCAGGCGTCGTTATGGTGGAAAGACATTCTGAATAATACGTTTCTTGATCGATCGGGGTGGTTTACTAGAGGAATTAAGAAAAAAGTTGGGAATGGAAGGGGGACTCGATTTTGGGCAGATGTTTGGGTGGGGGATAGGAGTTTGAAAGAGTCTTTTCCTAGATTAGCGCTGCTAGCTAGGGATAGAGATATTTTAATAGCAGAGATGGGGGGGTTGGGTGGGTGGGTTATGGGAGTGGCGGTGGGATTGGAGAAGGGAGTTATTGGATAGGGAAGTTGTTTTACATAACGAGTTACTTTCTTTGTTGGACAGGACGCTTTTGACACAGGCACAAGAGGATTTATGGACGTGGACTTTGGAGGATTCAAAAATATACTCTGTTCAGACGGCATATGCAACATTGTTGGAGGACTCACCAATTGATGGACATACATCGGAGACATATATTTCTATTTGGAAAACTTCGGCACCTTCAAAGGTCGCAGCACTTATCTGGAGGGTGCTTCGAGATCGATTACCGACAAGATCCAATCTCAGCAAAAGAAACATTTTCATGGGGAACGAAGCTGGGAACTGTGTGATGTGCTCTCTAACGGAGGAGACTACTAATCATCTGTTTTTCTGCTGTCCGGAGTCATATTCTTTATGGATGAAATGCTATCGTTGGCTGGGTTTCTATACGGCATTGTCGTCGGACTCAATCGCACATCATTGGAATCATCATGGACTTTGGACAAGAAAAAAGGGAAGAAAAGCTTGGATGACAATATGGAGCTCGGTGCTTTGGACGATTTGGATACATAGAAACAATTTGTGTTTTAAGGGCAGCAATCACATGGAGGATGATTTACTGGAGACGGTCATTCACAGATCTTGGTTTTGGATCACAAACAGAGGAAATAATAGATTTTTGTACTCATTTGTTGATTGGAGACGGGAACCGTTGATTTGTTTGTTATCTTCTAGCTAGTAGGACCTACTTTTTCTAATTTAGCTACACCTTGTAGTAACTTTTTCGATGCTTCCGCATCACTTTTATAATATATTTATCTTGTCTGATCAAAAAAAAAAAATTGATCTGAAGTGCAGTGAGTGCGCAATTGTTGTAAAACATTTTATTGAACGAGATCAGGTGTACGACTTCCTGGCAGGTTTAAACCCTGAATTCGATCTGGTTCGAATTCAAATTCTGGGCAAACCTGAAGTTCCATCTCTTACTGAAACAGTGTCCTTGATTCAGAGGAAAGTCGTAGAGGAATCATGCTGGAACCACAACCAAGAGATAGTTCAGCCCTTCTTAGCACTAAACCCCAAAGTCTAACGTTGGATCGACCAACTATTGCTGATAACACGGTTGAACCATCAAAGAAAACAAACCGGGATGAACTCTAGTACTTATTGTAAAAAGACAGGACATACTAGAGATCGTTGCTGGAAGTTGCATGGGAAAACCTCTACAACCAGTCGTGAGTGGGGATCGAGAGGAGGACAACAGAAGCAAGACAAAAACAAGCTCATATGATCTTCCAATCAAATCAGGATCAGAAACAAAGTCTTGGATGATTCAATACAACTAAAATTGAAAAACTGAGGAATTTACTGGGATCCCTTGAAAAAACTCCAAACGATGGTGCAAGTGCCTTAGCACTCTCCGGTAAATCTCTAACTCCTCTTGGATTTCATGCTTATGATAAAGTGATTGGGAATTCTTGGATTCTTGACTCCGGTGCAACTGACCATATGACATACATCTCAAACCCATTTAAAAACTATACACCATGTCCAAGCAACAGGAAAATAATTGTTGCTAATGGTACTACAATCACAGTAACCGGAATAGGAGATGTTCAAATTTATCCTGGCTTAATCCTTAAAGATGTCCTTCACGTCCCTCAACTATCCACTAACCTTGTGTCCATATAGGAACTTATACAACATTTACATTGTCATGTTACGTTTTACCAGTCTTATTGTGAATTTTAGGACCTGGATTCGGGGAGGAGGACTGGACTTGCTGAGGAACAAAATGGACTCTACTATGATATATCCAATCAGCCGAAAGGGATCAAGTCCAGTTTATCCACTTCTTTTTTTTTCTTCTTCAAATAAAGATGTCATTTGGTTACATCATGTTTCCTTCATTGTTTAAAGGATTGGATGATCAAACCTTTGATGTTTGTGAGTATGCCAAGCATACACGTATGAGTTTTCCCATTAGCAATAACAGGTGTTCTTCCCCATTTATTTAATCCATAGTGATATATGGGGTTCCTCAACACTCCCAAATATCTCGGGATCACGATGGTTTGTGACATCTATAGATGATTGTACTAGGTATCTTGGACATTCTTACTAAAAAATAAGTCCGAAGTAAGCCATATCTTCCCCAACTTTCACATGATGGTTCAAAATCAATTTGGTACAAAAATAAAGAAGTTTCGATAAGATAATGCACGAGACTAATTCAACCAAGTCTTGTCTCCTTGTTTTAAAAAAGATGGAATTATACATAAGTCATCTTGCATCAACACTCCACAACAAAACGGGTGGTAGAACGAAAAAACCGCCGCCTTCTTGACACTACTCGAGCCCTCTTATTCCAAAACAATGCACCAACACATTATTGGGGAGAAACGTTACTTACGTCTACGTACATCATAAATCAACTTCCTTATCGTGTTTTAGATTAAAAAAGTCCGATGGAAATTCTGTCCCAAATTTATCCCGATATTCGTGCCTCTATCGACCTCACTCCTCGAGTATTTGGATGTACTTCCTTCGTCCACATTCATAACCGGGGGAAATTGGATCCTAGAGCCATAAAATGTGTTTTTGTCGGATACTCATCTACTCAAAAGGGTTATAAATGTTGCCATCCACTTGCAAAAAAACTTTATTCCTCCGATGTCATTTTGTCGAAGGAAAACCATATTTCACCACTCATTTTCTTCAGGGGAAGATTCCTACAATGGAAGACAAGGACTTACCTCTACCACCTCTTGAAACAATACCATCACTTGAAACAACAAAATCATCACCTTCTCTCGAGATAACACAGTTATATGAGACCACCTCATTAGAACACCCTACGTCCGAATCATAAAAAGAGGATAAAAGGATATTTGATCCCTTTCGATATAACCAGGTGTATGCAAGGAAGTGTGATCCAACTCCAGCACCGCGGCAAGCTCAATCCAACAATTTGACTTCTGGAAATGAGGTAACAATATCTGAACCTAGCTCACCCCTTATATCTCAAAATATGTCTCCCATAAGCACATATCATAATCTGCCCATAGCCGTGAGAAAAAGAACCCGAGAGTGTACCAATAGACCACTATATCCATTATCCCATTTTCTATCCTTTAAAAAATTCTCACCAACTCACAAGAGTTTTCTTTCAACTCTAAATGAACTCCATATTCCCAACACCTTATGTTGAATGATAGAGTTTTACTTATCAAGAACTCTAGATAAATATTTTTATTTTAATATTCATAGGAGTGTTGATAAGTTTGTTAGGAGTTTTAGTTTATCTAAAATAGTGTACTAGTTTATCTATTTATTTAATTAGATTTATCTTCCTAGATTTTAGGATTATGAGTCTTCTATAAATAGAAGATATATGGTTGTATTTATTTAATGGAACAATCAATAAAGAGAAGACAAGATTGAGTCTCTCAAATAAATCTTTTCTTCAAACTTACATGGTATCAGAGCTTTAGGTTTGAAAAAAAAACTAAGGTTAAAAGTTTATCAAACCCTAGCCGCCAGCGAGTTGTTATCTCAACTCAACCGCTGGCGGCTAGGCCTTCAAATAGTAGTCGTAGAGCCAGGTCGTTCGACAATCCAGCCTTCTCAAACTTTGTCTTTCTTGTAAATCAGAATCCTTCAAGTTTGATTCACCGATTAAATTCCCTCATACCCAATATCAGTTCTTGCGATTGCACGCCGTTGCAACAGTACCCATCAAAATCCTTGTTCCCAGCGTTCATCGCGATCATCGTCCAGTGCCTATCATGATTTTTCTGTGCTGTTCCAGAGCAACTATCGCGATTTTATTCTCCCAGTAACTATTGCGATTGCTCTAATAGTCCAGAGCCAGAACGATTCTTTGCAATCTTAATCTTTTTCATTATTTTTCCAGTTCAAATCTAACCCTCCAACCATCCAGCGCTTGGATTTTCCTGGAAATCTTTTTCCCATCAAGGTCGCTGCAATTTCTCCAATTGCCCAATCGATAATCACCCATAGCCCATCGCAATCTTTACGGCCCTGATGATCAATCACGACCCATGCAATAATAGCGATCATCGTCATCTCTCAATCTGTCTCGATTAAAATCCAGCCCAGTACTTTGAGGTTTGTCTAGATTTTTTTGCTATTCATTTTGTCCCACACTTTTGGTGTTTTTTGGGCCCAAATTTCAGGCCATTGCATTGTTAAGCTTGAGAAGTCAGTGCCTTAGTTTGTCCAGCTGCTCATCATATGTCAGTGGGTTCCACCACATCAGCAAGTGAAGACATGCTCTATAAGTCTATTGGAAAATTCGCTCCCCTCTTCGGAAGTGTAATCTTATCTTTCTAGATTACCGCCTATCATCGTAATGGTCGGAATTATTTTCAATGGGCACAAGCAATTAAGGGTGTTAACGGTGAACTCTCATCTCCAGCCTCAAACCTTAGCAGTTGCTGCCTCAAGCCGCTTTTGAAAGCGATACCTCACCGATCTGTGAGGATTCTCATGTGCCTACATCTCATCAGCAAGCTTGGTCTCATAAACATCTATAGCCAAGCTTGAGGGGGAGTAGATAATATCAACTCTATTGTTAAAGACTCAGTCTCTCAAAAGAGAACAGACGCAGACTCCAAAAATAAAGAAGGAGACGTAGACTAGCAGACGCAAACTCCAAAAAGAGGAGGAGACGTAGAATAGCAGACGCAAACTCCAAAAAGAGCAGGAGACGTAGAGTAGCAGACACAAACTCCAAAAGAGGAGGAGACTTAGACGCAGACTCGCAAAAAAATAGCAGATTCAGACTCGCAAAAGAGGAGCAGACGCAGACTCCAAGAAAAAGGAGCAGACGCAGACTCCAGGAAAAGGAACATGACTCTGAGAAAGAGAAGGAAGTCTCAAACAAAAGTTGATAACATCTTGACAAAGGCTCTTCACTATCCTAAATTTGAAGACTTGAGTTCCAAGCTGAGCATGATAAACATATATGACTCAGCTTAGGGGGAGTGTGGAATGATAGAGTTTTACTTATCAAGAAATCTAGATAAATATTTTTATTTTAATATTCATAGGAGTGTTGATAAGTTTGTTAGGAGTTTTAATTTATCTAAAATAGTATACTAGTTAATCTTTTTATTTAATTAGATTTATCTTCCTAGATTTTAGGATTATAAGTCTTCTATAAATAGAAGATATATGGTTGTATTAATATTAAGATTTGAACAATCAATAAAGAGAAGACAAGATTAAGTCTCAAATAATTCTTTTCTTCAAACTTACACCTTATCTGAAGCATTATCTAAGGAGGAATGGAGGAATGCCATGAGGGTCGAAATGGATGCATTGGAAAAGAATGAAACGTGGGAGTTGGCTGATTTGCTAAAAGGAAAATGGGCAGTGGGATGCAAGTGGGTATTCACCTTGAAATTTAAGGCGGACGGGTCATTAGAACGTTATAAAGCAAGACTTGTGGCTAAGGGTTATACAAAGATGTATGGGGTAGATTATCAAGAGACCTTTGCACCAGTAGCAAAGATGAACACAGTGAGGATTTTATTATCACTAGCTACCGGTCTTATTAGGGAGTTAAAACGGTATGATATTAAGAATGCATTTCTTCATGGAGAGTTGAAAGAAGAAATTTATATGAGTATCCCACCAGGGTTTAGTACAGCCGATGGACAAAAGGTTTGCCTATTAAAAAAGCTTTGTGTGGCCTAAAACAATCACTACGAGCTTGATTTGGAAGATTTACCATAGTAATGTTAGCTACCGGGTATAAACAGAGTGAGGGGGATCATACACTCTTCATCAAACATTCGGCATCAGGGCGAGTCACAACAGTGATAGTTTATGTGGATGATATAATTGTAAATGGGAATGATGAGAAAGAAAATCAAGAATTAAATCGGTGTCTCACAAAGGAATTCGAGATAAAAGATTTGGGAAGTTTGAAATACTCCCTAGGAATTGAAGTAGCCCACTCCAAAGAGGGAATTTTCATCTCTCAGCAGAAATATATCACAGACCTTCGGCTTGTGGGAAAGCTCATTTATCTTGCACACACTCGGCCAGTTGTAGCCTACTCAGTTAGTGTCGTGAGTCGGTTCATGCATGATCCCCAGGAAATTCATCTACAAGTGGTCTATAGAATACTACATTACTTGAAATCCTGTCCTGGGAAGGGAATAATGTTCAAAAGGAATTCTGAAGTTATTATGGAAGCTTACACTGATGCGGAGTATATGCAGGATTTCCTATAGACCGAAGATCAACCTCCGGATATTGTTTTTTCCTTGGAGAAACCTTATATTATGGTGAAGCAAGAAATAGAATGTGGTAGCTCGATCAAGTGCAGAAGCAGAATTTAGGGCAATGGCACAATGAATATGTGAATTGTTATGGGTAAAAATCATCTTAGAAGATATGAAAATTAAGTGGGATGAGCCTATGAACTCTACTGTGATAACAAATCTAGCATTGCTCGTAATCCAATACATCATGACTGAACAAAACATATTAAGATAGATAGACACTACATCAAGGAAAAACTAGACAACGGTCTAATTTGTACTCCATATGTTCCTACAGGAGGTCAGTTAGCTGATATTCTCACATAGGGGCTCAACAACACCAGTTTCGAGGAGATCATTAGCAAGCTGGGAATGGAAGACATATACTCACCAGCTTAAGGAGGAGTGTGGAAAATTTGAAAATTAGCTTAATTGAAGGGATCTGATTAGATTATGTATAGGCAGAGACACTTTTTTATTCCTTTTCAATAGAACTATTCATGGTTCCCCCTCTATAGTTCTTAAAGATGTCTTGCACATTCCTTCATTATCTTATAATTTGTTGTCTATTAGTAAGATCACCAGGGATTTTGATTGTCAAGTTAACTTTCTTTCTTCTCATTGCCAATTTCAAGATTTAACCTTGGGGAAGATGATTGGATACGCTAAGCAGGATGGTGGTCTATATCTCTTACATCTTGGATCCAGCTTTGAAAGGCAAGACCGGCAGACCTGCTTCAAGTTTATGCTTGTTTCTAGTCATCGTGATATTTTTCCGTCGCATTTCGTTTAGGACATCTTAATTTTCATTCTTTATAGAACTTGTTCCCAAAGTTATTTCTGAATAAAACTCCTTATATTTTGCAGTTTTAATTTTGTCAGTTTGCTAAGCATCATAGATCTGTATTTCCATCGAATGCCACAAACTGGGTTGTAGATGCTGATCAGGCCTAGTTTGGAACTCAAGTCTTCGAAATTCTTCCTTGGAAGAGCTTTAATGAGGATATTAGTTGTCTGAAGGCTAGTTGGTACATAGAGTAGCTTAATTATTCCATTCTCGATTTTTTCCTCTATGAAGTGACCATCAATTTCTACATGCTTTGTTCTATCATGATGTATTGGTTCTTTGCAGTACTGATAGTTGACTGATTATCACAAAACATCTTCGTAGGTTATTCAACGTAATTTTTAGTACTTTCAGGAGTCTTTCTAGCCATATCTCTTCACATATACCCCGTGTCATTGCTCTAAATTCGTCCTCTGCACTGCTCGACACAACGGACTGCTTCTTGCTACCCCATGTAACTAAGTTACCCCATACATATGTGCAATTCGTAGGTTATTCAACATCGATTTTTAGCACCTTCAGGAGTCTTTCTAGCCATATTTCTTCACATATACCCTGTGTCATTACTCTAAATTCGACCTCTGCACTTCTTGACACAACGGACTGCTTCTTGCTACGCCATGTAATAAGTTACCCCATACATATATGTGCAATAGCCATAAGTTAATCTCTGATCTACTACTGATCATACCCAATCAACATCACTATATATATTAGTGTCTTAGTCGGTTGATTTTCCGAAAAACTGGCCATTTCCTGGTGTCAATTTAAATACCTTGGGATCCCGTAGACTGTTTTCATATGCTCTTAATTTGTTCATGAATTGAACTAACACGCTCACCGAATACCCAATGTCAGGTCTAGTGTGAGACAAGTCTATGAGACAGCCCACCAGTCTCTGATATCTTCCTTGTCAACTTGTGCACAACCTTCTTCGATCCCAAGTTTGATTGTTGAGTCCATGGGAGTCTCTGTTGGCTTACATCCGAGCATTCATGTTTCTTTAAAAAGGTCCAACACATTTTTCCGTTGGGAGACCGAGATTCCAGCTTTTGATCTGTCTATTTCTATTCCAAGAAAGTACCTTAGGCTTCCCAAGTTTTGATTTTGAATTCCTTTGCTAGCATGCTTTTGAGTGTGCTTATCTCTTGTATATGATTACTCGTTATGAGAATGTCATCCAAATATAAAATGAGAACATCGATTTTTGTGTTGAGTGCTTCACAAACGATGTGTGATCTGTTTGACATCGGTTGTAGCATACTGCTTGATTACTCTAGTAAACATATCAAACCATTCTCGTGGGGATTGTTTGAGCCCAAATAAAGATCTTGTCAATAAACACAATTAACAATATATTGTGCTAAATTGGCTCAATGGCTGAATGTTTTTTCTCTTTTTATTGCTATCTATTTGTAGTGATGGTACATCATATAATCTGCCTTAATTACATATACTTTCCTATCTAAAGAGGCATTATATTAGGAAATACAAGATTATTTCAATTATTACGATATTTCCTTGTAACATCATCCCTCAAATTGATGCTGGATGGTTAGAAAGCATCAATTTGTCTACAAGAAACTCATGTCGTGGCCGAGAAAGAGCCTTTGTGAATGTATCGGCAGTCTGATGATTCGATGGAGTGTGAAACCGTGCAAGGCTCAAAAGTACAACAACCGTGATAGGACGCCGCAAACTTCGCGGCAAAAATACCGATCACCACACGCAAATCGGAAATCCACGAGATGTGATGATCCAAGAACCATAACGGAAACTGGTAGAAGCAAACAAGCAAGAAATCTATGAGTGAACTACACTCTCCAACCCATAGAAAACCCTAGCCATCGCACAAAATGCAAGCAAACCCTAGATCTGTATGAAACAACTCCACGAACGAACAAAATCACAGCAAGTAGAAACCCAAATCACATAAACTACCTCAAATCGCAATGCCCAGAGTACAGAAACAACAAATCGCAAATCTCAGATCGCACAGAATCCGGATTGCTTCCCAAATTGCGCAACAAAAATCAAATCCCGAACCCCGTAGAAACATTAGATTCATCAAACCAGGACGTGCAAAACCCTAGATACTAATTCGCGCGCTAAACAGATCACGTAGAGCACATATATGCAAACCCGAAGTCGTGCAGCGAAAAACGAGGACCAAATCGCGATTTTGTTTGGAAAACCCTAATTCGGGCAACACCAGTCCGAGTGAGCACAACCCAGATCGGAGAACGAAAATTGCGAACATAAAACGTTTGCAAAGAAGAAGCGTGCGAGACCCCCAAAAAAATTGCTGCGAAATTCCAAGATATGCGCGCCGAAACCCAGACCGCGAAATCAAAATCGCGAAACCCAATTCCGCGAAGCACGCCACCGGCAGAAAACTCGGTCAGCCACCGCAAGGACAAAGATTGAGCACCTGGAAGGCAGAAAACACACGCCCGGAAACCAACAAGAAAACAGGCTTTAGAGATGAAATTAACAACAAAAAAATTGGGACAGAGACCCACGAAGAAGAAACGCAAAAGGGAAAAGAAACAGCGACCACCGCCTATCCAATCAGCCGCCGCCGGAAAGAAGGAGACTAAGGATGGGTGCAGAAGCCCACCGCAACCTGCAAACCCTAGCTCCCTTTTGTTTTAGATTGGCTTTTTGTCTTAGATTGGCTTCGGTACCATGTCAATAAACACTCTACTTTGTTAAATTGGCTTAATGGCTGAATGCCTTTCTCCTTTGTATTGTTATCTATTTATAGTGATTATACATTAGGAAATACAAGATTATTTCCATTATTACGATATTTTCTAGTAACATAATATTTCCTTGCAACACTTTTCAGCCTAAACTGTGTTGGTTGTGGCTTGCAATTCAAGTCTGGGGGGATGCTCATATAAACTTTTTTTGCTAAGTCTCCATTGAGGAAAGCATTCTTGATGTCTAATTGATGTAGAGGCCAGTCTAAGTTCGAGGCTAGGGATAAGAGAACTCGAACTCGGTTCAAGAGTTTTGATGAACTATATCTTTTTGCTAGAAAATCTTTCCCATTCACTTTGAAATACTTGATTTTTTCCTTGAAATTGTGATTCAAGCAAATTATAAAAGTTTTGAAAATGTTTGAAGCTTCTAACTTTTTTCCCATAAGGTATACCCAACTCAAACATTGTGATCATCAATAAATTTGATAAACCATTTTTCTCTATGATTGTTGGTGTTCTAAAAGTTCCCCGAACATCACTATGAATGAGTGCAAAGGGTTTTGATGCTTTGTATGATTGGATTGGAAAAGTGGTGCGGTGATGTTTACTGAGCGTACAAACTCTCCCAGAGGAACTCTGTTGTTATTCACACCAATAGACATTGATGCAGAAACCTCCAACTGATGATTTCTAATTTTTGTGTGCTATTTACTTAATCAGACAGATATATGGCAGTATAAAAGATGTTGTGGTTCCAGAAATGTACATAGATCAAACAACTTGCAAGGTTCTCATCATGGACTGGGTGGAGGTGATTTTGCTTGTTTTGTCCTAAATGTAAATTAATTATGACTTTAAGCTTTAATGATTTTGTTTTCTGATGCATCGATTTGTGGCTCATTTTGAATGAATGCAGGGTCAAAAGCTGGCGGAAGTTAAGGATCTATACATGATTGAGGTCTATTCTTGAAACTACTTGCAAAATGCAATTTTACTTGACAAATGTCTATGTGGTAAGTTGCTATGTTAAGCTTTCTGCAGGTAGGAGTTTATTGCTCATTCAATCAACTTCTAGAGTTTGGATTCTATCACGCTGATCCACATCCAGGAAACCTGCTTCGTACATATGATGGAAAACTGGCCTACTTAGGTACTTTCCAAAAATTGTATTCATGAATTTGCATATGAAGAATTGTAACTGAATATTGCATAAATACCTTTCAAATTCAAGAATTTACATGGATTCTTAGAAAACTTAGAATTATCTTTCGTTCATTTTTTCCAAGCCAGTTCCCTATATATCAAGTAATTATAAACATAATAGATAGTTTCCTGTATCGGATTGATTATTAATCGAAAGTGATCATGAACCGTCTATCTTCTCATATGATTTGTGGTTGAGGCATTACAAGCTGATTAAAATATTACCAATTTCAGCCCTTGAGATAGTTCAGCTCTTGCTTTGGTGAGCCAATGTCATTCTACAAAGTCAGGATTTACGTCTGCATGTCTTCCATCTGAATATTTATCCATTCTTTTCAATAAATCCCTTCCAGTTGATTTATTTTGCCTAGCAAAAGGTTACTTTTGAATGTCTGCTTAAAGATAATTGTGGAGTTAAGTTAATATATATGACACATGGATAAAATTATCGGAGAATCTTCCTGATCATTTATCTATGATGATAACTTAATTGGTACTGATTTTGATAGCATTTCAAAAATTTAGTCGTTCATTCACTGTTTTTTTGTTGGTCGAAGCAACAGAAACATGATTGGTGTATTCCATTATAATACCCCTTGTCCCACGTGATTAAAATTGAATATTTAAAATGTTTATAAGTGATTAAAATTGACTCCTATAGCAACTTGGATTAAGCATTTTCGTAAAGCAAGGATGGATAGAAAGTAGTTGCTATAGGAGCCCATTGCTCAGTCGCGTTTGTGCTGGCCTGGGCCCGAGGCGTGACAGAATGGTATCAGAGCCGGTCACCGAAAGAAACACCAGGAGGTAAGTGTTATACGGGGCAAAGTGCTACGTGCGTGGTGATCGTCACTTTTTAAAAAAATAAAATCTTAGTTGTGAACGATTAATCCGCAAGTGAACGGTTGTCATAAGAGTGTTGAACCCATAGAGACTAACTGTAAGTACCAAATAAGATGCTTTTAACTATATTTAACCTACGAATATGAATTGAATATTAATTAACTAATAACTATATTAAATTACTAATCCAAACAAGCTAATTAAAGATGACAAGAAAAATCCACAAGAAAAGATTATCAAGACGTCGGTTCACCAATGTAATCTCCTATTCCCCTCGATTGAATATCCATATATCTAAGGTGACGAGTTCTACGAAATTATCTAAATACTCTATCGAGCTATATTAAACATAATATCAAATGCAGTAAGTTGTCGTGCACTTATTTAACAATTCAATATTGCATGAAACTTTGTGAAAACTTCTAGCTTTCGATTACTAGATATCCATGGCTATCACACGTGTATCTGATCTCATCTCTTGATCTCAATCTCAAATCCACGCCATAATTTACTCTTCATATTATAACATCAATTATAATATCTTATTAAATCAATTCAATGGTGATCAATCCTTGAAAGCATTAAAATCATAATCATGCACAAAGGATATATGAATTCAATCAATAACCAATAATCAAGTCACAGGTTCAAAACAAAGGTTCCCCTAATCTTGATAGATAAAATTAGTTCATAATATAAAGCAAAACTAATGTTTAAAGATTAAAAAAACTCCCGGCGTCGATTCCATTTATAGATCCTAGATTGCTCTCTCGCTTCATTCTCGATCGTCTCTTCAATCCTCTTGTTGGGTTGTTCCAAGGCCTATGATGGATGATGGATGATGATGATGATGGTGAATGTGAGATGGATGATGGAGGCTATTCCTAGGTTGAAAGTGGTGTAAAAGTCTGATTATTTTCGTGTGGCATAAGGTTGTATTTATAGAGAAGGAAATAAGGTAGATTCTTTGTAGGACTCAAACTCTAAAATGTATATTTTTTTTCAGAACTTCTCGCCTACCTATCGATCGCTAAGAAGTACCGATCGATCGCTAAGAAGTACCGATCGATCGCTAAGAAGTACCGATCGATCGCTATTTCTTAGAATTAATTAATTCCTTTTAGCTACGGCCCTCGACCGATCGATCGGAACATGCGTATCAATCGATTGATCATTCTTCAATTTTAAACTCAACCTACGTCATTGGACAGATCGATCGGTAGCCTTGCACCGATCGATCGGTAACTCTTTTTCTTCAAAAAGTTGAGTTTTTGCCTTTTCGCTCATTCGAGTCTTTTTTCATCATTTTTAGCTTAATTCATCACTTTCATGAAATTCAACCTTGATTCCTGAAATATACAAATATATACCAAAAAAGCAGAAAATCGTCCAGGAATCCATACTGAGAACCATTAGAAAATCATAGCAAAATAAGTGTAATTATCAGCTCACCCAAACTTAGACTTGATCATTCTCGAGCAAGCAATAATATCAAAATATAGAGTTCAAATTAATAATTCAAATTAATCAGTTCACAACCAATCATGTAGTTCAGACATCTCACTTACAGACAAACAAAAGTCAATTCCAAAACTTAAACAAGTCGTGTGTTCTCCTATATCAAGCAACATGTCTCCAACTCAGAATGTGTATGTGCTCTATTGTCAATTTCAAGTTTCATACAAATTTCACAAACCAATCCATCCTAATCAATGAAAGTTAAGATTATCCTTTAGCACCCCATAAGCCTATTTTCGAACAACTTCTCCACTAATGTAGTTACTCCTCCCTAGACCCAAGGAAAGGGAAGGATAGCACAAAGAAGAGAGTGCAATCATGTGACGTTCATATTTTAGCACATATCGAGCTTCTCTTTTTTCTTTCCTAGCCTTGGCCACTTTGGGTCTTATTTATATACTTTTTTTTTTATGACTCTTTCTTTTCTTCTTTTCTTTTTTTCATTCACAATTTTTTTTTTCTTTCAACAAGCTCATAAAAGTATAACAATTACGTGCATCGAATAAGATTTATTGTGCTCCCTTAAGATAAGGATATAACTTCTTTTTAGGCTCATAAAAGTTGGGTATAACGAGTTTGCCAATAAATATTGAATGGGGGTTAATAGTATGTTAAACATACTCCATTCTTTTTCAATTACATGGTAAGCTTGAAAGGCTCAAACGTTCCAAAGATCGCCTATATCATTTCCAAGTCAAGTTAGTAACTATAAAATTTCGCCTCAAAGTGTTAGCTTAGTAACTCTTAGATTCTCAAAAACAAGTCATTAAGTGCACATAACTTTTCACTACTCCATGTGCGATTCAAAAGATAATGACTCAAAGTGCTCAAAATATTCTTCATCTTTGACACATTAACTCAAAACATCGCAACAAGTTCAACAGTTTTCAAGGCTCAAGTCGACATGCAAAGTGAGATTAACATCATCATGGAATAGTGACCACTCCTATGATTCATTCTTTTCTCAATGTATGAACTCATTTAAAAAATTTAGCTCATAAAAATCCGACGATTCAATTGTCAAAGTCAGCACACAGCATGCGGATTATTAAACATGTAAACATGCAAGCCACTCCTCCAAACTTAAATCAAACATTGTCCTCAATGTTTAAAAGAATCAAAAGGGAAACAAGTAAACTCCCTTGAATAATATGCTTGCATGAGGACTGGGGGTGATTGGTCGACTCAAGAGATAACTAAAACTAAAGCAAAAGGCCGAAACTAAAACAAACTAAATAGTAAAGATTATTGCTTGGGTTGCCTCCCAAGAAGCGCTGATTTCTAGTCGTCGGCTTGACCATCAGAAGCAACCATCAAATAGTGGCTTCCGCCCATAGTAAGTATCATATGATACCACAAATGGGTTTTGATTAAGCATGCCCTCAAGCTTGGCAAGATGTCTACAGTGTAAGTTCGTCGCTCCAACAACATTCTTCATGAATTGTTCTTGGCTTGGCTTCATCTCGTGGAGGGTGTAGTATGGTGAAGTTGGTATCGATAGGAAGGAATGGATCCAACGTGTGGCATAGAATATGTCGCCATCGATTGGTGCTCATAATTATTTTCGAGAATATCATCCTCCAACATCACACTCGACTCATCTATCAGTGGAAACTCCTCGGATAACTCTTCTAAAATAGGCTCACTCACATGAGGATGCTCAAATTCCTTTAAATCGTCGTCATGCGTGGGATCACTCCCCCAAAATTGGTTGGTGGAGGGGCCATCATCATGCAACCAAACTTGATTCGTCACCCCTTGATTTGTAGATCTCATATCATCCTCATGGCAGCTTGTTGAAAGTGTTTCCATGAGGGTCTCTAATTGCTGCTCTAGGTGACGCATAGATTTGTTTTGGCTCTTCATACTGCTCTCATATGATGTCATGATACTTATCCTCCAACTGAGTCATATCTCATTCAGAACTATCTCTCTTCTCTCCTGTGTTGTTCAAATGATTGGTGTACATAACGTGGGTATTGAGGTTACGGCGGGTACTGGTTACTCCAACCATGTAGTGAAGGATCCCAATGCCAGTGGTAATCGAAGTCCGCCATATCATTAAACAGATGCAACACACTATCTTTATCTCTATCAAACAGGAGACTACCAGTTGCCAAAGTTCCAGTGAATACCCATCCTTATGTTTATGCATCCAAACCATTCTAGAAAAATTGTTCAAGAGCATAGTTCGAAAAATTATGATACCGGAATGTGTGTGCCAATTCAATGAATCTCTCCCACGCTGCATAGAATGGCTCCGAAAGTTGTTGGGCAAAGCTTGTGAAGACTTGATGAAACATCACAAGTACCTCGCAAGAAAAACAAAATTAAACAATATTAATATAATTTTTTTTTTCGAAATTTTATAAAACAAGTTGGTTAAATTACAGTCAAAGAATCTCGTATGATATTACTAAAATTAGTCCCCGCCAACGGCGCCAAAAACTTGATCGCGATTATTTAAACAATAAAATCTCAGTTGTGAACGATTAATCAGCAAGTGCACAGTTGCCAAGTTTTAGTATAGAAATAAGAAATAAGAGTGTCGAACCCACATGGACTAACTATAAGTACCAAATAAGATGCTTTTTATCTATATTTAACCTATGATTATGAATTGAATATTAGTTAACTAATAACTATATTAAACTACTAATCCAACCAAGCTAATTAAAGATGACAAGAAAAGTCCACAAGAGAAGATTATCAAGACGTCTGTTCAACAATGTAATCCCCTATGACCCACGATTGAATATCCATATATCTCTAAGGTGACGAGTTCTCCGAAATTATCTATTATACTATCTCGAGCTATATTAAACATAATATCAAGTTGCAGTAAGTTGTCGTGCACTTATTTAACAATTCAATATTGCATGAAATTTTGTGAAAACTTCTAGCTGTCGATTACTAGATATCTATGGCTATCACACGTGTATCTCATCTCTTGATTTCAATCTCAAATCCACAGCATAATTTACTCTTCATATTATAACATCATCTCTCGATCTCAATTATAATATCTTATTAAATCAATTCAATGGTGATCAATCCTTGAAAGTATTAAAATCATAAATCATGCACAAAGGATATAGGAATTCAATCAATAACCAATAATCAAGTCATAGGTTCAAAACAAATGTTCCGCTAATCTTGATAGATAAAATTAGTTCATAATATAAAGAAAAACAAAGCAAAACTAATGTTTAAAGATTAAAAAAACTCCCGGCGTCGACTCCATTTATAGATCCTAGCTTCCTCTCTCGCTTCCTTCTCGATCGCCGCTTCAATCCTCTTGTTGGGTTGTTCCAAGGCCTAGGATGGATGATGGATGTCGATGATGGATGATGGTGAATGTGAGATGGATGCTGGAGGTTATTCCTAGATTGAAAGTGGTGTAAAAGTCTGATTATTTTCGTGTGGTATAAGGTTGTATTTATAGAGGAGGAAAATAAGGTAGATTCCTCGTAGGACTCAAACTCTAAAATGTATATTTTTTTCAGAACTTCTCGCCTACCGATCGATCGCTAAGAAGTACCGATCGATCGGTATTTCTTAGAATTAATTCCTTTTAGCTACGGCCCTCGACCGATCGATCGGAACGTGCGTACCAATCGATGATCATTCTTCAATTTTAAACTCAACCTACGTCATTGGACCGATCGACCGGTAACTCTTTTCTTCAAAAGTTGAGCTTTTGCCATTTCTTCGATCGGTTCGCTCATTCGAGTCCTTGTTCATCATTTTTAGCTTAATTCCTTCACTTTAATGAAATTCAACCTTGATTCTTGAAATATACAAATATATACCAAAAAGCGTAAAATCGTTCAGGAATCCATACTAAAACCACTAGAAAATCATAGCAAAATAAATTTAAAAATTACACTTATCATGTGGGAGCCTACCTTTTCAACATAATGGGAAAAATGCTACATGTCGGGGGTCATCTCTTGAACCTGCAGTGCAAAGTGACGTGCGTGAGAACCTGCTCTTGAACCTGCGGGGCAAGGTCCTACATTCACGAGAGCCACCTCTAGATTCCCGGCGCTGGTGGATCGATAAGTTAGGTGGCGATGAAAACGTCGAGCTCTAAAGAATGGTGATTGTAATACCCCTTGTCTCACATGGGTAAAAATTGAATATTTAAAATGGTTTATAAGGGAGTAGAATAGGCTCCTATAGTAACTTCGGTTAACCTATTTTTGTAAAGCGATGATGGATATGAAGTAGATGCTATAGGAGCCCGTTGTGCAGCCTAGCCTGCACGGCCCCCCAAGGCGTGACATCCACATTCAGACTGCTTATGCTAGAATTTTTAAGCTACTCACCAATGGCTATGTGGTTATCCATGAGTGACTATAGAAAGTTAATTTTCTTTTTCAATTTTTTGCAAAGTGAAGAGGCGATACAATGTTTTAAGATTGGGTATGGGGTGTTGGGGTAATTTGGGAAGTATAAGAGTTGACTTTAAGATATTAGTCGTTACTGTATTTTGAATCTAGTTTGACCAGAAAATATCTTGTTCTATCACTTTTTTTTTATTTTTTATTAGGCAATAATATTATAATATAAAGGAAAAAGTACCATAGGTACTCAATGCAAGTACATCAAGACAACAAAGCTAAAAGAAATAATCGGTTCCATCTTCCAATCGACAATCGAATACTTGAAATCACTATTACTTCTATTGTTATTCCAATGCCAAGATCTAAAAATAATAGATTCTAAAAGATCTTCATCCAGGTGATTGTCTCCTCTGAAAATCAAATGATTTCGGTGTATAACCAAATTGTCCAAATAACTGTCTCCCAAATGGTCTGCCATCCTTTTCATCCCCTTTTAGAACACCAAAATCCTTTATGCTGTAAAAAGTGGCCCACTGTATCTTGTTGTAGCACTGTTGTTACTCCCAGCCATGCGTAGCATCTCATCCACATAGCATCTCATCCACAGGTTGTAAGAATTAGGGCAAGAGAAGAATAGATGCTGGGTATTTTCTTCTTGAATCTGATAGAGTATGCATAAGTCTAAAATTTGCTCATGAACTATGTTCCTTCTCTTCAAATTTTGTCTCGTCGGAATGCTGTCTCTGAATGATCTCCAAGCAAAGGCTGCTATTTTTGTTGGCGTGTACAATTTCCATATCGATGCGTATGTCTCTCGAAGTTTGTCATCCATTGTCGTTTCTCCTTGAAGGAACTTGTAAGCCGACTGTACTGAGTATTGGTTATTTAAATCGAACCTCCACTTCCAAGTATCCATCTGATCTTGTATAAGCTTGCACCTGCCAAGAGAAAATAATAGGTTATCCAAAAACAATCGCTCCCAATCGAATAACTCCCTTCTCCAATCCCATCTCCATTCCCATCTCCATTCCCAAGAGCCTCTCTACCCACACCCCCATGTTCCCTATAACAACATCTCTATCCCTCGCTATCAACGATAATCTAGGAAACTTATTTTGAAGCGTGTCCTCCTCTAACCAAATATCGTTCCAAAATTTTGTATTCGTACCGTTATTTAACTTCTTTACCAACCCCTATCTAAACCAATTTGAGCTATCTAGAAAACAGTTTTGCCTAATATCCTTCCACCAAAGACGACTCTGACCCTCTGCCCCTGTTACACCTATTTGAAACACATTCCAGTTAGTGTCTCCATATTTTGATCTCAATACCTGCAGCCACATTGAGTTCCCATTTTGAATAACACCCCCATTTTCCTAGCAACACTTTATTGAACAAATCTAAGTTGTGAACCCCTAGTCCCCCCTCGACTTTTGATTTGCAAACTTCTGACCATTTCACCCAGGCTACTTTCCGGTTAAAAAGAACCCCCACCCCCCAACACCCCCATAGGAAAGCTGACTGAATTGATTGGAATTTTGCCATGATGTTTTGAGGAGCGCGGTAAAAAGTGAATAAATAAATCTGTATGGAAGTAAGCACGTCATTAAGCAAAATCAAGCGTCCACCCAACGTCAAACTCTTGTGTTCCCACAAAGCCAATCTTCTTTTAAATTTATCAACAATTGAATCCCACATAAATCTCCTCCTTGAATTCGATCCAACTTGTAAGCCAAGATATTTGAATGGTAATTTTCCCACATTGCAATTCAATGTTGAAGCAAGATCCTGTAGAATATTTTGTTCCACATTGATCCCAGGAGATCACTCTTATGATAATTGATTTTCAGCCCCGATAGCAGTTTAAAATTATAGAGAATTGTCTTGAATATTAATGCATTCTCGGTTGTAGCATCTCCCACAAGTAACGTATCATCTGTGAATTGTAAGTGTGAAATCAAAATCTGTTTCCTGCCCACTTGAATAGCTGAGAAAAGGTTTAACTGTACTGCCTTATCAACCAATCTGCTCAAAGCCTCAGCAACAATGACAAACAAGAATGAAGGTAGTGGATCTCCTTGTTTAAACCCCTCTGAAGTTGAAATTCCTTTGTTGGGCTCCCATTGACTAGAACCGAAGCTTTGACACTGGTAATGCACTCCATAATCCAATGCCTCCATTTTACATCAAAATTCATCAATTGCATTACGTGGTTCAGAAATTTCCAATTAACCGAATCATATGTTTTCTCAAAATCCACAGTAAAAATCATGCCCTTTTGTTTCTTTTTTTTTTAGTTCATGAATTACTTCGTTGATAACTAGGACTCCATCAAGAATGTCCATGTCCCACAAAAGCCGTCTGAGCATGTGAAATAACAGTGTCAAGAATCTTACTGAGTCGTTTGCAAGAATCTTTGAGAGAACCTTGTACATGCAACCTATAAGGGCAATCGGTCTGAATTCTTCTAATTTACTCGGATTGTCTGTCTTGGATGAGTACAATGAAATATGGATTTTCTCCTCTGATCAGCTTGCCATTTCTATGGAATTCCTCAAAAAATTTAACAAAGTCGTCCTTTAAAATAGCCCAAAATTGCTTGATAAAATCGAAAATTGAAACCATATGTTCCAGGGCTCTTTGAACTGTCACAATGCCAAACTGCATTCCTGATTTCTGTCTCTGTAAAGCTCGCTGTTAGGGTTCGATTCTGAGCCTCTCCAACTTGTCCGAATTTTAAGCCATGTATTTGTGGCCTATTCACTCTTGTTGGGAAAGTGATTTGAAAAATAATTGTGAATACCTTCTTTTTAACTCGTTGAATATCATCAATCCAACTACCTTCAATGTGGAGACCAACGATCTCATTCCTCTTCCTTCGACGGTTCACCACCTTACGAAAAAAAAATTGAATTCACATCACCTTCTCGAATCCATTTAATTCTTGCTTTTTGGTGGAGGCAAGTGTCTTTCATCCCGATTTGTTTTTCCAGCTTAATTGTCTCCACCTGTCGAGCTTTAGCCTCCTCTATTGTTAAGATCCTTGTTTCTGCCATCCTTATCCCATTCAATCAATTTTTGTTTTGTTGAATCTATGTTGTTGTCTAATGAGCCAAATACTTCTTGATTCCACTTTCTGAGACTGCTCTTCATCTTTTTGAGTTTTTCTTTTAAAATGTATCCTCCCAAGCCTTGAACATTGTAATTTCTCCATTCATTTTCCACGAAATCCTTGAAATCCCGATGTTGTAACCATGCAGCCAAGCAACGAAAAGGCTTCAGTCCCCAGTAATCTTTATGATTCTTTAACAAAATTGTACAGTGATCTGAGACAGTGCGTTTCAATCCCCATTGGGTTAAGTCGGACCACTGTTGCATCCAATTTGTAGAAAGAATGAAACGATCCAAACGGCTTATACAGGAACCATCCGGTCTATACCAAGTGAATTTTCGTCCAATTAGTGGTAAATCAATCAGTTATGTCTCATTGATGAAAGTGTCAAACTCCCCAGTATTCCTACTGTTTATAATACGACTTCTTCCTTTCCTTTCATTCACATGTCTCACTGCATTGAAATCTCCGCAAATGTACCATTTATCTTCTTCATTACCATCCAGTTTACCTTTTAAAGATTCCAATAGCAATGTTTTTGAAGCACCATCTCCTGAAGAGTACACATTGATAATGTGACATTGGATTTTTTCACTTCCCCAAAAGCCGTCTACTCCAAGTAAACCATCCTCCCCCCAACAACCTTCCATAGAAAAACACCTCATTCCAAATATATAAAAGATCCTCGGCCGATCCTATTGCTCCTTTAAATGCCCACTTAAAGTTGTCATCACCCCATATGGACTTGCATAACTGTCTGCCCACAAATTCCATATTTGTTTCCTGCAAACACAAAAAATCAATTTTCTCCTTCATCACCAAAGTCCTTAGGTCCCGTTTTTTCACCCTACCCCCTAATCCTCTTATACTGAAACTTGCGATGATCATTGGCTCTCACAACGTCGTCCCCAACAACCTCATTTTGATGTTTCTTATTTTGTAGACCTGCAACAGCCTTATCTCCATCTCCATTAAACAATTAATTATTTCTCGATCATTTCCTCATCCTATAATGCCTAAGCTCTTCTCAATATTCCATAATTGGTTAGCTTGATTGAATAACTCTGTTTGGAATGATCTGTTGATTTCGGTGATAAAATCTTTCTCCCACTTGTTCGATTCACCATGTGTTGGCTTTCTGTCCCATAACTTCCTCTGGTAAGTTTTGGTGATTTTTCTATTTGCCCAGATTACTTGCATCAAATACTGCAAAGCATCATTGCAGTCTGACTCCTATAGCTACCTTCATATCAAATTACTAAAAGAGTATGTGAATTTTGAGATGCGCACCACAAACATATCTGTTCGTGGAAAAGCAATAACCTGATATGTTCTGTTTAGTTTATGAGCCTGATTTTATTATTACTTTGTAATCCTAACCTTTAAATTAATTTTATCTCAACTGCTTCTGAAAGATCTACTTTAACTCTCAGACTTTGGCATGATGGGTGAATTCAAACAAGAACTTCGTGATGGCTTCATTGAAGCTTGTCTCCATCTTGTAAACCGTGATTATGATGCACTTGCAAAAGACTTTGTAACGCTTGGGTACCTTGATTATCTATCTTTATTCAGCTAATGGTGAACTTCTTGTGATGTTACTGAAAACTTCTAAAACATTATCAACAGGCTTCTTCCACCAACTGCTGATAAGGATGCTGTGACACAAGCATTAACAGGTTTTGTCTGATCGTAGTTATTTCATCTAGTCGAACCGTGAAACTCTCTGCTTGACCATTGGTCTTTGACTTTGGTTTGTAGATTCAGAATTTCCATACTTGTTCCAGTTTCCCTAAAATGAAAGAATATGTAGGTGTCTTTCGGAATGCTGTTTCCAAAGGAGTTAGCAATCTAAACTTTGAGGATCTTCTTACAAATTTGGGAGCCACCATGTAAAAATCCTTAAGACTTTCGCCCTTTATTGGATTTATGTGGGGATAATTTCTGATGGATTCATGTATATAATTCTAATGAGCTCAAGCCATCTTAGCTTTGGTCAACTTTCTATATAAATAGAGGTCTCATGTTAAAATGAAGCTTGCTTTAGAAACTGGTTAGAATTGGGCCCTTTTTCTAGGTATATTCCGTACTATCTGTCTGGATTTCAAAAAAATAAAAAATAAAAAAATAATACTGGTACAATTGACCTTGTATCCACTTGTTCAAAAATTTTGAGTTTAAAATATTATATATAGTCTGGTTCATTGATTTTGTTTTTCAAACATTCGCTTGGTTCATTTGATTAATGTAAATGAACAAGATGGATAAGATGTTGATACATGCGCTAGTTATGATCCTTGAAGTTAATTTTTAGCTTCATGATGGAAAATCCGTTCTCTGAAATCATCACAGTTGGACATTAATAATGATACCCTTTTAGTTTAGCTATCCTATAAGTTTCTGATGAATCCAACAAGACTAATCTATTAGCGAGAGTCGTGAAACCTTGGGGTAAGGAACACGATTTTTTATAATTTTCCTGACAAATTTAAACGCGTTATTTACACGGTAAGAAATCACAGATCTATTGAGTAATAATTTCAGAAGGAAGTTATTTATCACGTCATATGAAGAAATTAAACTAAATTCGATTAAATGGCTCTAATAGGAATAAGAGTATCAATTGTCACCTTTAATAGGAACATGAAAATAGCTATGAAGTATTCTGTGAATTGGAAAATAAATCTGCGCTTGTTCTTACAAAAGAAATCGTAATGGAATCAAGTATTAATATCATTCAATAATTCGTAAAGGATATATTATGTGTAAGACCTTGTACGACGGTATTTTATTTATTTCAGAAATGTCTTTGGCCACAGTGTATCCTCTCTAGCAGCCCCTCATCGGTTTCTTGTAAATTTCATCATTTATGACAGTTATAAGTTTAGATATTACTTGTTAAATTTGGGCTGTCTATTGTGCAATTGTCATTTAGCTTGAAGATATCAGATACCAAACTACTTGGGGAGAATTGGGTCAATGACCATACACAAATTTGAATTTAAAATAACCTTCGTTTGTTAAAATAACATTGTGCAATAGGTTGTATTACGTCTTTTAGTCAAAGAAGGTCATTTTTTAAATAGATGTGGAGTGAAGGTCATAAATTGGTGACATGCAAAATACTTGTGCCTCAAAATAATACTAAAACAGAGCAATAATACTTGCACCTTTTTTGACACTTAATATCTATTTTTTGTTAAACTTTGCGTAGGTTTTACAATGTGTAATATGGCCCTCTGTATTTAATTTATGCATTTCCTTATTTATTTATTTATTTATTTATTCCATGCCTGCAGGTACAAATTCAAATTCAGAATTCCTTCTTATTTTTCTCTTGTAATTAGAAGGTGATTTGTTATTTAAATAAAATGCTTTCATGCATTAGATTACGGCACGCCTTCTGTTCTTTCTAGTTACTTTCAATGTTTTTAATTAAGATAAATCATCTGTAACACCCAGCCTAGCTGTTTTGGAGGGAATTGCTATCAGCTTCAACCCAGAATACAAAGTTCTGGGCAGTACATATCCTTGGATTGCCCAAAAGGTTCTTACTGACAGCTCGCCAAAATTGAAATCTTCTTTGCAAGCTCTTCTTTACAAGGTACATCATCTCTATGAAGGATATTTGGCTACTTTTTCATAGCTTGCATGTGTTGCCTCCGAAAATAATACCTTTCTGTGTGGGAGTAATGTTAAAATAAAGACAACTGTGCTGATTCCATGTTTTTAAGCAGGATGGAGTGTTCAGGGTTGACCGATTAGAGTCTCTCTTAACAGAGGTGAGATACTAAAATATTTTTCTGCATGTCAATTAGTTTAAGCAAGAGTTCCTCGTTAAGCACTTGATAAGATTATGAGATACTTCGCTGAGTTTGAACTTCGATTCGTTGAGGCTCGAATCATGCAACCAACCTTCTTAAATTAGACACAGCTGGCTTGCTGCTGAAACGTATGATGCACTGGGTATCTAAAACTATGATTAATTCTGTCACCATATCACTTGCATCCGTCGGCTATGTATTTAATCGGATTTATCATGTCTGGTTCATTTGTTGACCCTTTTCAGTTGCATTGATCTTGGTCAAGTAGCTATTTTCTTTCTACTAGGTGGACTTGCTCTGTCCTAAAATGCAAAAAGTTCAATGTGCATTTAGGATCTATATCTGAAATTGAGAAAGTGCGCTTTGTTATTTCATCACCTATTCAATAGGAGTGAGTTTATGTTTGGCTAAAGTATTTAGTTAGCTTTTTCACGACTTTCAGTTGTACTGTGATGATGGTTTCAGAAATAACAATTTACAAAATGGCTAGTGACTTGAAAGCACTCACGAACTGTTCTCTATGACTTGTTAAGTTCTCTCAGCATACTTTATAACTTTCCCTCGTGACAGTCAATGCGTGCCAGGACACAAAAAACCTTGGCTAGAGAGCTGGATGCAGATAATGAGTCTAAGATATTTATCAGACAAATTATGTCCTTTGCTTTGAATGAGAAGGTATCTCTCACTTGTAATTCATCATTAATTACTGGACAGAACCAAGAGATCAGAATAAATAGACTAATTTTTCAAATATGTTCTAATTTATGCAGAGTGCATTCATGAGGCAAATGCTTCTCGAGGAATTTGCAAAGGTAAGATTTTGGGACGTCTTTCCACATTTCTTGTTTGGATTTAGTATCTTTGCTCCATTTCATCTTTTAGTCTATTTGCTAGTACAGAATAAGAAACAAGTAAAAGAGCTAGGGAAAACCTGTAGCATGAGTGATAGTTAATGGACTTAAATCTTGTCTGAATGTTCATCAATGAACATAATCGTCCAGTTCTAATCAATTTAACTGCTATCCAACTAAGGGGGGTTATGTTCCGTGTTGTTTTATTTTTTTTGCTATGAATGGATTAGTTACTTTCTTTATATGTTATTTTGAAAATTTTAAATGGGTTCTCTTTATCAAATAGTGTATTTTGAAATAGTGAAACATGTTTTGTCTAGTAGACGCCAAAGAAGAAGAAATATTGAATATTGTGGGAGAGTAATGTTATATATCTGTTGGTGAACCCATAACAACAACTAACCTCTCTTCCCCCGACCTATTTGGCTCTTCCACCTCCTCCAACGCTAGCTTACTGTGGGCTCACTGTGTCAAAATACTAATAGGGATGAAAAGAGACTGGATTGATAAATTGGGTATCGATAGTGAAAAATGAGGTTTAATCGCTTTATTATTCACATATTAATCTGAAAATTGTGTCAATTTTTTTTCCGCAAGCAAGTTAACCCTTTCCATTGGTATATGAATCATACTGGGACTCTAATAGTAATACTCTCGCATTGATCATATGCAGTGGGGATATTTTTAAGTTACATTTGCATTCACAGGATAGCATTTTACTTGTTTACTCAGTGTTCTTAAGATTCTCAATTGTTGGCAGAAAAGTGATTTTTTATTTGGCAGAACATATATGGAGGTATTGGTCATTGCATATGAGAAATATTCTGTGGTGTTGGCTCTACTTCAAACTTTGACTTGTAACAAAACACATATCTATTTCAAAATAAATGAGCATTCTATTGTTTACTTCCGATTTTCGGCCTTAGAGATTAACAAGGCATGGAAATCTTTCGAAACGACTATATCTGGAATATTTTTTGAAAATTAAAATTTTATTGGAGGAAAAAATTCTGAATTTATCATTTTAGTGTTAACTTCTATGTTAACAAGTGTCGTATTTTCTGGTATCACATTTGAGCCTCCAATTTGATGATTGCTATTGGTACTTATTATTTTCTTCTGGAAATGGTCATAGGGCTTGGATGCACTTGGGATAGCGACCTTCGACTCAATAACATCTGCACTGACTGTAAACCTACCCTTCAGACCTGATTCTGTTTCCTTACTGACTGATGAAGATATCAACAATTTGAGAACATTGCAACACCTCATTGCTCTATTCTCAGGGGTTCAACGGCCTCAAACTTATGTAAAGGTGAGATATAATATTTTAAGTATGAATATTCCTATCCTTTGGCAAAAGTCAGTACCATATTTTTTAGATGTTTAATTGGTCAGTCTATTTGAAAATAATGGGCATCAGTATACCGGAATCTATGTCCAGTAAATGTCTGTTTTGATAGATGAACTCGGTGATGGGTGAACCATGTTGTGATAGTATATACGAGCATGTGAGAGAGAGATAGGAGGAAGGATTTTGGGGTCTTTCCTCTCCTTAATTTATAATAATTGGATAAATTGAGTAATAAATTAATACTTCTGAGGCATGGAAAGAAATCAAAGTTGAATTAAAGTAACAAGTAATCTGTTATGGATAATAAAGATGGTCCCAACAATGGAAAGCCCATTGTTAAGAAGGTTTACATTAGAGGGCGTTAAGTGTAGATCTCCGTGAGGGGGAATAAAAATGGCAGAGAGAGAGAGAGAGAGAGAGTGATGCGGTTAGTTATGGTTTTCATCATTGTGGGTGTGACTGGTTGTAGCTAGGGAAGCATTAATTTTACTTGTACAGGAATATATCTGGGATTATCTTTCTATATTTCAGTTATTGCAATCAATATCAGTTCATACCTTTTGTACAATCCTCAAAATCAAATATATCTTTTGGAGTGTAATAAAAATTATTATATTTGTTTTATTCCATTTTTCATGTACTTTCCATTTCCATGTGCATTCTTTGCAAATACAGAGGTAATCCCCTCGTTACCAATTAATTTTACCATATTTTCGTCTTCTTTTTTTTTTTATCAGGCAAATAATATTATTATAAATAAAAAGTACAAAGAGATACTTGAAAATACAAAATAGTCCTGATGCAAAATAAGACAACGTATTAATCCTAATTAGCTATAGAGCTAATAAACAAATAATCGGCTCTTTCCTCCAATCTGAGAAAGAGTACCCCATTTCGTTTTTCCTCTATTACTAATCCAAAACCAAGATCTATAAATGGTTAATTCCAATAAATCTTCCTCATTTGCACTCGTTCCTTGAAAAATCAGTTGGTTGCGACTAATCCACAAAGTCCATATGATTGTGCTCCAAATAGTTATCCATCCTTTCCAGCCTTTTTTGGATGCCCATACACCTTTATGTTGTAAGGGATGTGTCGCCGAATCTGATGGAAGCACAGTACAAAATCCTAACCATTCGTAGCATTTCATCCAAATAGCATAAGACTCTGGACATAGGAAAAATAAATGTTGAGTCGTCTGACGTCTCCTCTTCCAACTGGCAGAAAGCGCATTCGCCTTAAATTCTCTTGTCGAAATGCGGTCTCGAATCACCTTCCATGTAATTGCACCCACTTTTGACGGAGCACGAGTTTTCCATATAGTGTCAAAAATCTCTGAACGCTCTCCTTCCAAATTTGATTCTTCAAAGATCCGACTATATGCATATTGCACTATGTATTGATTGGTAGAATCGTGCATCCAAAGACAAGAATCTTGCTGCTCCTGTGTCATCCGTATCCTGTTGAAAATCGATAAAAGATTAAACAATGTTTCTTCCCACTCGAACAATTCCTTTCGCCATTCCCATCTCCATAAAGAAATTGTTAGCATCAGGGCTTTGCTCCAAATATAAGCGTTGGGGGTTTTAGATCATTGCTTTTTGCGTGGGATTGTGATCCATTTAAAATAGCACGGGGTCCTATGCAAATTGATTTTTGCATGGGATTGTGCATCGTGTCAAGATTGGACTCAATACCCTCTCCAATCAGGGATTTAATTCCATTATATATAGAGTAAATAAATTACAATTCCTAATTTACGGCCTAAATATATTCCTAATTTACCGTCTAAATATCTTCCTATTGATTTGATATCTACTAATTTGCAATCAAGATTTACAATGCTTAAGGTAATATTGTATCTACGGTAAAGTTATTCTTGATATCCCCCCTAAATTGATGTTGGGCGGTCAAAAAGCTTCAATTTGTCAATCAAGAACTGATGTCGAATTCGAGTTAAAGCTTTCGTGAAGATGTCAGGTGGTTTTATGTTCAGTGGAAACATGAGGAAGAGTAATCACATGTTTGTCAGAAGCTTCTCGGATGGAATGACAATCAACTTCTATATGCTTGGTGTGTTCATGAAAGACATGATTAACAGTAATATGAATAGCATTGGTGTTGTCAACATGCAAAGGTGTAGAGTGAAGTTGGGGAAAGCCAAGCTCTCCCAGTAACCCACGAAGCTGTGTAATCTCCGAACAAGCAGAAGACAGCACGATACTCAGATTAAGTAGCAGGCTTTGAAACTCTGTCTTGCTTCTTGCTTTTCCAAGAGATGAGAGCAGAACCAAGGAACATGCACCAACCCATGACAGAACGTCGGGTATCAAGACACCCAACCCAATCGGCATAGCTGTAAGCCACTAATTGTAATGACGAGGTGATGGGGAAGAATAACCCTCAAGAACATGTTCCTTTGAGGTATCGAATAATACGACGAACAACAGCAAACTGAAGATTGCGAGGTGCCTGCATGAATTGACTAACTTGTTGAGGAAAATGTAAAATTTTACTCTTACTAAGGCGACAAGTAGCACAATCAAATGAATGAGAATAAGAGAATAATTCTTTATTGCCCAAAAAACCTTTATTCAATAGATGGTTTAATACACGCCCTAATTTCTTATGCCAGATTTCAGTTTTCTTGGCCGTAGCCGTACAAGCAAATGAAATAACACGAGGAATTGTAAGGGAAAAAATATGTTCCACTTTAGGCCTAGCCCGTTCGCGATCACTGTCCTTGTCACCTGATCCTGCACAAGACAACCACCACGAGAAAAACGAACATCACAATTATTATCAACCAGTTGCCCAACATAAAGTAAATTGGTTGTTGATGCAGGAGAAACAAATATATCACGGAATGAAGGCCCCAAATTATCAAGAGCAGTAATAGGTAACAAATTACCATTAGCAGTTTGAATGGATTGCGACTGTTACGGACCTAAATCTAGCTAGCCCAATACAAAATTGGGTTGGACCAACTACCAGGGCCCATGAAAAGAATCTCATAACTTACAAAGCACATAAGAGGAGAAAGAGAGAGCAAAGCACGTGGAAAGGGTGAGAGTTTGTTACGCATGCTAGTGGAATAAAAAGGGCATGGGTGTGAGAGCAAGGGGGACGAGAATTTAGTTAAGGAACCGAGAAGAAGTTCTTCTCGGAGTAAAAGTGAAGCTGGAAGGTTGTGCATTTCCTGTATTGCTTTCCAGATTTTTAATACAATTCAGTATAATTTTCTTTTTTGTTTTTCTACGTTGAATATTGGAGATTTGGTTCGCAACAATTGGTCCGACCTACCATTCGATCCCAAGGATTCACAGCCATTACATCAACACGTTCAGATTCCGAACTAGAAGGGTTGGAACAAACGACGATGAGCAATGAAAAAAAGAAAAGGAATGGAAGCTAGAAATGGAGAAGACGGTGATGAGTCATGAAGGAAGAATCAAGGAACTCACTAACACAGTGGGGACCTCGGTTGAATTAATGAGAGCAAATAACAGATACATGGAAGATAAGAAGGATGGACCACTAATCTTCGAAGACAAGCTGGATACCGTGAACCAATCTTTACCGAGGCTGGAAGCACGTTGGTAAAAGTCAACAGAGAAGGTGGCAGGAATTTTCAACGAAGTTTTCAAGTTCATCGATGAATATAGGACCCTGAACAGTGTTAGAGAAGAGAGCACCAAAGTTGAAGAAGAAACTAACACCGGCGGATCGAAGGACAGATTCGATTGATAAAATTAAAAAAACAGTTCGACGTCGTGAAGCCAGCCAACTCAATTGGCCCTCGAACAACAGCTACAAAGTTTGAACCGAGAGGATGCTCAGGGGTTCGTTAAAATAGACCAGAGGAAAAACGCGAGGTTCCATGGGTTCCGAGCAATCGCAAAGAACATTCAATACCTCAGGCAGAAGGGGTTCGGAGATGAAATCATCTCAAGGTACTGTTGTCGAAAAGCAAGGATTTCCCATAAACCAGTTGCTGAGTTGAAGAAGGAGAAGGGGATGGGGGTGGATAAGTTGGCTCTGTCTCAACAGGATGGAAAGGATGGAGTATGGGGGAGGATAAAGATCCTTGAGTTACTTTGTTTCAATTGGGCTATACTATCGGTCCGCTTCTACGAGGGGGTAATTAGAATAGTGGGCTTTGGGGATGACATTCAAAACAAAAATTGGGCCCAAGGAAATAAAAGGGATGGATATCACCTGTGCGCTCCAAACTTGGCGTCGAAATCTGAAAATGGAGAAAATCTGATCGTCCGATGGCGGAAGGCGGCGGTTGGTCCGGCGAGCTGCCGGAGGTTGACAGAAAGTGTGGGCAGCAACCGATCGCAGAGGAATTATGGTTCAAAAATGCTGAAATCGTAGGTTGTGATAAGAAAGGGGTAAATTTGTTGGGTAAATTGGGGTTTTATATGTTGTTTCAAGTAGAATTGTGTCGAGTTGTGATGTTGAAGAATAGTTGTATAAACCACAATTATATTCCCAGAGAAATTTTATCACTTCCCAAGAACCAACTAGATGAAGGGTTGTTACTTGACAAGGAGACCAGATTGGCTTTGTGGGACACTGTCCCTGTTTTTCTTTGCAAAAAAAGAAATGATTCTCTGAGGGTGGAGGGTAACTTTGCAAGTAGAATTAAGAGAAATCTTCATGATTGTGTAATTGCTGGGTTTGATTGCAGTATGAATTTATTGAGGAAGGAAGAGAAGCTTGTGTTGCTAGCCCAGGTTATACCTGGGGTGATTGGGGCAGTGGTTATGAATTTAATGTTCAGGGATTAACTGCAGTAGAAACAGGTCTTGGTGAGTCATCTTTGGCACGAACCACGTCACTTGTTTCTGTTATGGTTATTTGTGATGATATTGAGGATCAAGTTGATGTGAATACCGTTGTTCGAGAACTGAATTTCGCCTTAACCATTAGAGTTCAACAATTACATTTGGCTGAGAAAGATGGAAATGGTTTTGTCCCCAATAACGTAATTGGTGAAGTACGAGACTCTAACAAGAAATGTGATAAAGGAAAAAAAGTTACTCAGAGAGAACTGATAGAAATGCAGCAGGCAGCAGCAAGTTACAGAGTTCAGCCTTGAGGAGAAAGCTGATATTGATGGGGGTAGTATTGTTATGGACCTAAATTTAGCTAGCCCAATACAAGATTGGGTTGGACCAACTACCAGGGCCCGTGAAAAGAATCTCATAACTTACAAAGCGGATAAGATGAGAAAGAGATAGCAAAGCACGTGGAAAGGGAGAGAGTTTGTTACGCATGCCAGGGGAATAAAAAGGGCATGGGAGTGAGAGCAAGGGGGACGAGAATTTAGTTATGGAATTGAGTGAGCAAGCAACAGCTTGGGCCGAGAAGAACTTCTTCTTCTCGGAGTAAAAGTGAGGCTGTAGGGTTGTGCATTTCCTGTATTGCTTTCCAGATTTTTTTTACAATTAAGTACAATTTTCTTTTCTGTTTTTGCTACTTTGAATATTGGAGACTTGGTTCACAACAACGACCCTCCATATTTGCGAACATCATGGAGGCCGATGTGCTATTTGTCATATGGTTAGATGCCCCTGAATCAATAATCCAAGAAGTGGAAGGAGATAAACTAGTAGCTTACGAGCCTAAAGCCGTAAAAGCAGACACAATCATATGTTGGACCATGGCAGTAGTAAGAGTTGGCGAGTTAGAGGAGACGGCAAGATGCGTATAGGTAGGAGGTGCACAGGATGAAACCACAGCCTGGAAAGCTTGAGGAGGTTTTGGAGGTCGCACCGGATAGTCCTGAGAAAGTGACCATCTTTTTTGCAGTAATTGCAAACCTTCTTAGGGCAATTTCGAGCAAAATGGCCGAATTCTTTGCAACTAAAACACTGAACGACCTATTTCCCTTTGCCAGGGGTAGTGTAAGCCACATTCATAGGGGGACTGATTCAGGCGAAAAACTGGACTAAGTGGATAGACGTTGTTCCTCATGAAGTAAGTCACCAAGACACAAATCAAGAGTGGGAACTGGATCACCTTTTAATAATCCCGCTCGAACATGTTCAAACTCGGGTCGGAGTTTCATCAGAAACTGATCATGTTGACTCTCAGCGTGAATCGCTTGAAGGGATTCAAGAGTCGTAGAAGGAACTTTAGCATGAACAACAGCAGAATATTTGCTCCACGGATTAATAAAACCCAAATAGAATTCAGCAATAGTCAGATTCCCCTTAATAAACCGGTGAAGTTCCAATTCCAATTGGAATTTGTGAGCATTGTGATCTTGATAATAGATGCGCTGTAAATAAGTCCACATAGCGAGCGCGTTAGTGAAGCATCGGAGATTGGTAACAAGATGTGGATCAATCGTGCCCAAAAGCCAAGAGATAACCTCAGCATCTTTAGTTTCCCATTGAGCCCGTTCTTTTTCATCGGTCGGAAGTGGAATAAAATTATCAAGATGATGATACAATTCTTTGCCCTTGAGAAACATCTTCAACTGAAAAGCCAGATAGAGTAATTTTTGCTCGTAAAGCGAACAATTGTGTTTTCAATCGACATGACGTAGGGAGAGAGAAAACAAATCCACAATGGACCATAGAAATCGGAACTTCAACACAGAAACTCTAGCAGCCGTTGAACAGCCATCGCGCAAGAAACAAATGCGCACAACACCAGACAGAGAACACGATGCAAATCGCGTGAAATCCTCTGAACGTGACGCAAAATCGTACAGAAACCCTAAAAAATTGCGACCACACAGTCGCGCAAAACCCTAAATAGCGCAACCCACCCAGGCGCACGAAACCCAAAGAACCACTAGCGGAAAAGCACCACAGAGGGTGGTCGAACAGGAACGGTCGCGCAAATCCCTAAATAGCACGACCACAAAGGCACGTGAATCCTGAAAAGCCGAGACTGGAAAATCACCATAGGTGGTGGTTGTACAGGAGACAAGACAGCGACCAGAAGAGAAAAAAATACGCAAAAAAAATAATGTAGAGGTTGTGATACCATGTCAAGATTGGACTCAATACCCTCTCAATCATTGTTTCATTCGGTTATATAGAGTAAATTACATATCACAATTGATTTACGGCCTAAATATCGTCCTAATTACAGACTAAATATCATTGATTTGATATCTACTAATTTACAATCAAGATTTACAATGCATAAGGTAATATTCTGTGTAATATCCTTGACACATCGTGCATTTGAATATGCTTTCAATCAAAGCATTAAACAGCGTTATATGTTAGTCCAATCTTGATGGATGACTAAATTATACTCCATTTTTCTTTCGTATAGCTTTGAGGTTGAACATTTGTACATGTCACTGAAGCTTGTTTTCGACTGTTTAGAATTTAGGCTCGTAATTCCGATTGAAGTTATACAGTTTAGCGGCATTTTTTGCAGTTACATGGCTGCAGGTTATCAGCATAATTTATTCAACATTAATCTGATGCGTGAATTTACAAATTTATGATGTGTGCACAGGTCAACCATCTTGTATTTTCAATATGGACATTAAGTAGGAATTAAATTTGAAACCCATTTATTCACTACAGGTCCACAACTAGATTTTCATGGTTGATTTTCATAGTAAAATATAGTTGGTGTTATATTGTTTCATATCGTACTTGATTGTATGTGCCACCGTTTTTTGTTTCTATGTTGTGATTTTGTTGGTAGGGATTTTGCGTGCAAAGTTGAAGTTGGATACTTTTTATGTTGTATTAATGCTTTTGTAAACATGCCTGGCATTGACATTCTAGTCCATGCTTAGTTTACAGATAACAACAGCGGTCAAGCTACAGGAAATAGGTGGTAGTCCGTAGCAAAAGTTTAACAAAGTGTCAATCCTTTCTTGCAGGATGTCAAAAAAGTCGGTTCATATGATGTTCAGAAACAATCTTCAAATGATGATTCATTGCTCCCTTCTCTTTTGGTATCTGGTCAAGAAATATTACCCCTTCTGTCGGTAATAATAGAGGTAAGAACCAAATGTTAAGCATTTGAATTCATGAAGAAGTGAACTTACATATATATAGAGGAATGATGGTGCCTTATGACCAGTTTACGATCTGTTTACAAGTTCTCAGATGACTCAGTTCATTGTTGTAGCATGTGAACCATCCTATATAGCCTTTGTTTGATTAGTAAATTTTAAATATACAAAAATTTATGGCAAAAAAGAATTTTACAACTAAATCTAAGTTAAGCCTAACTAGTGAGACTGATTACTGATGTTGATTTAATTGAATTGTTGTGGGATATCGCTTATCAGACATATTCTATTTAAAGGTAATCATCTCTGAGCATAAATATCTTGGATATTAAAAAGGGTTATGAATAGGACTATTCCATTAATTACGCTTCAGAGCTTGCAGAGGTTCTAAAGGAACTGAGAATTTAATAGATATAAACATACCTGAAAACTGTTTCTTTGATTACCTTCCCCCACTGATGAAGCTGTTCCATATGCGAAAATTTTCAGCTTCCACAAGAATCACGACAGCAGTTATTACAATTGCCATCAGATCTTGCTGGAAAGTTAGTTTCTCGGGCTGCTGCGAGGACAATAAGACAGGCTTTTTCATGAATACATCCACATGGCATCCTTCACCATGATTAGCTGATTGAATGATTTGCCTCAATGTACCATTACTAAATTTACATTCATGACACATTTTCAAAAATATTTGCAGTGACTTTTTTCTATAGATAGTTTTGCTTGGAACTAGCTGACCTCCAAGAGAAAAGTAGCTGACCACTTCGGAGATGTTGGAACATTTTAATATTGATGTTTGGTTTGGAAGTCCTTGACCATTTGTTTTTGTTGGGACGAGGCAAGTATTTGATCGCTATTATTTTAAACAGTATTTTTCAGTGTAGCGATTGCGTACCGCAAGTGCACGGTGTCAAGTTTTAGTATAATGATATGAAAAGTACGGATTGTTGATTCCACGAGGACTAGGAAATAATTACCAAACTCCACTAGTTTAAATATATTTAGTCTACGATAACTGGTTGTGATTATGAAACTAACGTGACAAATTAACTCAATAATTAACCAAAGCAAACAGTGATTAATAAGAATAAGAATCAAAAGAAACAATTATCAAGACTTTTGGTTCACCTATGTAATCCCCATAATTCGCCTATTAGTTAATAATTGAATTCAAGCATTCTAAGGTGTCGAGTTTTCCTAATTCACTTGTTATACCTTGGTCCGGTTATAACAAATCTAATACTAACGTTGCAATAAGCTACTCCCGTATCCTTGTGACAATTAATATTGTAAGTTGATCTATGAAAATTTTAGCTTTCGATTACTAGATATCTATAGCTATCACACGTGTATTTGACGTCATCTCTCGATATCAGTCTGAAATCACGGCATAAATCACTATATCGAAGCACAATTTTATCTCTCGATCTCAATTGTAATTTATTATCATTCAAGGATGGCCAAACCCTCTCATTATTTTCGTATTTCTAACTCTAGTTCTATATTTGCATTAGATTTTAATGTTTAGAATGTTGCAAAACATGTTTATGCATTGTTATTTGATGGAGATTGTTGACTAGGTTTGTTATCAAGACCTAGATTTATTTTTTATTTTTAAATAAGGGTCCTCCACTTTTATGCATTTGGACCTAGATTCCTGAAATATACAAATATATACCAAAACACGTAATATTTTCCAGGAATCAATACAAAAACACCCCTAATCTTATATCAAATTAAGTGTAAAAATCACACTTATCAACTCCCTCAAACTTAAACTTGATCGTCTCGAGCAAGAAATAAGATCACACAGTAGAGTTCAATATTGAAGATTCAAATAAACCCATTCGCAGTCAATCGTGTAACTCAGATATCTCACTTACAGACGAACAAAAATAAATCAGAAAGTTTAACCGTTGTGTTTTCTCCTAGATCAAGCAACATGTCTCCAAATCAGAACGTGCGTGTGTGCTATTGTCACTTCCAAGTTTCATGCAATTTTCATAGATCAAATCATGCTAGGTAATGAAAGTTAAGATTATCCTTGAGCACCCCATAGTCCTATTTTCAAACACTTCTCCACTAACGTAGTCACTCCTTTAACTTGGATCAATAGGTCTTTACTGCATGCACACTGATTCGAAACAGATTGTACAACAACTTTTTCCATGAACAAAGATCAAAATTCGAACCTTAATCTTAAATTAAAGTTGATAAAGCTTAAAAATGATGTTATACCTTCATATATCTTCAAGGTTTGAGCACCAAAACATTACCATAGCTCCAACCAAGTTTTCCAAGAGCTTCAACCTTCACAAACACCTCCAACTTCAAAATTGCTTGAGGGTTCTTGCTCTTCTCCTCAATACCTACGCAAATCTATATTTGCATACAACATGTATCCACAAATTCACAAGAATTTGGGAGCTAAAATAGACTGAAAATTCGAAATCCCTAGAGAGAAGTAGGAGAATTTTTTTGATTAAGTGGAGGAGAGAGAAATTACTTGTGAAATATGAAGTGGTCGATGGTTCAATGTTTGGTGGATGAATTTTTTTATAATTTGATGTGGAATTCATGTGTCAAAACATCACTATCTTGCAAGATAATGGTCCAAAATCATGTATTAAACATGAGTTAAGTACATGCTATGAGATTAATTAAATAGTGACATGTGCTCTTCATGTGACATGTGATCATGCACATGCACAAGCACTCATTAGAATTAAAGTTTCCAAGATATCTAAAAGACAATTTCTCATAATTAGTTATAGTTTCAAATTTTGTAAGCATTGCGCTTTTCAAATTTGCAAGAAATAAAAATCTTGAACTTGGATTTTCTAAGAATATATGCGCTTAAAATTTGAATTGTGAATTAAATTTGATAATTTCTTCTACTTTCGAATTTATAATAATGCTTAAATCCGAATTTGCATGAAGTAAAATCTTGAGTTTGGATTTTTAAGCTTACAAGGCTTAGAATTCAAAACTCGAGAAAGATAAAGTGACGCAAATTGGATATATGATACGAAAGATTCGAAATCCACAAATGGTTATGCGTTAAGCATTGGTCTGGCTGTCGTGTCATGAAAATCCTCTAAGCAAACGCGAAACAATTCCTCATCCCTCCGAGACATGATCATCATCCTAAAACCATCCGGATGCATCACCTGGAATCACATAAAAACATAAACTTTGAGGCTCAATAGCTAAATACATGACAATTGAATCGATGTTGCACCATTTTCAACTCTTATCGGGATCCGAAGTTTTTTGAGAAGATCGGACTCAAATGCCTTTGGTTTTGCTCCTTAGCGAGGCTTCTTTACAATCTAATTTTATTGGGTGTCGGGTCTCGAAGCCAGGTGCCTTAGAAAGGTCATCTACTACCCGATGGAGTAAGCGCTAAGGAGCTCATCCCGAGTCTTTGTACTTGACAATCGATCTATGATGAGATCGTGGTTTATTTTTTAGATAAAAATGCGGAATAAGCGGAATGGCTTCGTAGTTACTTGGAAGATATTCCCATGTTGGACAAAATAGTTTAAGCAATTATGATTCATTGTGAGAATTAGTTGGAAATTGTTAGAGCATAAAACAATATGACAAATGGTAAGTCTCTACATATTTGTCAAAGGCATAATACCGTACGACAATTGCTATCTAATGGAGTTATTGCATTTGATTATGTAAAATCAAAAGGATAAATTAGCGGATCCGCTTACAAAAACTTTGAATAGAGATCAAGTGTATGGATTATCAAAAGGATGATTTTAAAATCTACAAAATAAAATTTCATAGTGGTAACCCAACCTTGTTGACTGGAGATCCCAAGATCTTGGACAAATTCCTAGGATGAAGAGTGTCTGAGACCCACCAAAGTAGTAAGGTTAATTTTGATACTTTTAATGATTCATATACTTGAAAAAGTGGAGTATGGTAGGGTACTCTTAATAGTAGATCACCTATGTAAGTGTGAGAACGGACCGCCTCGATGAAACACTTATGAAACCAAGATGTGTTCCATGGCCAAAACGGACACAATCGGAAACCAAAGCAAATGTAGAGAAGTTATTTTGTAGATACTATTGTGTGGTTTTATACGAACAGCCAAGAAGTTCAAGACATCATGTTCACTTCGTGGCCTAGTAAATTCGATAGTATTCTGCTAAGAAATGTTCAAAGCCAAAAACTACCTCTCCTGATGCAATAATTTTTCGTGCGAACTCTTTCGACATCACGTCCATACATGCATTATGTGGGGGATTGTTGGAAATTTTAAGGCTTGATGAATTGAATTTAAGCAAGATGAAATCGTGGCTTAATGAATTGAGATTAAACAAGGCTTAAAGATTAGAAAGTAAGCGAGAAAGATACAAGGAAAAGTTAAATATTAAGAAAATGGCAAAAAATGTAAAAACCGGGCAGGATGGGAGGTGCCCAAGGCGTAGGGAGGCGCCTCTTTTTAGGTGCCTAGGGCTCCAGTGAGGCGCCTAGGGCACCTCTCTTTAGGTGCCTAAGGTGCCTCTAAGGTGGCGCCCTATGCGCCTCATGCACTGGCTGGAATCTTCAGGCTCTTACCACGGATAACAAGTAAATGGCGCCCGAGATTGAGCATTTGCAAAATCTCATTGGCAATATGCAAGTTGAAAAGGAAGAAGACCCTGAGGAGGATCCAATATAGGAGGAAATCGAGGATGAATTAGGAGATGGAGAGATTATAAACTAGTTTTTAAGTACTCTTTGTAATAAGGACGTTAGAAAGCTATTTCAAGTTTGTCATTTGAAATTCGATGTATATTTTCGTCCAATTATCAATAAAATTTTATGTTTCTCTCCAGAACTTGTCTCCAGTTACTTTCTTTTTTAACATATTTATTGTTTATACATCTGCACAAACAATCTTAGAGCCTTGCGAATTTGTAGGATATGGCTGGACGACCACCACGCAACAACTGTAACCCGCGATATGATTTTCCACGTAACAATGATGATGAAGCCGGGGGAAGCCAAGATCCACCACAACCACCAAGGACTGTATTAAGTCGTGAAGACTTGATGACCATAGCTACCATCGTGGCTACAACTCTTCAAAGGTTCGTAATCCAGCTGCCAGTCAGCCACAACCACAACCTAAGCCGCGTGAGATTAAATATCATTATGAATTCCTCCGTAAAAATCGAGTGCCGACTTTTGAAGGTAGCTCAGACCCGGAAGCGGCCCAGAATTTTTTGAAGGAGGTCGAAAACCATCACAGACTGCTCGAGATGCCACAAGATATCAAAGTGGGAGTCACTAAGCCATTTCTTGTCGACAAAGCAGGAAAGTGGTGGGACAGTGTGTCACCTTCGATGACTGAGGCAGGACCAATCATCCCGCAACGGTTCAGAGATACCTTTTTTGAAGCTGTTATTTTCAGCAGCTGTCCAGCTTCAGAAACTGAGTGAGTTTGAGAATCTAGTACAAACTCAGGGGATGTCAGTAGTAGAGTAGTCATCACAGTCCCATGCTCTGGGAACTTATGCTCCGACTATCATGGCGGACGAGACTCTCAAGCTCGATCGTTTCAAGATAAGTCTGAAAAGTCGGATCCAATCAGCCCTATCAGTTTTTGAGACCACCAACTTAGGAGATTTGATGGGAGCAGCCATGATGACTAAGACATACATCCAACGCCGAGAAAAGGAGTTTAAGCTCAAACGGCCTCTCCCTAACCAGCATTCACACAATGGCCAGAGGTTTAAAAGGACAAATCAGCCGGTACAACTGAACTTTCAAGTTGTGTTGCGATACATGATGCTATTACATGCTATGCGAAGGCGTCAGGGCAATTGATTAATTTTCAGAAGTCGTCAATCTTCTTCAGCCTTAACACAACTCCGGGTATGAAACACCAGGTATTTATGTTTTTGGGATGCCTTCCAATCAATCTCATTATAATTATTTAGGTTTGCCAGCTTTTCTGGGTCGAAATAAACAGAGAGCTTTTGATAGATTAGAGAGAGTGGGGAAGAAGGTTCAGACTTGGAAAAGTAAATTATTTTCTGCTAGTGGCCGCGAGATATTAATTATATATGTGGCACAATCTACACCCATAAACACGATGATGTCTTTAAAATACACGCATCATTGTGTAAAAAGTTACAATCGATGATTGCTCGATTTTGGTGGGTGGAAATTATGATCATCGAAGGATACATTGGCTCAAATGGCAACGATTATGTCGATCCAAGTATGATGGAGGTTTAGGTTTTTGGGATTTGACTCGCTTCAACCAAGCTTTGCTGGCCAAACAATGTTGGTGATTACTTACCCGTCCCCATCCTGATGATCTTCCATCACATATTTTGAGAGCTAAATACTTTCCAAATACAGACTTTGTGTCTGCTAGCTTGGTTATCATCCATCTTATCTTTGGAGGAGTTTATTGCGGGATATGAGTTGTTGCGAAAAGGACTTCGACGGAGAGTTACAGTCAATAGTCCACTCTTTGTTTTTTGTTGGAATTGAAAGATTGAGAGAGAAAATCTCTTGATATATTCCAATATGAAAAACAATACATTCCTCATATATTTGTAGATGAATACAATAAAGGATAAATTGTAACTACCTAATTACCTTGTATATAAATCTATACAAATCTCTACAACTTTAAGATAATATCAATCTACAATCTTGTTCATAAAGTTACGCTTCAATCACCCACACAATCTTGGCCTTGATTCTCTACACTCCCCCTCAAGCTAGTTTGGAAGATATCATCCATACTTAGCTTGCTGATTAAGTAGTTGAATTGTCCCTTATACAACCCTTTTGTAAGGACGTCTGCAATTTGCTCATTTGAAGATATATGGAACATGTTAATAATTCCTTTTTCAATCTTCTCTTTTATGAAATTTTTATCCACTTCCACGTGCTTAGTTCTGTCGTGGAGGACTGCGTTATGGGCAATTGCAATTGCTGCCTTGTTATCACAATACACAGCTATTGGTGATGTGCTTTGAAATCTGAGGTCTTCCAGCAGTCTCTTGAACCATAAGACTTCACAAATCCCAAGAGCCACTGATCTAAATTCTGCTTTAGCACTATTCCTTGCCACGACACTTTGTTTTTTGCTTCTCCAAGTAACCAAGTTCCCACCTACAAAAGTACAGTAGCCAGAGGTAGACTTGCGATCCATAGAACATCCAGCCCAATCTGCATTAGTGTAGACTTCAATTTTTAGGTGTCCTTGTCTTTTAAACAGAAGACCTTGCCCAGGTGTTCCCTTTAAGTACTGTAGAATTCGATAAACTCTTTCAAAGTGTTCTTGGCCTGGAGAATGCATAAATTGGCTAACTCTACTAACTGCAAATACTATGTCAGGACATGTGTGAGACAGGTAGATTAGTCTCCCAACTAGCCTTTGAAAATGTTCCACCTTTGCTTTACTTTCGGGCTTAGCATGCTGAAGTTTATGATTTGGTTCAACCGGAGTTTCGGCCGTTCGACATCCGAGAAGTCCAGTATCAGTGAGTAAGTCAAGAATATACTTGCGCTAAGTGACAAAAATTCGTTTCTTTAATCGTGCGAATTCCATCCCTAGGAAGTATTTAAGATTGCCTAAATCTTTGATTTCAAAGTCTTTACAAAGTCCTTTCTTCAACTCATGCAATTCTAGACTATCATCTCCTGTCAAAACAATATCATCCACAAAAACAATTAGGATTGCAATTTTACCTTCACGGGAGTGTTTATAGAACATAGTGTGGTCTGCTTGACTTTGCTTATAACCCAGTTGTTTCACAACTTTCCCAAACCGTTCGAACCATGCTCTTGGAGATTGTTTCAGCCCATACAAGGATTTTTATAGCTTGCACACTGTATCCTCACCCATTTCATTCTCAAAGCCAGGAGGTAGGTTCATGTAGACTTCTTCCTCGAGATTTCCATGTAAGAAGGCGTTCTTTACATCCAATTTATGTAAGGGCCAGTTGTTGGTGACAGAGAGCGATAACATAACTCGAATTGAATTCATCTTTGCAACTGGTGCAAACATCTCTTGATAATCAATTCCAAGAGTCTGAGTGAACCCTTTTGCTACAAGTCTCGCTTTGTTCCTTTCTATACTTCCATCAGCTTTACACTTGACATTGAAGAACCTTTTGCACCCTACAACTTTCTTTCCTTCAGCCAACGTCACCAATTCCCATGTACCATTCTTTGCAAGAGCATTCATCTCCTCCATGACTGCTAGCTTCCAATTTGGATTATCTAGTGCTTCTGGAATAGTACTTGGAACAAACAGGTTAGTCACTTAAGAAATAAAGGTTCTATAGTTATTGGAAAGTCTATCATAGGAAAGATAATCTGCAATATGATGTTGGGTACATTTTCGAACACCTTTTCTAAGTGCTATAGGAAGGGAATCAGGGGAAACTAAATTTTGAGTATGATCGAAGGTACCTGATGCTTTTGGATCGTCCTTCGGGGAATCAGATTGACTTTGTGGCAGAATGGTTGAACAATCTTTACTCCTCTGTTTCTTTCTGATATAGACCACGTATTCGGTTTCACTTTGGACAGTGTTTTTCTTGTCTCCCCTGCTTGTGAGTGGTCGAATAATGGTTCAATGGAATCCTCGACATTTGGTTCCTTATTAACAGTGGGTAGAATTATACAGGGTAAAGGGGTTGAATTTGTGTCCCAAAAATTTGCTTCATTGTCATGCTCCCCCTGAAGCGAATTTGGCAAAAGATAGGGCTTGTTTTCCAAAAATGAGACATCCATGCTGACCAAAAAAAATTTATTTTAGGATTAAAACATTTGTAACCCTTTTTGTTGGACGCGTAGCCCAAAAAAATACATTTTTCCGCCCTAGGATCCAGTTTTATTCGAAAAATGCTAGGTAGATGAACATAAGCAAGGCACCCAAAGATTTTTAATGGTAATTCTGAAGTGATGCAACAAGTGGGGTAAAAATTTTGGAAGGTCCAAATTGGAGTAGCATACTTTAAAATATTAGTGGGCATGCGATTGATAAGGTAAGAAGGTAGGATGTTATTAAAATAGCATCACCCCATAAATATCTGGGAACATGCATCGAAAACTTCAATGCCCGGGCAACCTCAACTAAATGTTTGTTTTTGCGTTCGACAATGCCATTTTGTTGAGGTGTGTTCCGACATGTGGATTGATGGATAATGCCATGTTCTTGAAAGAATTCCCAGAGGTGGTCATTAAAATATTTTGTCCCATTGTCGGAATGAAATGAACAGATTTTTGCGCCAAATTGAGTTTCAGCCATCTTGTGCAAGTTTTTAAAAACAGTTTTGACTTCAGATTTATCATTAAGCAAATATACCCATCAAAGGCGTGTATGGTCATCAATGAACGTCACAAACCATTTTTTTCCGGTGAGAGAGCTAACTCGTAAAGGGCCCCAAACGTCGCTGTGAATTAAATAAAATGGTTTTGAAGCATTATAAGGTTTTGTTATATATGTAGCTCGATGACTCTTAGATAACAAACAACTATCACAATAAAACGAGGAGCAATCCAATTTTTTGAACAAGTTTGGAAATAAATGCTTTAAATAGTGAAAACTAGGGTGCCTATATCGGAGATGCCATAGCATTATTCTATCACGAGTGGGGTTTGGAAAAACACTACCAATGCAACCCTGGCTTGTGGAGTGTTTTGGAAAAACCGCATCAAAGTAGTAAAGTTCGTTGACCATTTTAGCACTGTCAATCGTTTTCCCCAAATTCCAGTCCTGAAATTCACAATGAGAAGGGAAGAAAACAACACAACAATTAGAGTCCTTAGAAATTTTACTAACGGATAATAGATTACATGAAAAGTTTAGGAACACGAAGGACATATTGAAGTGCGATGTTAGGTGATATAGTGATTTCACCCTTCCCTAGGATGGGGTTGAAACTTCCATCGGTAATTTTGACATGCTGAAAATTAGAAAGCTTCGAGTATTTTTTTAAATAAATCCGGCAGAAAGATCATGTGGTCAGATGCCCCGGAATCAATGATCCACGGGGAAGAAGTGTGATGCCAGGAAAAAAGCAAGAACACTACCTGTTTGTGCAAGAGTGCTATTAGGAATACCAGACAAGGAATTGAATTTCAGCAGCTTCAGGGGGTGATCCATATGTTCTTCGGAGAAGGGGGAGGTCTCAGTTTCAATTGCTGAAGGGGGCCGTTGGTTAGGCCTTTTTTCTTTCCAATTCGGAGGCTTGCCATGAATTTACCAACAAGTTTCTTTAGTATGATTCGGCATCTTGCAAAATTCATATTTGATTCTGGGCTTATCTTGATGCATGCGATTATTGAAAGCCTTGTTTGCCACCGAATCAGATACAACCATGGCACAATTTTCACTGGGAGCAGCCTTCTTTTTTCCCAGCATGACGCTACGTCGGCTCTCCTCCCTTCGGACCTCACAGAAAACTTCGCTGGGAGAAGGTAAGGGCTACCGGCCAATAATTCTGCCTCGAACCGCATCGAATTCCACATTCAGTCCAGCCAAAAAAATTAAAAATACGGTGGTTGTCCACCGATTTGTTATGATAATTGCAGTCAACCACCGAATGCCATTCATAAGTGTTGAATAAGTCCAGATTTTGCCACAACCTTTTTAAGGAGTTGAAATACTTGGTGACATTATCTTCGTTTTGACGAAGTTCACCAAGTTTAATAGTCAATTCATAAATTTGGGATTGATTCCCCAAATCAGAATACATTTGGTGGATATTTTCCCAAAGATCATGGGCTGTGGAGTAACACGGATAATTGGAACTGATCTCCTCCTCCATGGAATTGACCAACCATGTCATTATCATGGAATTTTCTGCGTCCCAAACCGAGAACGTCGTGTCACCCTCCTCTGGTGCTTCAAGTTCTCCAATTAAATACCCGATTTTGCCTCGGCCTCGGATATACATGCGAATGGATTGAGACTATCGCAAGAAATTATCACCATTCAATTTAATATTGGTGATTTGTGCAGGGTAAGGGTGGGCATCAGAAATTTTGGAAGAAATATCATACGTGACTTCGGACATGGTTTATGATGGAAGGGGGCGGCTAGGACACAAAAAAGATTTTTCGAAAAAAAATCAGTTGTGCTATGATACCATGTTGGAATTGAAAGATTGAAAGAGAATCTCTTGATATATTCCAATATGAAAAACAATACATTCCTCATCTTTTTGTAGATGAATACAATTAAGGATAAACGGTAACTACCTAATTTACCTTGTATACAAATCTATATAAATCTCTTCAACTTTAAGATAATATCAATCTACAATCTTGTTCCTAAAGTTACACTTCAGTCAACCACACAATCTTGGCCTCGATTTTCCTAAGTTTTTCAGGATCCGTGGTTACCAGGCCGCATACTTTTAAGCCTATTACAGTTCCCACTGTGGAGCAGAAACTATGTAGAGTGGGTGATTTAATGAATGCTAATGGGACTTGGAATTGGCAGAATATTGAAAGCACATTATGGCCGGTTGATCGTCCCCTCTTATCTCAATTACCTATTATAGATGGGCTGCTCACGATACTATTGTATAGCACTACGATCGCAGGAGGGAGTACTCAGTCAAGTCGGGATATAAACTTGCAATGAATGCTGATCGTGCAGGGTGTAGCGATATCTCAAGTGAGAGGACTCATTACTTCCGTAAATTTTGGAATCTTCCTGTCCCGAATAAGGTTAAAATTCATTTATGGAGGGCACTGAATGATGCTTTACCTGTTCGGGTACATCTTGCATATCGTGGTATAAATTCTGATCAACGGTGCCCGAGCTGTCTGACTTTGTTTGAGGATTTTTCTCATACATTCTGGTATTGCAAGTTTGCAAGGGCGTGTGGTCTGTTTCTGCATTATGGCCACTGTTATCACGATTCCAGGAGGTACTTTTAGTTCTTTGTGTTTGGCGGGTAGCAGAATTTGGGACAGTAGATGACTTTGGTGCATTTGCTATGCTTTCTTGGTCTCTATGGCAGGCCAGAAACAAAAGGGTTTTTGAGGGCCACATGCCTTCTACTAAGGGGATTTTGGATTCAGCTACTCGGTTATGGGGTACTTTTTTATCTTGTCGTATTAAATCTCCTACTCGTTCCCTTTTTAATACCACTCGTATGTTCTGGATTGCCCATACTCGAAGTTTGATAAAGATTAATGTACATGCAGCGGTTCGCGGTGACTTAAGTAATTTTGGGTTGGGTGTAGTAGGGAGGAATTCTTTAGGGCGGTTTTATTTACACTTGCTATTGTGTTGCCGAGTCAGTTTGATTCTCATATTGCGGAATCTTTTGCTGTCCTCGAAGGATGCAATGCGGTTGCTAAGTTTTCTTGCGGCCCGTCTATGGTAGAAACTGTAGGACCTCAAGTCTTAATCCCGTCATTAGTGCATTAACTCATCATTGGTGCATTAACTTTTAACGTTATGGGAATTCTTTATATATATCTAGTAATTATGGCATAACCTCCATAGGATTTCGATAGGATCTTCCCCAAAACCCAATTCAATGCGATTATAATCCACAGATGTACACAATTCATTATGCAATTTCTTCTCAATTAAATTGCATATAACACATAAATGAAAAGAGGAATCTCAATGCATTCATACAACCATACACACATATCAAAATGCTCACAAACGAGCATTGAACAAGTGTATCTAGTTATATTAAAGACAATACTCTATATTAACACTGGTACCTCGCCCCCAGGAGCATCCTCATCCACCGGTTCGAACTCATTTGCCGAATCAATGCCATACTTGTTCTACCTGTTTCAATATAAACAACATACACACAGGGTGAGCACACCAATACACATTCTACATATTACTCAATATCAAAATGCATAACTTAAATAATGACACTTATGGTATCACAAGATATATATATATATATATATATATATATATATATATATATATATATATATATATATATATCACAATATATAATCTTATTGTTTCTGTTTCACAATTTGTAATACTATCACTCGCTCCTTAGAGGAACCAGAATGCTCGCCCTTAATGCGATAACCCTGTACATCACACACTTCCAGTACGAACCAATAATACAGCGTATTGATTCAATCAACGCGATAATAACATAAATATGTATCGGCATTATACATTAAACAACGATAAGTGCAATATACACTAATTCATGGTAATTCTCGTCTTCTCGTGACACACCATAATATCTCGTCAACTCATGACATACTCATTAATAATCTCATGTCAAACCATGACACACAATATCCTCGTGTCAAACCATGACACACACAAAAATCGCGTACTTAATTAACAAGTACAGACCAATTATTTATCTCATGATTCACAATTTACAATAATGTCACTTAACAAGTATAAATTCTTTATATTACTATTGCTCTTACGTACTCACGTACCTTATCGTCCGAGATATTTATAAGTTACATTCTTTTGAATCCTTAGACTCGGGCATCTACCAAATCAATTAAATCAATATTAAATTTATGTCTATATACCTCGCACTCAAATACGAGCTCGTGATCATAATATCACAACAATTCAATATTATCTTCACATAGCAATTCTAACCAGTCTCATATTTATCATATGAATCCATCATAAGACATCTCATTTCAAATTCCCAAAAAAATATTATTTTTTTCAAAGTCTCTATAACCGTGATTTCTCCGAAACTAAACACACTTTAACTGGCCATCCGTGATCGATCGTCAACATTCTCGCGATTGATCGCGAGGCCTCCAGATCGATCGGTTGCACTGTTTAACGTCTTCAACTTTTATGAAACAAAAACACGCTTTAGCTGTTTAACGTCTTCAAAATCTCTATAGCTGCGATCGATCGGTCATCAGAACGCGATCGATGGCGCTTCTATGAAACAAAACACGCTTTAACTGGCCATCCGTGATCGATCACCAACATCCTCGCTAGACCTCCCGATCGATCGGTCGCTTTCTCGTGATCGATCGGTCGCACTGTTCAACGTCTTCAACTTTTGTCCAACGACGCGTGATCGATCGCCCCAACCTGTTTCAGCCAAAAATGGCGTTTCTCGTGCAAAAACTCCCAAACCCACGCAACCAACACCCCATACTCCTCAACTCTTCAGCAAAAAACACAATTTAATACTCAGTAACAAAATCTACAAAAACCCAAAATTAAAACCCATCTCACACCATAACCAAACTCTACAAGAATATAATCAAAACCTTCACAATCAAGAGATGAAGATGGTTACCTAGTTATTTGCTCAAGAATCCAGCTCAAAAATCAAGCTCCATCGATTTCTTTCCAAGAAGAAAAGAGAAGAGGAAAATGGGATGGAAATGGGAGAGTAGGGAGAGAGTGTGAGTATGAGAGAGGGAGAACCGAATGATTGAACATCGAGTCCATTCGGTATATATAGTACCAACTAGCAAGGCTCCAAAAAACTCGAGTCTCAAATACTCGTACCAAAACCTTGTGATAACAATATGTGTTCAATGATTTACTCATTCTCGCTCAAATATATCTCAAATCTCAATCCCAAACCCTCAACTCAAAAAACCACTACCAACACGATTCCAATGTTCAACCCACCATAAAACATAAAATCCCGAATCTCGAATCCAATAAACCCAACACCGGGCTAAAATCCTCAAGACTCACAATTCTGTATTTAATTCATAATTACCACAATTATGATCAACTACAGATTATAAATAATATATAATTCTGGCAATTTGATCTGGGCATCACAGAAACGGATGCCTTCTAGGCCGGCTAGGAGAGCTTCAAAAGCTTTGCTATTGAAGCTATTCTCCAAGCTTGTCATTCTCCAAACTCGGTCACTGTGCACCACTGTCTTTGCTCAGCTAATTATGATGCACATAATCTAGCAACATTTGCTTTGTACACAACACATAATATCGAGTTTATTGACTTTGTTCCTAGGTTTATTAGCCAATATGTTCTTAAAGACTTATCTGTTGTTTAATGCAATAGTTGATGATTATCTCAGCAAACAAAAAAAAGAACAAATCGGCCGAGTGGACCACCAATAGGAACCACATTTTTCCGGGCAAACAAAGAAGGCCCGAAGTGCTCAGCTTGTGGTTTTGTTCATTCTAGGAGTGTCGTAGACAAAGCGGATCTTGCTTTCGATGTTGAAAGTTTGGACATCGGATTATCAGATTGTCCTGAACTTGAGAAAAAGATAATTGGCCAAACAATAGGCCCCTCCGAATAAGCCGAGGAGAACAAGCCGAATGCTTTTGTCTTTGCCATGACACGAGAATAATCATAGAATGCAAGTGATGTTGTGGCATATACCATTTTATTAAACAATTTACTTGCATATGTATTGTTTGATTGTGGTGTCACGCATTCGTTTATATCTAAGAGGTTAGTTAAGAAGTTAGCAATTAAACCCTGACATACTTAGTGAACCATATAGAGTGGCAAATCCTGTCAATCAGACTTAGAGGCACACATTGTTCATCAAAACTGTACCATTAGCTTATGTAACAAGACGTTCAGCGCTGACCTGATTCAACTCAACATGGTGGAGTTTGATGCTATCTTACGAATGGATTGGTTGGCTAAGTATATCACGCCTTAGTTGATTGTCACAATAAGAATGTCAAGCTAAGAAGCCCGGATCAAGAGGCGATCATATATCACGGCAGGACCAAGGAGCAAAGATCCCCCTTTCTGCTTCACAAATCTGGAAAGCAATAAAAGGTGGCGAAGAGGTCTACCTAGCCATGTCAGTGAGGCACATGAAGAAGCCGAGCTCAGATTAGAGGATATCCTGGTAGTACAAGAATTTCTAGACGTCTTTCCTGAAGAGGTGCCAGGATCAGTTCCAGATCGTGAAATAGAGTTTGAGATTAACTTGGCACCAGGCGCTGCACCAATTTCAAAGGAACCTTACCGCATGGCCCCAACAGAATTAAAAGAGCTGAAAGAGCAACTTCAAGATCTCTTGGACAAGAAGCATATCAGCCGAGTGCATCTCCATGGGGTGCTCCGGTACTATTTGTAAAGAAGAAAGACGGGAGTATGCGATTGTATCGATTACAGAAAGTTAAATAAGATCACAATCCAGAATAAATATCACCTCTCAAGGATTGATGGCCTTTTTGACCAACCAGAAAGAGTTAAGGTCTTTTCTAAACTTGATCTGAGATCGGAGTATCATCAACTCAAGATTAAGGCAGAGGACATTCTAAAGACTGCCTTCCGAACTAGATACTAGCATTATGAGTTCACATTGGTGTCGTCTTGATGAATTCTTCTGTCGCATTCATAGATTTGATGAACCGAGTATTCAAGCCATTCTTGGATCACTTCGTTGTAGTTTGCATCGATGACATTTTGGTCTATTCGCCGATAAAGAGGAACCCGAGGAACATCTTCGTCTTACTCTTCGGACCCTAAGGGAGAAGGAACTCTTTGCCAAATTCGAGAAATGCAAATTCTGGCTAGACAAGTTGGAATCTTAGGACATATCATATCTGAAGCAGGCGTGTCCATAGATCCTAAGAAGGTGGAGGCGATTATGGACTAGCCAAAACCAAAGAATGTGACCGAGATTCGAAGTTTCTTAGGGCTAGCTGGTTATTGTCGATGGATTTTCCTAGATAGACATACCCCTTACAAAGCTCAGATTAAAGAACTCTAAATTCATATGGAGCGAGGAGTGTGAGAAGAGCTTCGAGACTTTGAGAAGAAGCTTGCATATACACCTGTGTTGGTATTACCTTCTGAATATGTTTTACAATCTACGGTGATGCATCGAAATAAGGTCTAGCATGTGTACTCATGCAAGAAGTGAGAATGATTTACTCATCGAGGCAACTTAAGCCTTATGAGCAAAACTACCCTATGCATGATCTCGAGTTAGCCATTGTGGTTTTCGCCTTGAAAATTTGGAGGCACTAAGTGCGAGGTTTTCACCAATCATCAAAGCCTCAAATACTTGTTTACTCAAAAGGATTTGAACATGAGTCAAAGACAATGGATCGAAGTCCTAAAGGATTTCGACCTCACAATCAACTATCATCCTGGGAAGGCGAACAAAGTGACAGACTCGTTGAGCATAAAGGGTAAAGAAAAGATAATATTGGCCGCACTCTCGGCTCAACCGTGTTTGCAAGAAACAATCAAGTTAAATCATGATCGAGACCATAGTGTGACGAAATTAAAAGAGCAAGTTAAAGAGGGGAGGATCTCCGATTTTAGTCAGACAAAGATGGAGTACTGTGGATGAAAGGACGACTATGTGTGTCAGATACCGACAACCTTAGAGACGAGGTGATGTCTGAAGCACATATATCAAAATTTTCAGTCCACCCCTGAAGTACCAAGATGCACAAAGACTTGAAAGAAAGCTTCTGGTGGAATGAAATAAAGAAGGATGTTGAATTTGTCGCTCGATACTTGGTCTGTCACCAAGTCAAAGCTGAGCACCAACGACCCGAAGGATTCCATCAACCTCTGGAAATTTCGGAATGAAAATGGGAAGACATTTCCATGGACTTCGTAGTGGGATTGCTGAAATCACGACAAAAAGTCATGACATAATTTGGGTAATTGTGGATAGACTCACAAAATCCGCACATTTCCTACCTGTCTGTTAGGATCGGTCCGGAGTGTTTAGAGGGGGGGTGAATGAACACTCCTTCTAAAATTTAATCCCTTGTGATTTCTTTCGGATTAGTGAAAGAAACCTGTTTCTTAATCAACTCTTTTATAGAACAGACCACTGAATGTATAAGTGCGAAACGGTCTGATCTTATATTTGTAAGAGCGGCTCGATGGCTTGAATGAAAGAACAAGTGCAGAAAGACAATAACACAGAAAATGTTTCTGGAAGTTCGAAGGTGGTGTAATCCTTCTACGTCTCCCCTTCTTCCAATTAAGGAATGTTTATACTAGAAGACTTTGATTTATACAATCCTGTTGTACAAACCAGATTCAGGCTGGATTTACCCCACTACCAGTCTGAGTCACTCGATCTGTTCAGACACTCTCTGTCTGACAGTTACAATTTGTTTCTCACTTCTGTTTTTCAATACAGACTACACAAGATGCGCACAGTGATCCTAAAATGATCAAATATTACAAAGTAATCGTGCTTAAGAATAATTTCAGCTCGAGAGCTTCTGAGCTTGTAAGCTTGTGCTGATTTGCTTTCTTGTGCGTTTTTCGATTGATCAGTCCCTCGTGTCCTTGTATGTCTGTGTGTCGTAAATTCTGTATTGTTGTTGCATCCTTTTATAGTTGCATGTACCAACGACATTATTTCCCTTAATGTGCAACTCTTGACTCTGCTTATTCTCTGAGTAAGCTACAGTCTTCTTCTTCAGGATACTTGCCGTTCTGGTTCATGCTTTCGGCGACTGTCAGGTAAGCTCTTCTTTGTCTTCTTACCTTTTATGGCAATCTTCAGTCTTTGGTCCTTTGTAGCATTAATTACGACATTAAATGCTACAATAAATAGCCGTTAATGATTCGGACTGAAGAGCCAATCTTTATACATCCTTAACTGCTCTGATCTGATAAAGATTGAGATCGATCTGAAGCTTCGAACTAGTCAGTCTGATATCCATCGATCCGGTCCGATATGTGATATGTCTTATGAGCTTGTTCTGTTTTGAGCTATCGATCTGGTCAGTCTGATTACCCTCGATCCGGTCTGATATGCTTTGTCATCTTATCAGCTTGATCTGTTTTGGGCGATCGATCTAGTCAGTCTGATTTCTCTCGATCCGGTCTGATATGTTTTGTCATCTTTAAAATCTCATCGATAAAGTTCGGAACTAACAAATTCCCCATTTTTGATGATGACAAAACCTAGCTTCCAAGTCTTTTTAACCAGTCTGATAAGTACTCTGAAGCGTATACTTTCGGATCGATTACTTCTTCTTGTTCAAAATAAATGAACATAGTTAAGTTGGATCGATTAAGTCTTTTATTATTAAGCCTTTTAGTTTAGTTCAAAATAAATGAACAAGGACTTAACAAAGAAAGATTTTCTTTATTGATCAACAGTCTTGCATACAGACAGTCTGAATATATAAACAATCTATTTTCTTGAAGACTGAGACTGATGCGGCTTGAAGTCTTTTTTCTTTTCCCCCTTTTTGTCTTGAGATGATCTGAAGCTTCGAACTAGTCAGTCTGATATCCATCGATCCGGTCCGATATGTGATATATCTTATGAGCTTGTTCTGTTTTGAGCTATCGATCTGGTCAGTCTGATTACCCTCGATCCGGTCTGATATGCTTTGTCATCTTATCAGCTTGATCTGTTTTGGGCGATCGATCTGGTCAGTCTGATTTCTCTCGATCCGGTCTGATATGTTTTGTCATCTTTAAAATCTCATCGATAAAGTTCGGAACTAACAAATTTCCCCTTTTTGATGATGACAAAACCTAGCTTCCAAGTCTTTTTAACCAGTCTGATAAGTACTCTGAAGCGTATACTTTCGGATCGATTACTTCTTCTTGTTCAAAATAAATGAACATAGTTAAGTTGGATCGATTAAGTCTTTTATTATTAAGCCTTTTAGTTTAGTTCAAAATAAATGAACAAGGACTTAACAAAGAAAGATTTTCTTTGATCAACAGTCTTGCATACAGACAGTCTGAATATATAAACAATCTATTTTCTTGAAGACTGAGACTGATGCGGCTTGAAGTCTTTTTTCTTTTCCCCCTTTTTGTCAGCAGCAATCTCTTGGAGAAAATCTACAACTTGTGCTAGCTGAGCGCTGATAGCGTCAAGACGAGTATCTTGAGCGCGAAGGGAGTTGGCGACGGATGCTCTGACTTCAGTGGCCAGCTCGATCTGCTCTTTTCTCAGGCTGTTCTTATAAGTGGCTTGCTGAGAGAACAAATCTTTCAGTCCTCGTTGAAGGCTGCCGATACTGGCTGTCATCTTCTCTTTGAATGAATCAAAGTCCAAAGCTGTAAGCCTCTGACCTTGATGAACTTCTAGAACACGTTGAGAGAGACATGCAGTTGTCAGATAGGTGCTGAAGAGTCCTTGCCAGAAATGGAGGTGCATCAGATTGTCGGCTTGGAGAGTGATCTGATGACGACAAAGCATGATCATATTCTTCAGCAATCGGCACAAGTGAAGATACAACAGCTTGGTGACTTTCGGACCGGATCAAGGTGACCAGATCCGAAGAAAATGCTTGTAAGAAAGCCATATCTTCATATGAGTGGACTGGAGGAGTGCTGGGTCTGGAAGGCTCCTCAAGTTGTAGAGCTGCAACAACAGTGGATACCACCAGATCCGGATCGACGAACTCTGGTGCGCCAACTGTTGCAAGTTCTGCGGTTGGACTGATGTGAACGTGGGAGTCTGACGATCCCAATGGAATAGATGTTGTTGGAGAGTCCAACAAAACATTCAGTGGTTCATCTTCTGTAGCAGACGGAGCATTAGGCAATGGCTGCTCCGCTGTCTGATCTGCTACTATGTCTGCAGTCTGATCTGCTTCGCGATCTGCAGTCTGTTCTGCTGCTCGAGAGGGAATAACCTCAATGAAAGGTTCTGCCAGAGTCTTGCTGGCAGAGGGATGATCCGGGCTGGTTGCTGGAGTGGATATGCTGAGTTTCTGTCGTTGAAATCGGACAGCTAACTGGAGAGCATGAATATCCATCTCTAATTGAGCAATAACAGCCCCATCATCTCTGGCAGTTTGAACATTCGGATCGAAGTTCGCTTTCTTAGCAGTTAAGAGCAGAGTCGCCAGTCTGAATCTTTGAGTGGCCTTGAATAGCTCTTTGCGCTGCACAGCAAGCCGAACATCATCGGTCTCTGTCCCCTTCAGAACTTCTTCTTCCATTTTCTGAAGGCGTTTGAGTTTGCCGAAGAACATCTCAATGTGGTTGATCGTTTTGTATTCGACGTACTCATCAAAAACCACAATGAGCTCCTTCACTTTCTCTTCAACTTCCTCCATAGCAATATCAATTGCTGTCTGTGCTGCAGATTTGGGTTTAGAGGAAAGTGGTTCGGAGAGAATGGTTTTGCCCTTGCCGGTGGAGGGAGGGGACTTGATCCCGGATTGGGTATAGTCTCCCAACTCAGTGATAACAATCCCTTTCATCACGGAATGGCAGAGGGGACTCGGATGGTTACATTTGGTGCAGTGGTTGAAGTGGTTGAGATTTGGGTTGTAGGTTGGGGTGCAGGGGTGGCTTTTGTTGGAGGCAATATGGTTAAGGCTTTTGGTTTGGTAATCTGGGTTCTTGGCTTCTTGGGAAGAGGCTTGGCTGGTGGCGAGGGAGCAGACTGAGTTTCTTCAGAGTCAGTCTGGATGGTTAACTTTTGCTTGACTCGTGGTTTTCGAGCAGCAGCCTGGGCTTCTCCCTCCTCAATCTTGACAGCCACCAGATCGGTGTGAGTATGTGGAGCACTCTTGGACTTCAGCAGTGCTAGTCCTTTGGAGTTGAGAATCTTGAAGGGACTCAGAGCAGACTGCTTCCCTAGCTCAATGTCCAAAGATTCTAGGAGCTTGCTGAGAGGAACAGCAAAGCAGACGGCCTGTTTGGAGGCGATCACTGTTTCCATCAGAACTCCAAAAAGAATCACGGACCAGTTCATCTTCTGTCCGGAAACAATAGCAGCCATGACCCTGAACTTCTCGGCAGTGACGGCGTCAAAACTCCCAGCTTTGCCCAATAATGGCTTGCCCACAATTTCGCATAGCACCTGGAAATGAAATAGCATTTCCTTCTTTTTGAATGAGGGCTGCAGGCGATGGCCAAAAATAGAAATCTTCCCCTGAAGAGCTGTGAGAGAGGCTTGAGGAATCTGCCCAAACTCAGTTAGTCCGGAGTTGGGTAGACCAAAGGTCTTGGCCAGCGTCATCGGCGAGATTTCAAAAGTTTTGCCCTTGACAGATGTGGACATGAATGACTTCTGGGATATGGCATTGGCAAACAGTTCACGAATCTCCGACTCGTAAACCACTGTGCCACACTCCAAAAAGTTTCTCAATCCAGACGATTCCAAAGCTCGGAAAATGGAAACCATCTCTGAATCTTCAGCCCTGTAAATGTCATTGAACTCAACGGAGAGAGAGTTGTGAGTGATGGTAGCCATTGGAGTAAAATGGAAAAAGTATACGAAAAGTTTCGAGGGAAGATGAGAGAGTTAGAGAGCAGACATGCGGTAAATGGTAAAAAGTGAATGAAAATGAAATGTTCAGCCCGCTAAATAAGATAGAGAAGACACGTGTCTTTATCTCGAAGACTGATAAATAAATAATTCAAAATAAACGGTCAGGATAAAAGAAAGATAAGGCGGTTAAAATGCAATCAGTCCGGGCTGTTTTTTGTTTACAAAATAAAAGATTTATTGTCCAGACAGATCATAGGATAACATCAGATTGACATAGATCGGTCTGAAAGTTCGGACCGGTCTGTGTCTTTCTAAACATTGTATTATCGATCTGTGCCAACAAAATTCTTTAGGCGCGAGAAGAAGAGAACATCTAAACTATTAAGATAAGTCAATTAATCCAAGAATTTGACGGAAATAATTAAACTTAGCCTCAGGGAGCGGTTTGGTGAAGATGTATGCTACTTGCTGCTCTGTTGAGATGTGCTTAATCCGAATCTCCTTTTTGCCAAGTCTTATATCTATATGCTTTGTTCGAGAGTGCAGAACTGGATTATATGTTATAGCGATTGCACTTGTGTTGTCGCAAAATATCGGAGAGTCAACAGCTTGGATGCCATAGTCTTTGAGCTGGTGTTGAATCCAGAGCATTTGAGCGCAACAGCTTCCAGCGGCAAGATATTCTGCTTCAGCTGTAGATGTGGCAATTGATGTTTGCTTCTTACTGAACCAAGATATCAATCTTTCACCTAGAAATTGACATGTTCCACTGGTGCTTTTACGATCAATCTTACAGCCAGCGTAGTCTGCGTCTGAATATCCGATCAAGCTGAAGTTAGAATCTTTGGAGTACCAAAGACCAACGTTCTGAGATCCTTTCAAGTATTTCAGAATACGCTTAGCAGCAATAAAATGTGATTGCTTTGGTTCTGACTGAAATCTGGCGCACATACAGACTGAGAACATAATATCAGGCCGGCTCGCTGTAAGATATAAGAGCGATCCGATTAGTCCTCTATACATAGTTACTTCGACTGCCGTTCCCCCTTCGTCTTTGTCTAACTTGATTGTAGGACTCATTGGAGTGGATGCAGTTGAGCATGTTTCCATTCCGAATCTCTTAAGCAGCTCTTTGGTATACTTGGTTTGGTTGATGAAAATTCCATTGCTGAGCTGTTTGACTTGGAGACCCAAAAAGAATGAGAGTTCTCCCATCATGCTCATCTCAAACTGTCCCTGCATCAACTTGGAAAATTTCTCGCATAATTTGGGGTTAGTTGACCCAAAGATTATATCATCAACATAAATCTGAACCAACAGGGTATGTTCCCCCTTAATAAATTTAAAGAGAGTTTTATCTACTGAGCCGATCTGAAAGTCATGGTTCAGCAGAAATTGAGATAGAGTGTCATACCATGCCCTTGGTGCTTGTTTCAGACCATATACTGCTTTATTCAGTAGATATACATGATTAGGGAATGAGTGGTTCTGAAATTCAGGAGGTTGCTCAATGTAAACTTCCTCCTGAAGCTTACCATTAAGAAAGACGCTCTTGACGTCCATCTGATACCTTGAAGTCTTTAAAGGCATCATATGCAAGAAAGATTCTGATTGCTTCAAGTCTGGCGACTGGTGCAAAAGATTCATCGAAGTCAATTCCTTCTTCTTGTCGGAATCCTTGTGCCACCAGTCTGGCCTTGTTTCTAACCACAGTTCCATCTGCGTCCAGCTTGTTTCTGAAAACCCATCTGGTTTCAATAACAGGCAGATCGCTTGGTCTGGGGGTTAGACTCCAAACTTGATTTTGTTCGAATTGATTAAGCTCTTCTTGCATTGCCTTAATCCAGTTGAAATCAGTCAGAGCTTCATCGATCTTCTTAGGTTTCAGAGTTGAGATGAAAACAGCATGAGTGAACTCATCCATCATCTGTCCTATGGTTCTAATCGGTGCAGAGGGACTTCCAATCACTAGATTAGGTGGATGCCTCTTAGTCCATCGATAGCTTGACTCTGGATTGTTTGGTCCAGCCGGATGAGTAGTAGTAGCCGTATGATCAGCATCTGCTTTGATATGAGAGTTTGGATCATCCGGATCGGCTCGATCTGAAGAAGCTTCATTGCCTTGATCCGATCTGGCTGGTACTTCAGGTTCTGGTGGGTTGTCTCTTGACCTGTTAGCTACAATCTCATCATCACTGTTAGCTTCGATATGGATGTTTTCCATCTGATTTTGAATTGATTCTTTGTTACCCTCAACACACAAAGATTCATCAAAAACTACATGAACTGATTCTTCTACAGTTAAGGTTCGATTATTAAAAATTCGATAAGCTTTGCTAGTTGATGAATATCCTAAGAATATTCCATTATCAGACTTAGCTTCAAATGATGTAAGATGATTCTTACCATTGTTGTGAACGAAGCATTTACAGCCAAATACATGAAGGTGAGAAATAGACGGTCTGTTACCAGTCCATATTTCATATGGAGTGAGATTCAGCTTCTTATTAATCATAGACCGATTTTGAGTGTAGCATGCAGTATTTACAGCTTCTGCCTAGAACTTTTGTGAGATTCCAGAATCAGCAAGCATTGTTCTTGCTGCTTCTTTGAGCGTTCTGTTTCTTCGTTCTGCAACTCCATTATGTTGAGGAGTTTGAGCGGCTGAGAACTCATGCTTAATTCCATGATCTTCTAGAAAGGATTCAAGATTCTGATTTGAAAACTCAGTGCCTTTGTCACTTCGAATCCTGTCTATGCTGGATGATTTCTCGTTCTGAGTGCGTTTCAGCAGCTTGATCAACTTCGGACCGGTCTGATCTTTACTGCTCAAAAATATAGTCCATGTAAAGCGTGAGTAATCATCAATAACAACAAGAGTATACCGCATTCCCCCTAAACTTGTTATTGGTATAGGACCAAACAAGTCCATATGCAATAGTTCTAAACAACGGGAGGAGGATTTGGCATTCTTGTTTTTGAAGGATGATCTGATCTGTTTGCCCATTTGGCAAGCTTCGCAGATCTTATCCTTAGCAAAGTCGATCTTGGGCAGACCGATAACTAAATCATGTTTACACAGGCTAGAAATAGTCTTAAAATTGATATGATTCAAGCGTTTATGCCATAGCCAGTGTTTATTATCATTGTTAGCGATGAAGCAAGTAGGATTATCAGGTTGAGCATGATTCCAGTTAATCTTATATGTATTTCCATTCCTGATTCCTACAAGCATGGTTATACAGTCTGATGATTTAACAGTGCAAGTGTGTTTGTGAAATTCTACAGCATATCCATTATCACAAAGTTGACTTATACTAATCAGATTATAGCACAGATTTTCAACTAACAGCACAACATTGATAATAATGTTACCATGGACAATCTTACCCTTGCCCACGGTCTTACCCTTCGAATTATCTCCGAAAATGATCTTGGGTCCAGTACATTCTGTGACTTCAGACAGCAGCTCGATGTTTCCAGTCATGTGACGAGAACACCCGCTGTCCAAGTACCAGTCTGTGCAAGTTTCTTCGGTACTTGTCATCAAACATATTTATTGTTGGTACCCAATCCTATTTGGGTTCAGAACGGATTAGCCCATTGGGAACCCACACCTGTATCAGCTTTAGTGGCTTGTGTGTGTGTGGTGTGCTGTGAGCTGGTCTGTTTCGATGTTGTGTGTGATAATGTGTGCGATATGGAACCCTTTGATTCTCATGAGGTAGTCTATATCTTCGTTGAACTGGTTTTGAATTATAGTAATTGTATTGTCATCCTTGCCTTCGATCTTGCACGCTTAGATTTGGTCTGAAAGACGCAAAGCTTGCTGGTGCCTTTTCTTTGGCTTGGTGGACATATCCAATTCCTTTTCTCAAACCTTGATTCACGAAAGAGACTCCCGTTTGAATCGTAGGTGCTTCAGTTTCTTATACTGTGCTGGATTTAACAAATGTCATTTGTTTGATTTTGTTCTTTACTAGCAACAGTTCAGATTCATCTTTGGTGGATTCTTTGGTGTCAAAGCCTATGCCGGTGAAATCACCAACGTTTCTTTGCACCTCTTGTAATTCTTTCAAAGATATTCTGGATTTTGTCCATGTCATGAATATATGAGAAAGCTTAGCATTTTGTGTGATAATTCTCTTATTTTCTTCATGGAGCTGATCATAGGAGATTTTCAGCTTATTCAGCTCGATCTGGAGATTGTTGCACTCACCCGCTCAGAGCAGCTTGGTTTGTTGTGCTCATCCATTTGATCACTGACTTTAGCTTTATTCTTCTCAAATGATTCAGCTAAGATCCTATAATCATTAGACATGTCTTGCAGTGCGGACATGAGCTCTTCACGTGTAAATTCATTTGAGTCAAAGTCAAATACCTCATCTGTCTGACTCATCTCTTCATCTGCCATTAGACATTGAATATCTTCTTCGCTTTCGCTGGAAGAATATTCGGAGCTGTCTGAATCGGAGTCAGTCTGAGCCCACTTGCTGTTTCCTTCTTCAGCTACTAGGACCTTTTGGGACTTTCCATGATTTTTGCGGTCTTTGTAGTGCTTCTTTTTCCTGTCATCGCGATGCTTCTCCTTCCGTTCTTCTTTCTTCGGTCTGGTGCAATCTGCAATGAAATGTCCGGTCTTACCACAATTGTAGCAAGCCTGATCATTAACAGCATCGTCCTTTCTTGGCTTATAATGATGAGAGGGTTTAAAGTTCCTCTTATTTTTAGACATGAATTTACCAAATTTCTTAATAAATAATGACATAGCATCATTACTTATCTGTTCAATAGATCGATCTGATGTGGAGGCGATCTGGTCTGGAATAGCTGCCAGTGCTTTGTTTGGTTGAGAGATGAATGGCTCTGCTTCACCTCTGCTTATCAGTTCGAACTCATATGCTTTAAGATCTGCGAACAGATCATGAAGTTCAACCTTGTTCAGATCTTTGGACTCCCTCATTGCAATGGTCTTAACATCCCATTCTTTAGGCAGGGCTCTCATAACTTTTAGAGCGATCTCTCTGTTTGAGTATTCTTTGCCCAGACCATTCAGTTCATTAATGATGCCAGTGACTCTTTCATCAAACTCGTTTAGAGTTTCTCCACTCTTCATCTTTATGCCCTCAAATCTTTGAAGAGCAACAGTCAGCTTGTTTTCTTTGGTCTGGTGTTGCCTTCACATAGCTGTGCTATCTTCTCCCAAATTTCTTTGGCAGTAGAGCACATTTTGATTTTGCTGAACATGTTCTTGTCCAATGTCTTGAACAATATGTCTTTGGCAACGTTGTCAAGATTTGCTTTCTTTCTTTCCTCATTAGTCCAGAGGGATCTGTCCTTCTCTACCATTTGTGGTTCACCACCAGTAATGGCGACTGCTGTATTGACTTTCAGAATCTTCATTGGTCCATCAGTGATGACGAACCACATATCGTCATCCTGAGCTGCCAGATGAGCTTGCATTCTGATTCTCCAGTCATCATAGTCTTCCTTTGAGAACATAGGAATTTTGTTGAATGATGCCATCAGCTCAAGTGTCTTTGTGCTGATTAAGATGACCTGCTCTGATACCACTTGTTAGGATCGGTCCGGAGTGTTTAGAGGGGGGGGTGAATGAACACTCCTTCTAAAATTTAATCCCTTGCGATTTCTTTCGGAATAGTGAAAGAAATCTGTTTCTTAATCAACTCTTTTATAGAACAGACCACTGAATGTATAAGTGCGGAACGGTCTGATCTTGTATTTGTAAGAGCGGCTCGATGGCTTGAATGAAAGAACAAGTGCAGAAAGACAATAACGCAGAAAATGTTTCTGGAAGTTCGAAGGTGGTGTAATCCTTCTACGTCTCCCCTTCTTCCAATTAAGGAAGGTTTATACTAGAAGACTTTGATTTATACAATCCTGTTCTACAAACCCGATTCAGGCTGGATTTACCCCACTACCAGTCTGAAACTCCTAGTCACTCGATCTGTTCAGACACTCTCTGTCTGACAGTTACAATTTGTTTCTCACTTCTGTTTTTCAATACAGACTACACAAGATGCGCACAGTGATCCTAAAATGATCAAATATTACAAAGTAATCGTGCTTAAGAATAATTTCAGCTCGAGAGCTTCTGAGCTTGTAAGCTTGTGCTGATTTGCTTTCTTGTGCGTTTTTCGATTGATCAGTCTCTCGTGTCCTTGTATGTCTGTGTGTCGTAAATTCTGTATTGTTGTTGCATCCTTTTATAGTTGCATGTACCAACGACATTATTTCCCTTAATGTGCAACTCTTGACTCTGCTTATTCTCTGAGTAAGCTACAGTCTTCTTCTTCAGGATACTTGCCGTTCTGGTTCATGCTTTCGGCGACTGTCAGGTAAGCTCTTCTTTATCTTCTTACCTTTTATGGCAATCTTCTTTATCTTCTTACCTTTTATGTCGTAAATTCTGTATTATTATTTTTTTTACTTTTAATGTAGGTAATGGATATTTCAATTGTGGTGGTCTAATCACTTCTTCACATTTAGAATAAGTGAATATATTCTTCTGACATTCCTATTTAAAGGAGAAAATATGCCGAAAGATATATGACAATATTCAGAAAGATATTTGAAAGATTTTGTATCAAAAGCTCTTTTCAATGTTTTTATTATTTGGAGGTTCGTTTTTTAGTTTTACATTTTTTTTGAGTAAGTATTACAACTAATGTGGATGAGGGATTGAGACTCGAACACGATATTTCCGGATCACCGATGTTAGATAGGCTACAAGCCATCGACATTTATAAGTTTTAGATTGTACGATAATTCCAAATAAAAAAATGTCTCTGGTGACGTGATTGTCCATGTATCCATGATTTTATTCAACAATATTTTTTATTCGATTGTTTTGCATTGAAAAAATGTATTCGTGTTGTCATTTGGTTAATATATATTCTTATCATTTTTAACACACGCAATCATGAGCGTGGTCCGCTAGTATTTTTTTATAAATAAGTTAGTTTGACTAAAATTTAAATTTGAGTTATTTTAATGGATAAAATTAAATTTTTGATTAAAAAAATAAGAAAGAAAACCGTGGTTAAAGCTAGAACTATCAAAATGGGCTAGGCCCGTGGGTCTGGCCCAACCCAACCCACCAAATAGGCGGGTTGGGCCAGATTTTTATGGCCCGCCAGCAGACGGGCCTATACGAGCTGGCCCAAACGGGCCGCGGGTTTTGGCGTGCCAACCCGCGGGTTGGCCCCATTTTTTTAAAAAAAAAATTTTGTTCTTTCTTTTTTTTAGGCTCAATTCATAGATAAAAACTCAATATCACATTGAAGCATTCGATCTACTATTTCACTTGATCTTGCTTGAAAGTTGCAACAATTATTTCAAAAATGAGTAAAATACTGATTCACTAATAAAGTTTTTTTAGTAGGAGTGTTAATATCTAGATAAAAGCTGAAATAAGTTTCAGTATTATTCTAGCATCAGTTTCAGTTTCGACAAGTTTAGTTGGGAATATTTTTTTGAAGTTTTTTTTAAAAAAAAATTAAATTTTTTTTTTAAAAAAACTAAAAGTAAAAAAATATATATTTCGGCGGGCCAGCCCGCCCCAACCCGCGGCCCGCTTCGGGTCGGGTTGGGGTTTTCCCAACCCGCCTGGAGGCGGGCCCAAAGGGGTTGGGCCCGTTTGGGCCGCGGGTTGGGCAGGCCAGTCCGTTTGGGTCGGGCTGGCCCATTCTGACAGCTCTAGTTAAAGCCTCTGGCAACCCATAAATCGTTTTGGATAGCCCAAAATCGACCAGTCCTTGCATGAATATCATTGGGCTAGAATGGTAGTTTAGAAAAGCTAAATAGTTCGGGAATCGCATCGTGTAACCCGGGTAGGCCTTCGGACAGTTCGAGCATTGTATTAATGTGTGTGTGGGTGTGTATTGATTCGTTTGTGCGAATATGTGGGTGTGGGCATGTGATAAATGTGTGTGTGTGTATTAGGGATGCTTAACGAGTCGGGTCAATCCGTATCCGGCCCAAAATCGGACAGGTTAACCCGATTTGGAACCGGAACTGGTCTAACCGGTTCCGAACCAGTCCGGGCTAAACCGGACTAAATGGATCTAGTTCCGGGCTGAACCGGAACCGGATCCGTTAATTTAAAAAAAATAAATTTTTTTTTTTACATTTAAATAAATATATTTGAGGTTAGTTTACAAACACCGAGGCCCATTAACTCAATTGGTTAAAGTTGTAGAGTAGAAGACGGTGGTCGCGTGTTCGAATCCTCTAATCAACAATTTCCCTCAATTTTTTGAAAAAAAAAATTAATTAAAAAACGGTTCCGGGTTGGAACCGTTCCAACCCAGAACCGGATTGGATCCGGTTCCTTACCGGATTGGACCGATTCTAGAATTAGTGGATCCGGAACCGTCCGATTCCGATCCGGATCGGATTTACCCGTTAAGCACCCCTAGCGTGTATTGATTCGTTTGTGCAAATGTGTGCATGTATATTGGTTTTTGTTAGTGTGTGAGTGCGTGTAGGTGTATGTGCGAGTGTGTTGGTATGTGTGTTAGTATTTGTATGCGTGCCCATGTTGGTGTGTGTGGGAGTGTGTGTTGGTTTGCGTGAATCCATGATGTTTGTGTGTGTTTTTGTATGGTGGTGCTTTGGCGTACGTGCATTTGTGTGTGGGCGTGTGTATTGGTGTGGGTGTGCGAATGTGATGGTGTTTCTGTGACCGTGTTGGTGTGAGTATGAGTTGAAGTGTTTGGGTGTGCATGTGTGTGTTGGTGTGTGTTTGTCTCGATGTATGTTTTGTTTGCATGTTGGTGTGTGTGTTGGAGCGTGTGGGTGTTCATGAGTTGGTGTTTAGGTGTGTACGTGTTGGAGAGTGTGTGGGTGAGTGTGTATACCCATAAAACATACTACTAAAAGCTAACAAACGTATATATATACCACAAAAAATGCTGAATTTAATTAGATTGAGGATGGACGGACTCATGATTTGGGAAGAGAAGGTAAAGAAACTGAATAATCAAGACAACTTAATAGATTTTGGAGTTAAAACATGAATTTTTTAAAATATATATATAAACATGAAAATTTTAGATTCTTTCAGCAGAGTAGAGCAGGCAAAATCCGATACTAACAGGCAGTTTTATAAAATGCATATCGAGAAATCTTAACTCAGAAGGACTAATCAGTAAAATCTGGTACAACGATCTGTGGGGGCATAAATACTAAAAGCCTTCTCATAATTCCTCAGTACACAGACATGTAATACAAACTCTTGTCATCTAAAAATCAATCTCAGTCTTCTTTCTTGTCTGAGTTTGAAACCGTTCCTTCAGCACTAGTCATTTTAGACTCGTCAAACTCTAACAACTGCCAGAAACCATAAGCTCAGTATACGAGGACAAAGTTTCGAGCTTACTATGTAGATCTGGTTATCACACAAAAAATGGAGGAAAAAACATCATAAGAGCAGAGAACTTACGGGTTTTACTTCACCGTTCCATATGCAATGTGCAGCCAAAGATCCAATAACAGCGGGCACAATGTACAATAGTGCTGGCTGGGAGAAGTTTACGAATGTATATACATTAGAAAATATAAACAAATAGGGGCATATTTAAAAAAATTAATCATTGTCGAAAAAGTAATCAGTCACCTGCGCAGCTTGAAACCAGTTCATTACAATGATTGTTAGTACAACACCAAATGCATACCCTACAAAGGCACTCTTAAAATATAGGCTCCCTTTTCCACGAGAAACATCAAATCGTAGAGCCAATGCAACAAAAATTCCTGCACGTGCATGTCAACATTGAAATATACAAAAATAAACCTGGGACTGGATCCAGTAGATGGGACGAGGTTAACGGCATGAAAATATCTGTAATCTTGTATAATTTTTCGAAAAAATCTATATTCCCGGGCTTCCTGAATCCACCCGTGAAAGGATTACCTAGTGCCCTTAAAACTGAAAAAGAAAATTATAAACCTACTTTTTTCTTACAAGATGCATTTTGACAATTACACACATCTATGTTCGAAGTAAAAAAGTGAATGGCCAAGAACTGCACAACCCAAATTTATATCACATGCACTAACTAGCAGATATTACAAGAATGAATTCCTGAAATTTACGGACTTTCATACCAGGAATCACTATATCACCAAGTCCTAACATAGAAAATGGACGAGCAGAATCCGAGGTTGGAAATAAAAGCTGCAAAAAGTGAAGCATGATTGTAGTAAATCAAATTTGAACAATCGAGCAGGAAAGCTCAACCAAGTTATTTGTTGCCACACTAGGTAACCAACTGTTATTAGACTTATGACACATACCTTAATAGGAGCATCGAAAGATTTGGCAACGCTAACCATCACTGGAGTAAAAAAGACCCAAAAAATGTCATATATAAAAAGCCCAGCCTGCAATTTGCAAAACATATGCATTAATGAAAGGACAATTATATATTGCATAAAATCGTATTAATCAAGGTGAAAACAGACTAATACAGCCCCAAAATCACATGCCAAAGCAGCAGAACCAGAAGAAAAAAGAGAACATAGAAAACGCCTGTGTGCATGTGCATGTGCATGAGGGGAGAGCTAATGAAAAAATTAATACGAAGACCTCATAAAAAAATTTGGAAATGCATCCAAATCAGCATGCAAACATCTTAAAATCTGCTAGCAAAAAATTGCTGTTGTAGAAACTACACGATCAACAATTGTCTTTATATGTGTGTGTATATATAAAAAAAAAGAATAACAAGACTCGTATACCAAGAGAATAGCACCAGTCTTAAATGAACCAAGTGAGAGCATTTCTATTCCCTGCAATTTTTACAAAAATGAACATAAATGAAACAGTATAGTAAAAGCATCTAACGAGAAAACAAATAAATGGCAACAAAAATAGCTTATTTCATGAAAGCTCTTTGGATTTCTGGATAAATAAGTTCAGTTCATTCTTTCGTTGAAAATGTGCATGTCAAAGTAAAGAAGAATTTGCTCCCAATTATACAATACCGAACCTGAATGCAGAAAGCGAGCCCCAAGATATTGTTACCTAACCAATGCTTCTTTAACGCATACCAAGCACAAAAAAGGGTTCCAGGAATAGCAGCGAAGATCTGTGATTTAGTAAATTCGACCTCCAAAGCTGCACAACAAATATGTTAATAAAAAATACACTCACCTTTATGCAAACAAAAATATCGAGAAGATGAAACAGAAAAATCTAAATAGTGAAATTTAAATTCAAGACTACGCTCGTTTTAGATTTCAGCAAACAATTTCACATCTTTCACAACAAAGTAAACACTTTTACCACATTTCCATTTCCTTTCCTAAACCTCGTTTCACATCTCTTGGAACAATCATTAGCTTTAGTTCAACTTTCCACCACTCCACAAAAATACTGTATTTATTATAATACATTGCGACATAATACATGTATTTTAAAATTTTGAACACTCAACAAACTATTTTAAAATTAAATATATACGATGTGATATTGTTAACCCAACACAGTCTAATGTAATATTATACTTACAGTAAAAAAATCTCGATTAGAAAATAAAATCAAAGATTCGTAACAATCTCAAATACAATTTTCAAAAACATGTTTTTGGAAACAATCTTCAAGAAGGTCATGAATGAAGCCAAACACTACCGAATTAGAAGACTACAAAAACAAAGGTAAATCAGGTGATCACTTTTAATCGGTCTATACAAACGGTAATGGCACGAATCAGTTTTTGAATTAAAAGCATACTTAGTAAAACCCCATAGATGCTATCTATACAGAAGCACAAGAACAGAAAGACACTACATATAAATCAAATATAACTAGTACCTTTATTTTCAATACATCAATCAAGAAATATTATATTTTACCAGGTACTGGTAAAATATTGAGGTAAATAAGGAAAGGGGGACCATACAGTGGATATATGGGAAACGCCAGACGATGAGATCATCATTCCATGGTTTTGGCAGAAACTGCTTGACTGCAGGTAACAATGTTGCCCTACAAAGTTGACAAGAAACAAGAGAGTTTATGAACAATCTGAAATATGACGGTCAAAAGGAGCATTAAAATAGCCCATATGGAAGGAGCATACGAAAGGGCAACGATCCCAAGTACGATAAAGTAGCATGTCAATACAGCATTAACCAAATCTTTGGATAGAAATTTGAAAAGTAAGAACAGTGACAACAGCATCGCACTCCCAACCAAAGGAAAGCGCATGGCATGTTCATTGGACATCATCTCCTACAAAAATTTAAGAGCATAATACAAGTAAAGAATCAAAACAAATCCCTGAGCGTATAATATTGACTAATTGAAAATCTATTTATATGCACGACTTACTGATGGTGGAGTTGGCTTGACTGAACGGTGGCACCCCACGTACACTGTTAGACAAGCTGTTAAGATCACATTCAAATTTGGGTCTACCTTCACCGCAAGAGGGGCCAGAGTCAAACCTGCAGTCAAGGATTAGGCTGAGGACAATATTTGCTCAGAAAAAAATAATGAAATCACAAACATATTAACTTTTATTTTAGGATTTTTCAAGCACTTTTGTAAGGGTGTAAATGGATTGAGGTATTTGAAAATATGGATTTCATCCATTTGATTTGTTATATGTAAATTAAATTCCATTGTAGGGTGTAAGGAGCCAAGCGCAGGTTTAGGGAATTAATTGCAGCCTGTAGATTAAGAGAAGGGTGTTAATCGCCGGGTTTAAGAGTTTAGGGGAGGCTGGTAAATCAAGAATATGGTAATTGTGGAGTACGCTTGAGTGTTTTTAACCATAAACAAATTCCTCCTTTTTACTGGAGAGACCTGAAGCACGCCACTGCATTTCAGTGAAGTGGGTGAAACCCCATGAAAGGCAAGCACTTAAGCATGCTTTTCAAAAGGGCTGCACCCAGAACACCTCCTAGGGGAGGGGGAGTGCCTAGGAGAGCCAGGCACGGGCTTTGATAACTATGGATATCTTTATATGTTTAAGCACTTGTATATGTTTCAACCACGAGAGATGAAAACAAGTCCCACTGAGAAATTTTTCCACAATGAGTCAAATACATTCAGACTATCAGCACAATCAGTAGCCGAATTAGATCTATCAAGAATATAGAAACACTAAGAAACTTTAAAATTTATAAACGATCTTCACGAAACAAATGAAGGAAACATTAATATAGTACCACAAAATACAAATCATTTCAATTTACCAAGGAGACAACAGCAAGAAACACAAATATTTGTAACCACTGAATCCAATGGACTCACTTGAACAAAGAAATACTACCTGCCAAGGCCAAATTAGCCAAAAACTCATTATTCTTCATTGTAAACTGGCACCGAAATTCTAAACTAGCCTTGAGGTATCTTCAAGAAAACTGTAGAAACAGATACCAAAAATTAAAACATAATAATTTTATTAAAACCTGTCAATTTGTAACATTTCCTGTATCTTTAACAGAAATTACAGGAAATCGGACTGCAACACCTCATACTTCACGTATGCAAGAAACAACAAATACAAACCATGATTACAGTGATACAGTTATCAGAATATCAAAATTCAATCTTTTTAATTAATCAATCAGTAGACATATATGTTGCCAAAAATTGATTTCATAGATATCTTTATTCCAGGATACATTGACAAATTAGATTCAAGATCATGTCACGAAAGGATCCATAAAAGCAAAAACATACATTAGATATTTAGATAGTTCCACTAAGATGCACACAAACACAAACATCATCAATTCAGAGCAACGGGATAGAAACCTTGAAAAAAGAAGAAGCAGCAGCAAATGGGTTTCTTTGTCTGTCACCGTATATACTCTAATTTAAAAATCGAACAAACGGATCAAAGACACAGACACGCACGGAAGAATGGGAAAAGATATTGCACAAGTTATATCGTAAATGGGGCAGATGGGCTGCCAAGTTGAATTTAATGATCGCTCGGATTTGTTGTGTACGTTTGACCTAAAAAATGGCTCCAAGTTTTTGGCATTTTTCTATGGTTTATTACTTAATTAGTTTATTGATCTCCTTTATCAGTTTTTCCAATTCTGATAACCAAAAAAATTAGAATTAATTTATTCTAAATATTTATTCTCCTAAAACTCATCCAAAATGGTCTTAAATTGCCGGGGCATTTGCCTTAGTAGCACCATAATCCCACAAAATATGGATGGTCTCGGTTTCGAGACCAACAGTTGTAAAAATCATTCTCCTCCACAATGCTAAAAAAATGTTCTTACGATTCCAAATTTCAAAATATTCCAAAATCGCTTGAACTTTGTATGAAAATCGCCTAAGAATGGCTTGAAAACGTTAAAAACTTAATATAATAACTATAAGGGCTTCGGGAAAACTAAACAAATATTTTTTAAAATTAAAAACTATTGGAAAATTCTTGGTGAATTAAAATCAAGCATCAAAAAGTTGGGAAAAATGTCACCGAGGTTCTGTCATGCACGATCGATCACGCATGGCAGAAGATCGCTCCTAGCAGCATGTTGAAAAAAGATGGTGCGACTGTGCAGATTTTCAAATGGTGTGTCTCTTAGCGTACAGATGCGTCGATCGCCCCTGGCAGCATGTTGAAAAAAGAGGGCGTGACTGTGCAGATTTTTTTCAGAAGGGTGTGTCTAAATACATGCAGATGTGTTTTTTTCATATAATGGTGCATGCAAATGATGTCTTTTGATAACAACCATTGGTGTAGCATAAATAAAATGACTCCCTCTTGGATTAAACATACCATTTTTTAGTATAACATCAGATTAAAGAGCAAAATTGTGCATATAGTTCACCCTTCTCTTTGTTCAAAGTTTGAGTGCATTTAAACCTTTCTAGTTTATGGATTCATGATTTGAAGTGTTTCTATCACGAATCATAGTCGTTGTATCTTGGGAAACTTATTGTCGTTGATATCGTTAGCACCGTAGCGGGACAATATCATGGAGAGTGGCTCAAGAAGTTCAATGGAAGTGACTTCAAACTTTGGCAACAAAAGGCGTTCTATTTGACAACCTTGAGTTTGGCAAGGCTTTTGAACAATGATGCTATTATGATTGAGAAGGAGAAACATGCACACAATCAAGGGTTGTGGTTGCTGCATCAAATCATTGTGATTTTTTATGCAAGAATTATATTCTCAACGGACTTGATAATACATTATATAACGTGTATAGACAAGTGAAAACATTGAAGGAATTATGGGAATTACTTGAAATGAAATATAAATCCGAGGATGCCTGCTTGAAAAAAATCATAGTTGGGCAATTCTTGGATTTCGAGATGATTGATGTCAAACCAGTAATGGCACAATACTAGAACTAAAATTTATCATGCACGAAATACATGCGAAAGGGATGAGTCTTAGTGACTCGTTCCAAGAGGCCGCAATGATTGAAACATTATCTCATATGTGGAAGGACTTCAAAACTAACTTAAACATAAATGAAAAGATATGAGTCTTGAATATCGTGTAGTCTACGGATTGAGGAGGATAATAGAAATTCTGAAAGAAAAACACCACTAGAATTAGTTCACATTGATATTTGTGAATCAAAGTTTGTGCAAACTATAGGTGGGGAAAAGTAATTCGTTACTTTAGCAATAGTTGCATAAGATATTGTTATGACTATTTGTTACGAAGCAATGACGAGACCATTGAAATATTTAAACACTACAAGAATGAGCTTGTAAACCAATTAATCAAATGAGTTTTGCGATAAAGAATCGTGGGTCGATATTGGTGCAACACTCCAAAATTGTTTGATCCAATTTGGATTTTCTAAGCATTTACTCTTAAGACTCGAATTTACAAGAATTAATATTGAATTCGAGTTTTCTAAGAATTGTACGTTTAAAATGCAAATGGTGAATCAAATGGCACAATTGTTCTGATTGGTGTTGTTTTCTCTCTTTTGATTCAGTTGGAATTTTCTACGTATTTTTCACTTAAAACTCGAATGTGCAAGATATTAAATATTGAATTTGAGTTTTCTAAGTATTATATGCTTAAAATGAAAATTGTGAATCATATTCGAGAATATTGTCCAACTTTCAAATTTTATAAGCAAGCGTGCTTAATATAAAAAAAATTGCAAGAAATAAAATCTTGAATATTGATTTAAAAATTTATAACACACAAAATTTGAAACTTGAAAGTTGAACGCCAATGAAATCTTGATAAGTTCGAGTTTACCCAAAATTGTAGGGGGGCCAATTCTATTGGTCAACCATATTCTAAGTACCACACTTAGGCGATGACGAAAATCCTTATGTGTTAAGGATAAAAGTTTCCTACAAATCTTGAAAGTGTGAGAAGCCTAGCTGAAGTAAATCATAACAAGTGTCAAAATAATGACATGAAAATTTTGAGTTTTTGAAGCCTATATTGTCTATGTCATTAATCTAATGTCCAAATTTGAGCCTAATTGTAAAAGAATGGAGTATGCACTACATACAACGAGCCCCCATTCGGCTTTTGTTGTTATACTCATTGTATCTACCCTAATATGAGCCTAAATTAATTTTATCATTACCCTAAGGGAGTATAATGAATTTCAATCACATGTTATGTTCTGATCTATTATTTCAATCACATGCTATGTTTTGAGCTATTACAAAGAAAAAATAAATGTCTATTGAAAAAAAAGAAGAAAATGAAGGCATAGTTGAAATCGTAGCATAATCATATGATGATGAACCATGTGGATGGCTTACATTGATAACCTTTTGTAAAATCTAACACAACCCAAAGTCATTAACACAACCCAAGGTTATTAAGTCAAAATCTAACACAACCCAAGGTCATTCGTCCCGCCGCTCTGCTTCGGGTCAAACGGGTCCAGACCCATCCCCGAACCTGATCAAACGAGTCCAGACCCTAGATGATGTTGGGTTTTGGCCCATTACCACTACCTATTATTTGTTGGGCTTTGGCCCCTCTTTTTTCCAGCCCTAACCGAGCCCCCATGTTGTATCTCAGCCCCTCTCCTCTTCGTCTCCCACCTTTGCTCCAGAAGCTTCCAGCGCACACGCCTCTTCGGCTGGACCATTTCATTCGGGACTTGCTCCCTCCTCTTCGTCTCCCTCAGTGCTATTAAGTTGGCATGGTTGAATGATGAGGTAACCAACACTCTGAAAACCCGAAAATTACTCTGTGTATTTTCGTTGCCCCCTTCCCTTCGTGTCCCTGTTCCAGTGGTGGTTGGCCGTGAGTTTTGTGCTCCGGTTGTGAGTGGTTTCCGACGCTGGCCGTGTGAAAAGCTTGGTGCTTTTGTGGCTGTGTGCGCGGCTGTGCTCTCGGGCAGCGTTCGGGCTGTGCTCTCGGGCAGCGTTCGGGCTGTGTGCTTCGGGCAGTGCCCTCGGGCAGTGTGTGTCTCCATCTATTGGATACGATACCTTGGTTCCCCGGTGACGACGTTGATTGGATACCCAACTCGACCTGAGCCATAATTCCTAAACTCTTGTTTGCATTTCAGTTTATTGATTTATATTGAAATTGTATACTGTGAGTGCTCTGTTTCTTGATTGCAGGTTGTTAATCGAGATTGAAAGCGGAACGTACACCTTACAGTGGTATCAGAGCATTCCGTGCCTGGTGGAGTACTCGGTTGACCTCGGGCAGTGCTCTTTTGGACTCGGGCAGTGTTCGGTGGACTTCGGGCAGCAGCAGTAGGCTTCGGGCAGCGGCAGGAGTGCTCGGGCAGACCTCGGGCAGCGACTGGTGTGCTCGGTGGTCTCGGGCAGTGCTTGGTAGGGCTTCAGGCAGCAGCAGTGGACCACGGGCAGCAGCTGTAGGCTTCGGGCAGCGGCTGGTGAGCTCGGGCAGCTACTGGAATCTCGGGCAGATTCCGGGCAGGCGCTTTGGTGCTTCGGGCAGCGTGGTTTCGTCACCCCAGAGCTTTGTCTCTGGGTTGTAAGTGATTATTCTAACCCTTTAATCATTTTTTTTTACTATCTTGTTTCTAGGTGTAATTGTGTCCCTTACCCGTAGGAAAATCTCAATCTGAAGCCCCATGCTCGTACACCGTTGAGTGTATTGTGATCTTGTGGGTGATTGCGATTTTTCCTTCCCTTAGCTTGGTTAATTCTTTCATTGTGTTTTGTGTGCCTTGTGGTCCTTGCTTATGCTGTTTGGTTGTTGAAATTGTGTGTGCCTCTCTGCTTAGTTGTGATGGCTTCAATTTCTGGATATAACCTTGAACCCGTTTAATGGAAAAACTGATTTTTCTATATGGCAACAAAAGATGAAAGGAATTTTAATACAACAAAAAGTATTTAAAGCTATTGACGGTAATTGGGCTGAGAACATTACTACTGCTAAGAAACTTGAAGATGACGAATATGCTTATTCTTCTATCATCTTGAACTTGTCTGACTCTGTGCTCAGGAAGTGTGGTAAACTATCATCTGCTAGAGAACTTTGGGAAAAATTAGAAGAAATGTTTACTGAAAAATCTTTGCCTAGTAAACTTTTCTTGTTGGAAAAATTTTTCAGATTCAAGCTAGACTTGAACAAAGACGTAGATGAGAATTTAGATGTGTTTACTAAGTTAATTCAAGATATTAAATTGACAGGAGATAAGAACATTGACGACTATTCACCTATTGTTCTTCTAAATGTTATTCCTGAAAATTATAGTGATGTAAAATCCGCCATTAAGTACGGTAGAGATTCTATTACATTGGATACTGTAATGAACGGCTTGAAAAGCAAGGAATTAGATTTAAAAGTTAACAAAGGTAATAGACAATCCTCTGGTGAAGTTATGCATGTTCGTGGTAGATCACAACATAGGCATAATAACAATAACCAATATCAAAAAAGTGATAAAAGAGGAAAGAGTAAGGCTAGATCGAAATCTAGGTCTAGTAAAAGAAAATGTTACAATTGTGGGGACCCTAGTCATTTCATAAAAGATTGCCCTAAAAAGAAGAACCAGAATAAAAATGGAAATCAGACAAGTGAACAAGCGAACATTGCTTCTACCTCTGGGGAAAACATAGGGGATATTTTTATGGTGACTGAATTATGTGATTCTGTGAACTCTGTGCTTTCATTACCTGTGTGTGAAAATGAATGGCTTGTTGATTCAGGTTGCACTTATCACATGACACCACTTAAAAATTTGTTTTCTAGCTACAGAGAAATTGAGCATGCTTCTGTTTCTATGGCCAATGAGAAATTGTGTAAAGTTTCTGGTATTGGTAATATTTGTCTGAAATTTGAATCTGGTTATTCTTTGACTTTGAAAGATGTTAGACATGTTCCTGCTTTGTGCAATAACTTGATGTCCTGTGCAGCTTTAGAGTCTGATGGTTATGAGGGTAAATGGGGAAATGGTTGCATGAAAATTATGCGGGGGTCTTTGGTAGCTTTTAAAGCTGAGAATATGAGGAATTTGTATGTTTGCAAAACAGTCTGTGATAAAATCTGTGTTAATTCTGTGTCAGATGATTTAACTGATTTATGGCATAAAAGGTTAGGTCACATGAGTGCTAAAGGATTAGAGATTTTACACAAGGATGGTTGTTTTGGTAGGGATAAATTGTCTTGCATGACTTTTTGTGATTCATGTGTGTTAGGCAAACAGCAAAGAGTTAAATTCCCTATCTCCCCTTCCCCCAATGTGACTAAGTGTTCTGATATACTTGAATACCTGCATGCTGATGTTTGGGGACCTTCACCTGTCCCAACTCAAGGTGGTAATAGGTATTTTTTGTCTATCATTGACGATTACTCTAGAAAAGTGTGGATTTTTCTAATGAAGAATAAATCTGATGTTTTTGATAAGTTTAAAAACTGGAAGATTTTAATTGAAAACCAAACTGGAAAAAAGATTAAACGGCTTAGGACAGATAATGGAATGGAATTCTGTAATATCTTGTTTGATGACTTGTGCTGTGAATCTGGGATTCCGAGACACAAGACTGTGCCCTATACTCCCCAGCAAAATGGTGTTGCTGAGAGGATGAACAGAACTTTACTCGAGAGAGTTAGAAGTATGCTTGCATCTTCTGGACTCTCAAAGAAGTTCTGGGGCGAAGCTATCGTGACAGCTTCTTATTTGATAAATAGATCCCCTTCCGTGCCTTTGAATGGTAAGTGTCCCGAAAGTGTTTTTTCTGGTAAGCAATTAGATTTTTCAAATCTGAAAGTGTTTGGTTGTTCTGCTTTTGTGCATAGGAAAGGAGACAAACTTGAACCTAGGTCAGTTAAGTGCGTCTTTCTTGGTTATCCTGTGGGTGTAAAAGGATATAGGCTGTGGTTAAGATATGAACCTGGTTTTAAAACTATTATAAGTAGGGATGTCATTTTTAATGAATCTGAATTGCCTTGCTTGCTTCCATCTTTGCATGAATCTGACTGTGTGTCTGAGTCTACACCGAGCAAGGTGGAGTCTTTGCCTATTGTTACCCCTGTTATTGAAAACGATGTGCTCCCTAACATGAATCATGAGAACTTGCCTGTTAATGAACCTGATTTGCATGAAAATGTTGACGAACATGTGCATAATGAATTGGTAGCTGATGAACATGAAGATCTGCATGATTATATGTTGACTAGGGATAGAGTTAAAAGAAATGTGAAACAACCTGCTAGGTTTAATGATTTTCACCTCACATCGCATGTTTTCAATATGTTTGAGTCTATTGATAATTGTGAGCCTAAGACCTATAATGAAGCTTTGAAATCTAAAAATGCTGTGCATTGGCTTAGTGCCATGAAAGATGAAATGCATTCTTTAGTTGTGAATCATACATGGACTCTTGTACCTAAACCTGTTAATTGCTCTTTGGTAGATTGCAAATGGTTATTTAAGGTAAAGAATGAAGTTGATTCTGTTAGATATAAAGTTAGGCTAGTTGCAAAAGGTTTTACTCAAAGAGAGGGTATTGACTATACTGAAATCTTTGCTCCTGTTGTTAAGTTTACTACTGTGAGAATTTTATTATCACTTGTTGCTCACTTTAATTGAGAACTTAAACAGATGGATGTTAAAACCGCTTTTTTGCATGGTGACTTAGATGAAAAGATTTTCATGAAACAACCTGATGGTTTTGTTGACTCAAAGAACCCTAATCATGTTTGTTTGCTTAATAAATCTTTGTATGGCCTAAAGCAGTCACCTAGGCAATGGAATAAGAAGTTTGATGAATGCATGCTTACCTTAAAATTTAAAAGAAGCTCTTTTGATCATTGCTTGTATTTTAAGGATAAAATGCCAATGCCTGTTTTCTTGTTGATTTATGTGATGACATGTTGATTGCTAGTCCTTGTCTGAAATCCATTGAGCATATTAATAACTGTCTAAGTGATAAATTTGATATGAAGTTCTTAGGAGATGCTAGTAGAATCCTAGGCATGAACATTGTTAGAGATAGGAAGGAATCTACTCTCTGGTTAAAGCAAACTTCTTATGTAGAGAAAATTTTAAAGAAATTTTCCATGTTTGATGCAAAACCTGTTAACGTGCCCTTAGCAGCTCATTTTGTGCTAAGTAAAGATCAAAGTCCCAAAACTGATGCTGACTTTGATGCCATGAAAAATGTACCGTATTCAAATGCAATTGGTTCTATAATGTATTTGATGGTTAGCACTAGACCTGACATTGCTTATGCTGTTAGTTGCTTAAGTAGATATATGTCTAACCCTGGTGTGGTACATTGGAATGCTGTTAAGTGGTTGTTGCGATATTTGAAAAACTCTATGCATTATGGCTTATGTTTTTCTAAATATGCTGATGGTGTTAAGTTGAATGGTTATGTGGATTCTAATTATGCGAATGATAAGGACAATAGAAAATCTACTACTTCTTATGTTTTTACTTTGTGTGGAGCATGTATAAGTTGGAAATCGCAGCTGCAGCATATCGTTGCCTTGTCGACAACGGAGTCTGAATATGTTGCTGTAACAGAAGCTTTGAAGGAAGCTGTCTGGCTGAAAGGTTTGATCTCTGAACTTAGCTTGCTTGAAGGTAAGGTAGAGGTATTTTCTGATTCTCAGTCTGGTATTCAATTGTGTAAGAATCCTGTTTTTCATGACCACACTAAGCATATTGATGTTAGATTTCATTACATTAGGGATATAGTGGCTAAAGGATTAGTTAATCTTGAAAAGATTCATTCTGAATAAAATCCTGCTGATATGGGAACTAAGTGTTTACCTATTTCTAAACTTCAATCATGTCTTAAAATTTTGAATTTTGATACAGGTGATTGATTACTGGTGTTAACTATTTTTGATAGTATATAACTGCTGTGTGCGTGTTATATTGTTACCCCGGTTATTGACTTTAACCTCCTTTGTGTTGGTTATTGTCTGTGTTCTTTGTCTGTGCTGTGTGCTATGACAAGAACTTGGTCCACACAATGCTTTGTGTGTTGTGGGGACCCTTTGGTCGATGATGAGTCATCTATTGGGTTATCCTTACGTCGAGGTGGAGCCGGTATTGTGCCAAGGTGGAGATTTGTTGGGTTTTGGCCCATTACCACTACCTATTATTTGTTGGGCTTTGGCCCCTCTTTTTTCCAGCCCTAACCGAGCCCCCATGTTGTATCTCAGCCCCTCTCCTCTTCGTCTCCCACCTTTGCTCCAGAAGCTTCCAGCGCACACGCCTCTTCGGCTGGACCATTTCCTTCGGGACTTGCTCCCTCCTCTTCGTCTCCCTCGGTGCTATTAAGTTGGCATGGTTGAATGATGAGGTAACCAACACTCTGAAAACCCGAAAATTACTCTGTGTATTTTCGTTGCCCCTTTCCTTCGTGTCCCTGTTCCAGTGGTGGTTGGCCGTGAGTTTTGTGCTCCGGTTGTGAGTGGTTTCCGACGCTGGCCGTGTGAAAAGCTTGGTGCTTTTGTGGCTGTGTGCGCGGCTGTGCTCTCGGGCAGTGTCTCGGGCAGCGTTCGGGCTGTGTGCTTCGGGCAGTGCCCTCGGGCAGTGTGTGTCTCCATCTGTTGGATACGATACCTTGGTTCCCCGGTGACGACGTTGATTGGATACCCAGCTCGACCTGAGCCATAATTCCTAAACTCTTGTTTGCATTTCAGTTTATTGATTTATATTGAAATTGTATACTGTGAGTGCTCTGTTTCTTGATTGCAGTTTGTTAATCGAGATTGAAAGCGGAACGTACACCTTACAGATGATGCGGGTTTAATGCAGTTCCGGGTATGAGCGAGACTCACTGCCTTCTCTAATTTATAGCACTGCCTTCTCTCATTTGTAGCACTGAAAACAAGTGCACGATTATGGGCGGATCCGTAAGTTAGGGGAGGAGGGAATAGAATGGAATTAGTGCCTTGTAAAAGTTACAATTGCCGATCCTATCAGATCAAAAGAGGGCACATGCTGGTTTATGTTTTTCTTGGACAATTTAGCGACGGACAACGATTTTATGGCAGTGCAGTGGCTCTTCTCCAAGAAAATTATAAAATTCTCTGTTGAAAAGGTAATCCATCGATAGTTTATTGTTGTTATTATCATGTCAGCTCCTCAAAACCTAGGTGGGACGTCCCGTTGTGGGTGGGTGCTGGGTCCTGCCCTGGACAAGATAATCAAGAATGTGGCCTGGAGGAAACACTCCCAGCTTGTCTCTGCCTGTAAATCTGCACTCGACAAGCTACATTCTTTGGCCGATGATTCCCACGATCCCGCCTCCTGCTCCCCCCTCTACGGCCTTTCTTCTTCGGACGCTGACTTCCTTCTTCAACCTCTTATCATGGCCATCGAATCAGCTTCCCCCAAGGTTGTCGAACCCGCCCTAGATTGTGCTTACCGACTTTTCTCTTTCGGTCTCATCCGCTGCTGCGAAATCAAAGATGGCTCCTCCCTCATTTTCCGCCTAGTTGACTCTGTTTGTAAATGTGCCGTACTTGGGGACGAGCTCGTTGAGCTTGGTATACTCAAGGTCCTGCTATCTGCTGTTCGATCCCCCTGCATCTATGTCCGGGGTGATTGCCTTGTTGAGGTCGTCAGATCCTGCTATAATATCTACCTGGGTGGCCACAGTGGCACCAATCAGATCTGTGCAAAATCTGTTCTTGGGCAGATGATGATCATTGTTTTCACCAGGGTGCAGGAAAATTCCATGCTCGTTGACTTCAAGAATGTGTCTGTCTCTGAATTATTGGAGTTCGCTGACAGGAATCTGAATGAAGGGAGTTCAATACAATTTGCTCAAAACTTCATTAACGAGATTGTGGAAATTAAGGACAGCCCTCTTCATTCTAGTTTGTCCTTGGATTTTCAAAACGGTAGCAAGCATCCAGAGGAAAAAACTGATGAATCTGTCAATGTGGGTGATGATTTGAGCGATTACAGTAAAATTAGGGAGGATGGTTTTTTGCTTTACAAGAATTTATGCAAGTTATCCATGAAGTTCTCGTCACAAGAGCATCCTGATGATCAGATCCTTGTAAGGGGTAAAATTCTCTCCTTGGAGCTTCTAAACGTCATAATGGGGAATGCAGGTCCAATATGGCGTACCAATGAGAGGCAAGTGCTAAGTTATTCTCGTAAAATTCTTAAAAAGTTGCTTTCTTTGGTTCTTGATATTCGAAACTTGGAATCAAACTTTATCCTGTAATGTGGTGGTTAAATTATGTTGAGTAACCAATACTATGACACGCAAGAATCATATGTGAACGAATGGGGAGAGCCTGACTGTTGTTGCGATATGATATTTGTTTGGATGTATAAGGCTAAAGACTGAATCGATGCTTAAACAAGACAAGATGGATGATTAGAAAGCCATGATTTGTCCCCAAGGTGAAATTTTTATGAAACAGGATTGCCGAACTGTGCTATGGTTGTCTCCAGCTTTGTAGAGTTTAGGTGAAGCAATGACAATTTACACCCATTTCAATGAACCTAAGATGCCCATGCTCTCGTTTTATGAGTTTTCTTACCAAAAAAATTCTCTATTCGGAATCCAACCTATCAAGTTGCATATCTTATTTTTTCGTTTATTTTTCTATGAAGATAATTTAGACATAGTTATGGAACAGTTATTAAAAGCCAAAAGCGCTCAAGGCTTAGCAAGATAGCCTTTATCCCTTGACACAAGCCAAGGCTATATGTGGTTTTGTATGCTGAAAATTTTCAAATATTTGATCCTAACATATTATCACTTAGGGCGCTTCATTATTATTTTGTTTTGCCTTAGCTCTAAATTTCTTTACGCCTTTATCCACATCGCATTTGACTTGGCTATATAAACGGAGGGTACATATATTCTCACTTTTTCTTGATTGGATCTTGGCCTCATTCTGGAGAGTGGTAAACTGTTCATTGGTATTTGAATTATTATGATTATGAATTCTCATTAACGGGTATGCATAATATGCAAGAGTTGAAACAGTATCATGGCAAGGTAAAAACATCATTGAAGAGGAAGGCAATTGCTTTGTGACCATGATGATTTTCTTTATCCCTCTTTTGATTTCTATACATGGGGGGTCTGTGTTTCCTTCTGATTAGCTAACACATGATGTGACCATGATGAATTTCTTAATCCCTCTTTTCATTTCTATGAATGAGGGGCCTGTTTTTTCCTCTGATTAGCTAACACACTTTTTGGTTAACAGGTTCCTTAATGCAGTCAAGCAGTATCTATGCTTATCACTGTTAAAGAACAGTGCTCTATCTGTTATGGCTATTTTTCAACTTCTTTGTTCAATATTTCAAAACTTAATATCCAAATTTAGATCTGTCCTCAAATCCGAAATTGGAATTTTTTTTCCCATGCTGATCCTTCGTGTGCTAGAGAATGTGCTTCAGCCTAGTTTCTTACAGAAGATGACTATTCTGAGTTTACTCGAGAAGATGTCTGAGGATTCACAGTTTATTATCGATATTTTTGTCAACTATGACTGTGATGTGGAGGCTCCGAACATATTTGAAAGGTACCACGGCTTAAGTTTTGATATTTGTGTTTTTAATTGTTATGATCAATCGCCAATTTGGTTAGATATCTTATAACCTTGCACTGTTCTACCTACGATTGAATGTTTTACCTTTTATTTTTTGAGAAATGCAATACCTACGATTGAATCTACATTTTATTCTTTAGTAACGCGATACCATTTTTTCTTTATCGCTGTAAAACCACAGGCGTACGGCGTCAAAGAGAGTTAATCATGAGTATTTATCATCTCCTGTTTTTTTTATTAGACAAAATTAAATTAATTAAAAAGGAGTACAAGAAGTACCCAAAAGTTACACAATTACAAAATAAAGGGAAAACTAATAACATCTAACACTGTAACGCTAATAAGCGAACGATTGGTTCCCTAGTCCAATCTATAAATGTAAAAGTTTCTACTTATGCTCTATATCCAAATCCAAATCCAACTTCAACAATAACTAAGTCTTTAATCCCAATGAATTGGGGTATGCTACATGAACAACAGAGAGAATCAAGTCGGGTCGGACATGTGCGTCATTCTTCTCCAAGCGCTTCTATCGGTCAGAATATTCTCTTTAATACCTTTGAACTCCCAGTCTTAGCGTATAACTTCGAGCCATGTCTTCTTCGGCCGTCCTCTAGCTCTCATGAAATGGACGAAATCCATGGACTCCACTCGACGCGCAGATGCATTGATAGGCTTACGTCGTACGTAGCCAAACCAACATAAGCAACTTTCTTGTATCTTCTCTTCTATACAAGCTACACCTACATCATCTCGAATATCTTCGTTCCTTATTTTATCTCTTCTAGTCTTATCGCACATCCAACGAAGCATACACATATCTGCCACACTCATCTTTTGGATGTAATTCCTCTTGGGTGTTTAGTATTACGTCCATACAACATTGCAGGTCTAATGACAGTTCTATAAAACTTCCCCTTCAATAATTACTCTACTCCTTCTGTACCATCTGAATCTTTTCAGCATGATATTATGATCGCACAGAACTCCGGTGGCGTTTCTCCATTTCAACCAGCCCGCATGAATCCTGTGGTTAACGTCACTGTCAATCTCTCCATCTTTTTTGATAACAGAACCTAGGTATCGAAACCTTGTGCTCATCGATACCTCTTGACCATCGAGTGCTACAAACCAGGATCCCGAAAGATACGACCACTAACTTCGCACCCCAACTTCTATACTTAATTAAATCCAAAAGATTCTTTTCCTAATTTTCGCCTCGACTTCTCTCCCTCTTCGTGTTTTTGGGTCCACCATATTTGTCCATATTCACACGTCCCTACCTAATAAACTGGACCCTAAAGCCATCAAATGTGTCTTCATGGGATACTCTCCCACTCAGAAAGGTTACAAGTGTTATGACATGTCTTCCAAAAATTATGTCAGTTTGGATGTTACGTTTTTTGAACATACGCTCTATCACTCGCTTCAGGGGGAGTCCTTGAGTGAAGCTCAATCCTCTGACACCCACTAAGAAAGGTCTTAGCAACAAAAATTTAGGTAAAAGATCTAGGTCAGATGCGATACTATCTAGGAATGGAGGTTGCTAGATCGAGAAAGGGGATTAATGTCTATCCGAGAAATTATGTACTTGACCTTTTGACTGATACTGGTATGCTTGGGTGTAAACCAAGTGACACTCCCATCGAAGCAAGAAAACGAGGAGATGACGCTGGAAAACCTGTGGATAGAGAGAGATAACAGAGACTAGTAGGAAGGTTGATCTACCTTTCTCACAGTAGACCTGATATTTCTTTAATTGTTAGTATGGTCAATCAACACATGCATTCACCATTGGAAGTCATCTTGAAGCAGCTTTTAAGGTTCTCAGATAACCGAAAAGCTCTCCAGGACGAGGTCTATTATTTAAGAAAAATGAAAATAAGAAAATAGAAATCTACACCTATGTAGATTGGGCAGGATCAGCAGAAGATGGAAGATCTGCCTCTGGATACTGTACGTATGTTATGGGTAATCTAGTAACATGGAGAAGTAAGAAACAAAATGTAGTAGCCATAAGTAGATCCGAGATGGAATTTAGAGCGGTTGCACAAGGGATGTGCGATGGATTGTGGTTACAAAAACTTCTAGAGGAACTATGGATCACATTAGAAATTCCCATCAAACTCTCCTGCGACAAGAAGACTGCTATCAGTATTGCCCATAATCCTGTTCAACATGACAAGACAAAGTATATAGAAATCGACACACACTTTATAAAGAGGAAGATTGAGACAGAAACAATTTGTATGACATACACCCCTACAAGAGAACAACTAGCTGATATATTCACTAAGGGATTACAAAGGTTCAGGTTTGAAAAGTTAATGTGCAAGTTGGACATGATCAATATCTACGATCCAACATGAGGGGTAGTATGGAAATCAAGATAATATTATGGAAGATTGTGGAGATATTATGTGTATAAACTTTAGGCTAGTTTTTTGTTTCCTTGTTTATTGTTTCATTTCTGATTCATTATACACATATTTATAGAGACTTACCATTTAACAATTTAATCAATTGAATACAAAACAATATTCAATCATTGTTTACAGAGTACTTTTGAGTTTTGGCCCGGTGCAAGATGAATTTTGCTCAAGTATTTTGGAGGCTTTGCACGATTGAGGTGCTATCATTTCTTTTGACTAGCAACCGACGTCTATTTTCTCCTCTGATGTCTTTGGGTGTCTTATTTTCCCTAGCCGCGTTTCTTGTTCACAAATCTTTTGTGAACGGTGCCATATGATCGTCGTGTTTTTTGTTGGTGGGTTGTCTTTCTCGGCCGCACGACATGAGTTTCTTGTAGACAAATTGATACTTTTTGATAATCCAGCATCAGTTTGACTGAATGTTATAAGGAAAGATTATGCTATAAGGAAAGGTCGTAATAATGGAAATAATCTTGTATTTTCTAATATGATACCTCTTTAGAATGGAAAATATATGTAATTAAGGTAGAATCTATGGTCTACTATCACTATATATAAACATTACAAATGAGAAAGATAATAAGCCAATTTAGCAAAATGAGTGTTTATTGACAGCGGACACACATAATGTACAGCTGCTTCATGACCTGCAAATGTAAACTGTTTTTGTACTTCAAGCCATATTCCATACCTTACTAAGCGTGTCCTCTCGAGAAGTAACTCCACAAAGCTGCTTGCTCGGGAAGGAGAGAACAAGATCATTTGCACTCCCAACATGGGCTTCAATCTCGAGGTGGTTTCTTAGGTCATCTCCACCATGGTAGGAATATAGGTGCACAATGTGCTTGGAGTATGCAACACCAAATAAAGAACCTTCAGGACTCCATATCATAGGGTTTATCGATGCAGAGTAATCATTGCCCAAGGATGTCTCATGTGGTACAGAACATGCCCCAAGATCCCATACTTTGGAACTTCCATGGCAAATTCTATTTCTGCTACCCAATGCCCAAACCATTACGTCTCCCAAATTTGTTCCAATTGTTTCAAAGAAAATACAATCCTCAACTCCAATATTTGCAATTGGGCAGAAGTTATTCCAGCTATTAAAGAAAAACTCAATGGAAACCAAACCACGACCAAAAAGTCCCATTGGACCGAACAATTTTTCCTCTACAACAAGCATTTTATTTGCTTTCTAGTGCATGTCAGGCTCCACAACTACGCCACTCAATCGCCGCCAACACCACGATCAACGCCGACAGCCTACTGACCGTCCTCCATCGAACGATTCACCCTATCGCCCTGTAGTTTCATCACCTTCCCGATTTCTGGATTTTGATTTCAATTTTGATGCGTGATGTTCCCTTTGATTACGTTGGTCCCAATTTTGCTTGTGAATGGCAGTCCAAACAAACTTAAGCGTCCAACTGCCTCAATTAGATATGATTGTGAGCCCGATTGATGTTTGGTGGCTCATGGATTTTCAACCTTCTCCGTGATTCATAACTAGGCCACAAGTAACAATTGCCAATGTACTGTTCATCATCCATCAAAAGCTCCATTGCAAAGTCCGCTGCCCTCCCCTAAGCTTCTCTCACATAAAAAGTAGACACAAGCTCATATGGATTCGTTGCTTTACAACCACTATATCTCTCAAATCAATCCTTCTGTGAGCCGCTTCCATCTATGGAATTTTTTTTCAATTTCCCCGACCAAAGGATTCTCACCTTCCTCCATTTGTACATAATTGGGGCATCGATGACAGTCTCTAAGAACTGTCCAACACCAGATTTCCATCCACTCGGTTCTATTCCATCGAACCTAGGTAAGCCCACTTGGCCTAGGGCCTGCTTCACCTCATATTGTTCTTGTCTCACTTCTTCACCTCATAGTCCTTCTCCTTTATCAACTCAACCGCCGTTCTCCAATTTCCCTTCATGTTTTTCTTCATCAAAGTTTTCTTCTTCGACATTGGTGGTCTCTTCGCTAACACTGATAAGGGTCTTATCTTTGCCAGCGGATTGGAAATCACCATTGAAGCTCTCTGAGATGGGCTCAATGGGTTTTCCCCACCTTGCCTCTAGCCTCCGCGGGGATTGTCGCACTACATCCAGTTTTCCCTTCGGCCCTTTTCTCCGCTACTTTCTCGTCGTCCGTTGTTTTTGTTCGTTTTGAACCTCATGATTGGCACTAATGCAATTTGATCTCCATCATGTTCTCTTCCACTCCTTGCTTCCACTCCTGATTTTTTCTTCCATGTCCATAACCCTCTTTTCCAATGATTCATATTTAGAATCCGACCGTGTAGTAGCCATCGTAACTCCTCAGGTGTCTTTCTCGATCCTGCAGGTAGGACCAATTGTTAGGAACAAAGAAATACACACGCAAAACAGGTAACCAAAATAGGATTTAATTACTAGAATGTTAATGTATTGATACTGATATTGAGAAGAACATACAATAAAGGATATTCACTCAACTTTCTACTATCAAGGAGGAAATCCCCTTGCCTTAGCTAATGCTAGCAAACCTCTCAACAGCTAAAAATCTGGAATGAATCTCCTCACACTTTCTCCCCTTTTATTCAGCAATGCCCTCCCAAAGTTCCCTAACCAACTACCCTTCCTTTCCCGCGTTTTTTTTCTTGGCTCTCCTTGGATATTTCCTGAACATGCCTCTTATATTCGGCTTGTAGTACTGGCCCATGGGCTTGATAATTTCCTCCCTTAACAGTTTGTATAACTCAATGATATAAAACTACTCTTTGTTATCTTGACTTTTGACTGGCCTCTGCAGATCCCCCATCCGTGGAATCCTTGAAATTTGGAAAGAGGGCAGGATTTCAATCATCAGTCAGGGACACTCAAATTTGAAATATGATAATTGATCAAGTTTACCATTCTAAAGTCATTAGTTATGTGAGGATGCTAAACTTGTAAAATGCTATGATGGACATGGTGATACGTGATGACCATTATGAAAGAATAATTAAGAATGTCAAAAGTTGTTGTAGCTTGGCATACAATTTCATTCCAAGTTAGGAAAGAAAAGTTCCATGCTTAAATTCGAACTACTACGTGAGACACAATCTTATGCTAGTATAATGGGGGTTGTCATAAGGGTGGACATAAAAACTAATCCTGCAGGATATGTTTGTAGTTTTTTGCAGTAGAAACTGAAGAACAGGAAAAAAAAGCTGAAAACTGAACATCTTTAAGTTATGTCAGAGTTCTCAGATCTCACTGGATACCATCTATTTGAAATTTAAGAGGCTCTCAAGACAAATTAGATATGGAACGGTGAATTTCAAACTCAAGACATGTAAATTAAACTTGGATAGTTCCTTTACATATTGTGTTTAGATTCATGAACGTATCATAGGTATTTCGGATGACATATAGATTTCCTACTTGAATTGCAGACTAGATTATCTACGCGAAGTCATGATGAAAATCTTTAGGTTATTTTTTATGTGAGTTTCCTCTTCTTTCCTCTTGTACTTGCAGGATGCAACAATTAATGATTCTTTCATGCAGATCTCTCTTCCACTTCATTCTTTGCTGGCCTTTCTCACTCCCACTCTCCTTGTTTTTCTTGTTATTTTCCAAATCTTTTGTTATATTGTAGAATATGTACTTCAACTACTGATTCCTCCAGTTATTTGCAGGACCGTCAACGGTCTTCTGAAAACTGCTCTAGGTCCACCACCAGGTTCAACTACCACTTTGTCTCCTGCCCAAGATATGACATTTCGTCATGAATCAGTTAAGTGTTTGGTTATAATCATTAAATCAATGGGGTCATGGATGGACCACCAGCTGAAAGTTGGAGATTTGAATCCACCGAAGTTGTCTGACAATGAGAACTTAACTGATTCACCTTCTAATTTGAACGAAGATACAAACTCTACTGATTATGAGCTGCTTTCACAAGCGAACTCTGAATTTCCGGATGCTATATCATTGGAGCAGCGTAGAGCTTATAAATTAGAAATGCAGGTCAGGCTACGTAATATTTTGTGGTATTATTATCTCATGGTGAACAAAATAAATTAAGTAACGTCCATGAGATGTTTCTATGCTATCAATTACTTTCATGACCTACGAATTACCATGAGGAGATGGTTTTAATGAGTTAAAGAAGAATTTATTTTGTATTTTAAATGCCTAATTAGGTAATTTTCCATTGTGTGTCATCTAGGGGAATTGATATATAGTGTCATTAAATTTCAAAATTATCATCTGGTATACTGCAGTGACTGTCAATTAAATAAATGCAGAAAGGTGTTGCACTGTTCAACAGAAAACCTTCCAAGGGAATTGAGTTCTTAATAAGCACCAAAAAGGTTGGAAGCTCTCCCGAAGAAGTAGCTTCTTTTCTTAAAAGTACACCAGCCTTGAATGAAAGTATGATTGGCGATTATTTTGGTGAAAGAGAGGAATTTCCTATGAAAGTAATGCATGCATATGTAGATTCCTTCAACTTTGGAAAAATGGGCTTTGGTGACGCAATTAGGCACTTTTTAAGAGGGTTTAGGTTGCCTGGAGAAGCGCAAAAGATTGATCGCATCATGGAAAAATTTGCTGAACGCTATTGTAAATGCAATTTGGATGAATTTTCTAGTGCAGATACAGCTTATGTCCTTGCATACTCGGTCATAATGCTTAACACCGATGCCCATAATAGCATGGTAAAAGATAAGGTTTGTTTTCTAATTTTTCTCTTCTGTGATTTTTCTGTATCTACATTTACTAAACTTTTAACATGTTTCTCTGGTACTAATGACATCTTTCTTTTTTGAGAAACTAACTACTTTGTTTCTGATTAGAGTGCTTTCTCAGCTTGGAATCTTTTGTTCACCCTCCACTAGTGATATAAGCATTATAGATGTAGATAAACGGGCTAAGCTATCGATACGTATTGTCTAAAAGTGTGACTGAATGAGTTGTGGTTTATTTGTATCTCGTTATCACTAAGATACTGTTATATATCTTTGTCCTGGATCTTGTTATGGGTCCTTCCAATGGATAATCGAGCACTTCTGAAACATCAGGTTTGTTTGATTTACGGCCTTGGCGACCTTTGATGTTAGATTTTTTTCTTTTGGGATGAGGCTCGTTTAAGATAACCTCTCGATCTTTTGTAACACCATGTTTGAGGAAAAATATATCCGCCTCTTCCATTCCAATCGTAATGCGTTTAAATACAAGGAAATAATGTCAAAATCCTGTTCAAAAGTAAGGATAATGACCAAAAACCTAAGGATACTAACCAGTTTCTAGTTTAAAGGAAAGCGAAAAAATATTGATAATACTCTTCATCCAGAAACTTTATCCCCCATGATAAAATCTTTGATAGACTATATTGATGGACTTGTGCTCTTGGGTTGGATTGGACTCTGGTTGCTGTAATTGTTGTGACTCTTCTTCGGTTAGTTGTGGTGCAGCTACATCCGTGACATCACACCCCCCATGAAGACCGAGTGTGTCCTCAAACTCGAGTCAGGATAAGTTTTGGCCAAAGCAACTGCTAATTCCCACGAGGAGTCCTCTTGTGAAGCTCCCTCCCAGTGCACCGAGACTTCCTTGCTTCCTTGATTACTTCGTGAGTTCGATATGGCTTGGGGCCGATGTTTCTTTGACGTCTCCGGTAGTTGTAGCTTATAAGCAACTTCTCCAATGCGTTCCAGAATCTGGAAAGGCCCTTAGAAGCGCGGAGCTAGCTTCTGATGAGAACGTAGAGTCACACTCTTCTCTCGAAAGGGCTAAAGCTTCAATAAGACCCATTCTCCTACATCGAATTGGACCTCCCGATGAGTAGCATCGTAATTGCTTTTCATCCTTTTTGTGCATGGAGTAGACGTTCACCGGCGGTGTGCAGAACTTGATCCCGATCACTGAGTTCCTTGTCCACTGAGTCAATGCGAGAGAGACCGGGGCAATAAGATACCAGCCGTGGCGGGGAACGACCATAAATAACCTCGAAAGGTGTGGCTCGGACGATGAATGGAAGATCGTGTTGTAACAATATTCTGCTCATGCGAGCCAATCCACCCATTTCTTGGGGTAGTCGCAAGTGAAGCAACAGCGATACATCTCAATCACTCGATTAACAGCCTCTGTTTGTCCATCTGACCGAGGGTGGTAAGCAAAGCTGAAGCAGAGACATGAGCCACTTAAGCCGAACAATTCTTTCCAAAAGGCACTGTTAAAAGTGACATCTCGATCTCTGACTATGGACTCGGGTAGGCCAACTTGAAAATTCTGCCGAAGGATTTTCGATCAACTGTCACAACAGAGTATGGGTGAGACAGCAGAACAAGGTGAGCATACTTCGAGAAACGGTCCACCACCACAAAGATGACCGTCTTGCCATGAGATGAAGGGAGCCCATCTACAGATCTTGAACCACATTTCGCATACCCGGCCAATAAAAGTCTATAGCAATCCGATGTAAGGTTTTATGATAGCCCTCGTGACACCCATCATGCACTGATGAAATGATCTGTCCCGTGTCCGAATATGGGGAACCGAATACCTTGTTCCGATAAATAGTAACCCATCCTTAAAATCCAAGGAGCCCAAGGCCTCCCCTTCCTTGACCTTCTGTACCATCGCCTGGATGTCCTTGTTATGGCTTAGGTCGTACCGAATATCCGCGAAAATAGTAGAAATGGGCATAGTGATGGTAAGTAATTCCCCAGCTCCTTCGTTCTTGCGTGAGATGGCGTCCACAACTATGTTTGTGCCCCCTGCACAGTATTCCACATGAAAATGAAATCCCAAAAGTTTGCTGAGCCAATGTTGCTATGATGGGGGTGGTAATGCGTTGTTCTAAGAGGAATTTTAGACTATTATGGTCAATCCTGACCACACACGAGTACACAAAAGTAAGCTCGCCAGTGTTGCACGGCCTTAGCCAAGCCAATTAATTCCTTCTCGTAGGTTGGCAGTTTGTGATGTCGGAGGGCCAACGTATGACTAAAGTAAGCTATCGGGCGTCGCTCTTGCTATAGGACATCCCTATTCCAGAATAGCATCGGAAGCATCACACTCAACCACAAAAGGTTTAGAAAAATCGGGAAGGGCAAGCACCAGGGTGGTGGTAAGAGCTGTCTTAAGAGCCCGAAGGCCGTTGAAGCTTCTGTCGACCATGCAAAGGAGTTGACACACAATAGTTGAGTGAGGATGCCAAAATTCCCTACAAACTTGCGATAATATCCCGTAAGACTTAAGAACCCCCTGAGTCCTTGTAGAATACCAGAGGAATTGTGAAGTAGTACATAAAACCCACGTTCTTTTCTTTTATTTCTAAATAAAAATGTTTACATCATGTGATATAGATAACAAAGAATAGAATCATATCTTAATAAATCTCCTAGATATCCTATTCTATTTTTTTTTTTGAAAAGGCAAATCACAATATATTAAAAGAAGTATCATAGGTACTAAAATAGTTACAAAAATGACAGATATAACAATACATAAAAGCGGTTCTACCCAGCCTATTCTTAATCGCTACTAAGAAAGAGCTAACAAACAAATGATTGGCTCATGTCGCCAATCCAAAAACGAGGTCCCCAATCTATTACGGCCTCTATTACTAATCCAAAACCATGAACGAAAGATGATCAATTCTAACAAATCGCCCTTGATCTCTTCCGGTCCCTTGAAAATCAAATTGTTGCGAAGTAGCCAAATGGTCCAAATGATCGCCTCCCAAATAGTCATCCACTCCTCCTGCCCCTTCGCATGCTCCCACAGGCCCTTGTGTTGCCATAAACGATCCACGGGGTCCGCTGATAGGACCGTTGTGATTCCTAGCCATTTATAACATTGCATCCACAACTTATAAGATTCCGGACAAATGAATAGCACATGTTTTGTAGTCTCTTGATTTTGTTTGCAAAGAACACATTCTTCCGAATCCGATCCAGCATATATATTCCTTCGACGCAGATTTGTTATTGTCGGAATTCGGTCTCTAATGACTCTCCACATGAAAGCCGCCACCTTTGTTGGTGCACACGTCCGCCAAATTGAATTGTAGGTTTTCGCCGTATTACTTTCCGCACCTGATTCGTCTTGTATCCGTGCATAAGCCGACCGCACCGTATAGATTTTAGACTCGTCCGCTGTCCAGGTCCAGAAGTCTTCGCCCTCCGATTGTGGTTGCAACCTGTCCAACAAAGATAAAAGATCAAGTAATAAAGATTCCTCCCATTCAAATAGATCTCGTCTCCAATCCCATCTCCAGACCCATGAACCCCCTATCCACTCTCCCATATTGCCCACAAAAACATCCCTATCTCTCGCTATTGATGCCAATCTTGGGAATCTATCTTGCAAACTCTCGTTCTCTACCCATACATCTTTCCAGAATTTAGTCCCCAAACCATTCCCCAATTGTTTCCTCAATCCCCCAGTGAACCAAGCCGACGTGTCATGAATTGAGTATTTCAAGATATCTCCCCACCATATCGAAGCCTTTCTCCTACCCCGAGAAGCCCTTTGATTTAATAAGCTCCGACTATTAATCCCATATTTTGACCTAATGACCCTACCCCACAGCGTGTTCCCATTTGTCAGCATGTCCCAACCCCATTTACCCAGCAACGCTTTATTGAAAGATTCTAAGTTGCGAACCCCCAGCCCCCCATTAATTTTGGTTTTGCACACATCATCCCATTTTACCCAAGCTAATTTCCGGCCAATCTCCACCCCCCCCCCCCCCCCACCCCCAAAGAAAAGCACTTTGCATTGATCGCAATTTTAATAAAACGTTTTTCGGAGCACGGTAATAGGAGAAAAAGTAGACCGGTAAGGACGTCAACACGGCATTGAGCAGGATTAAACGACCACCAAAGGACACACTCTTATCATCCCACACTGACAGTCTTTTCCGAAATTTCTCAATGACAGGTTCCCACAAACGCTTGCGAGTCTGATTTCCGCCAATCGGAAGGCCCAAATATTTGAAAGGAAATTTGCCCACATTACAATTCAACAACGCTGCCAGTTCCTCCACCCCTGACTGTTCCAGATTCAACCCAAAGAGACTGCTCTTATGGAAATTTATTTTCAGGCCCGATAGCATCTCAAAATTGCTCAAAATAGCTTTAAATGTGATAGCATTTTCAACACTCGCTTCAGCCATCAGCAGCGTGTCATCCGCAAATTGTAAGTGTGAAATCTTTACCTCTGCCTCCCCTATCCATAACGGCGAAAGTAAATTTATATGGACGGATTTTTCAATCATTCTGCTTAAAGCCTCCGCCACTTATCACAAAAAGAAAAGGAGACAAGGGATCTCCTTGTCTTAACCCTCTTTGGAGCGGAAATTCCCGTGTTGGACTGCCATTAATCAGAACAGATGCTGTTGCACTTGTAACACATTCCATGATCCACCTTCTCCACTTGTCATCAAACTTCATTAATCTCATGACATGATCTAAGAACTTCCAATTGACTGAATCATATGCTTTTGCAAAATCCACTTTGAAAATCATACATTTTCTCCTACTTCTTCTGTATTCATCAATCAGTTCATTAACGATGACCGGTCCATCAAGGATATGACGACTGCCAATAAAAGCTGTCTGAGATGGAGAAATAATTCTGTCAATAACTTTTCTCAATCTGTTAGCTAAGACCTTTGATAGAACTTTGTAAATACAACCAATGAGAGCAATCGGTCGGAACTCTTCAATTCTAATGGGATTGTCTTTCTTAGGAAGAAGGACAATAAAAGATGGATTGCCTCCTTTGATTATTCTTCCATTTCTATGAAACTCCTCAAAAAATCTGATGAAATCTGCTTTCAAGGTTTCCCAAAAATGTTTGATAAACCTGAAATTAAATCCATCTGGTCCCGGACTCTTTGAACTCTCACAATCCCAAACCGCTAAACGAATCTCATCTTCCGAGAAACACGCTATCAATGATTTATTTTCTAAGTCTGAGAGCTCACCAAATTGTATACCTTGCATCGATGGCCTCATCCAATCATCTTGTTTAAAATGATTACAAAAATAATGTCGGACCCCGTCCTTGACTCCCTGAACATCATCAATCCATATTCCATCAAAATACAAACCCACGATTTCCGAACTTTTCCTCTTACGATTGATCACCTTATGAAAAAAGCTTGAATTCACATCACATTCTCTTATCCATTTAAGTCTCGATTTTTGATATAACAAGGTGTCTTTCATCCCCAGTTGATGCTGCAAACTGATCGCCTCGAGTTGCTTGGCTTGGTTCTCTGCTTCTGACAACTCTCTAGACTCTGCCATTCTATCCCATTCATGCAACAAATCTTTTGATGCCCCAATATTGGCTTCCATATCGCCAAAGACCTCTGTATTCCATCTTTTGAGGCTATTCTTGAGGCATTTGAATTTTTCCTTTAAAACAAAACTCCCCCAGCCTGTAATGTTAAAACAATTCAATTCCCTCTCCACAAATTCTCTAAAATCTATGTGTTGTAACCATGGATCTAAACATCTGAAAGGTTTTGGCCCCCAATCTGGCTGATGATTCTTCAATATGATTGCACAATGATCGGATACAGTTCTTTTCAATCCCCATTGTGTGAGATTGGGCCATTCCTGCATCCAAGGAGCAGATAGGAGAAACCTGTCCAATCGACTGACACAAGAGCTATCAGGTCGATACCACGTATACTTCCTCCCAACCATTGGTAAGTCTTATCAAGTTCGAGTTCCTTATGAACGAATCGAAACCTCTCATTTCATTAATGTATTGATGAGAAGATCGACCCCTCCTCTCATGAGGAAGTCTTACCGCATTAAAATCTCCACACATACACCAATTGTCATTCTGATTCTGTTCCAATCTGGCTGATAATGTATTCCACACCTCTCTTTTCGAAACCAAATCTCCCGTCGAATATACATTAATGATGTTGCACTTGATTCGTTTTGTCCCCCAATACCCTTCTACTCCCAAAATACCCTCATCTCCCCAACAATTGTCCATGCAAAATACGTCCGCATTCCACAAACTCAGAAGACCTCCTGCAGCCCCCAATGCGCCTTTGTACGCCCATTTGAAATTTTCTACCCCCCCCCCCAGATTCTTTTGCACAAGTCCTTATGGATGAAATCCTTTTTTGTCTCTTGTAAGCACAAGACATCCACCTTTTCTTTTTGAACCAACTCCCGCAGTTCCCTTTTTTTCACCCTTCCCCCTATACCTCGGATGTTGAAGCTTACAATAATCATTGGTTCACAATGGCGTCCCCTAAATCCTCATTCAAATTCCTCTTCTTTTGAATTGCCGTTTCGTTTTGTTTTTCCATGTTCATAAGATATTGAATGATCTCGTCATCATTTCCGTGTCCCATGAACCCCAAATTCTGGCCTATTGTCCAAAGCTGAATTGCTTTGGCATAACAAACCTCCTCCCTGGTTGTAGTGTCAAACACACTTTTGCCCTCTCCTTGAATCATCTTCCTTTTATCTTCGAACCTCCGTTTGCGCTGATAGGTTCGGAGGAACTGTTTCTCCGTGCTCGGAGTGTGATGATTTTCCTCATTAGGTTCCTCAACCTCCACATTGTGAATCACCTCCTCCGTGTCCTTGTCCAAACCTCCCATTTTGTTAAGGTGGACTTGATATTCCTCATGTGACTTCCTCCAATAGTGTCTGTGGCACTGATTCATCGGAGAAGTTTGAATCCGAGAATGGTGAAGCCGGAGGCAACTCCGATTTAAAGGAATCGATTGTTTTCATCTCTGCTTGAGTAGCCACGTCTTCCATCATTCTGATTGAATAAATCGTGCCATCAATATCAACTTGTGTCACCAAATTAATAAACGTCTTGGCAGTAGTGGCGATAAGAAAACGACCACAATCGAGTCTCTGTCAACCCAAGGTTTCATCACCAATTTTTATTAATTTGCTCAATCTGATCGCCAACAAATTGAAAAACCTATCATTCCATGCTTGGATGGGGACACCTAAACAAGAAATCCACACTTTTCTTGTTGAAGAATAGTAATCTTTGTGCCAATAATCGATGTCAGTAAACCATTGTCCCATCCACTCCTTGTCTTCAGTAAATAGCTCTTGCAACTTCAGTCTGTTTTCATCGTATATCAACACAGATTGTCCTCCCATTGGTATGATTCTGGAGTTGACAAAACCATTAAGGATGAGGTCTTGTTGAGCCTCTACCAATTTCTGAGAATCATGTAGTTTCCCAACTACACACCCCTCCAACCATTGAATCTCCTCTTTCTGAGTTTTGAAAGTCAATCTACCACTTTCATGTTAGTTCGATCCCTGCCCATAGTGTGATGTTCCCTAACAGCCACCATCTCCTTCTCCTGCTTTGACTTGGAGTCTGTAGCTGCAGCTTGGGCATAGGATTTCCTGAGAATAGTCCTCCGATCAGGGATGTGATGAGACCGCACCCCTGAACTTGTCTTAACATCTCGCGCAAACCTGGATAAATTGGCCTTGATTTTGTACGCCCCCAACCTGATGTTGTTGAGGTCCGATTCCACCTGTTGGACATTCAATTCCCCCTTGAATCTGACAAAACCAAACTTCTTTCCAAATTTATCACGTTTCTGCGGTATGAAGATATCACACACAGCGCCAATTTTCTGGAAAATGCGCTACATTTCCGACGGAAACCAGGTATCCGGGAAATTGGTGAAAAAGAAGGCAAGTAGAGTTGGCTATCAGTCGACGCATGAACTCGGGTCGGCCTCTATGCTTGAATGCCGTCGGGAAAGATGACCCTTGAACCTTGTTCGAACCATGTTGACTGTCCTTACCGATCGCGAGGCTAGGGTAGGGTCTCTCACGCTCGGAATGGTTGGGGTTTAGGCTGGGTATGCGGTGCTCCGCTAAAGGTCGCCGCGCCGGAAAGATTTGATGGCGGCTGAAGGGTTGGGCGGGAAAAGGTTTAAATGCCTCACCACTATTTCTCTCTCTAGACATTATTTCGGCGGATTGAGGCATGATATGTCTACTCTAAAAAGTGCTTTGAAATGGTTTAAGAAGGAGTATCATGGCTCTTCGATGCGGGCTAGGGTGAGGTCGATGGCTATGGCAGCGACAGCTTATCACATATGGCTGGCTAGGAATTGCAAGAAATTTGACGGCGATATCCTATTCTATTTATTTAAATAAATCAGATCTTATCAACATAATTCAAATACTTCTAATCTTATAATTCTATCAACACTCCCCCTCAAGTTGGTAAGAAGATGTTTATCATTCCCAGTTTGCAAACTTGGTCTTCGAAATTTTGTCTTGGCAATCCCTTAGTTAGGATATCAACTACTTACAATGACCTGCCGCCTCGATCCCCAGAGTCTTTCCCAAATTCCAAATTTCCTTGGCTTCCCTCAATAAAGCCTCGTCTCGCAGTACATTAGAGTACTCCGCTTTTTCTGCTGAATTCGAATCGGCTGAGGCACAAGGCGCTAACTGATGTCTTTTTTCCTGTGCCATCTGCATGGCTTGTGAGTCCACCACCCCTTGAGTGCTCTCTTTCCGCGGGGAAGGGGCATCTTCTTCCCCGCACAAATCCTTTATGAAACTTTTCCATTTCCCCTGGTCCACCTTTCTTGTTTGCTTTCATGTTCCTTTTCCGTAGCTGTTTTCTGTACTTCTGAAAGCCCTTCCCATTCCACCGAGAGTACTGAAAGAAAGGCCTTAGGGATGAGTCAATCACGTTTTGATAGTGCTTCGAAGGACTCTGTACTGACTGAGAAACTCGCTTCCACCTGTGGGCGCCGACGTCGGATGGTGGTCACAAACTTTCTCTTTTCCTTTCGCCTTCGAGCATCCCCCCACAGCTTGTTCACTCATAAATTGTTCGCTTCCTCTTTCATGCGGTGACTCCCGAATACCCTGGCTGCAGTTTTGGTAGAACTTGCTCTGAACTTCCTCCAACAATCCACCCTCCAATGGCGACTGAGGTACCACATCGTCAAAATATTCCGGTTCCGAAGCAGAAGAGTCCGTAGTTCCTTGAGGATATTTGAGCCAACCAGAGTTCGTATTAGTAGTTGGAAAGAGCTCCACCCTGTCCTGATAAAATATATCCTCCATTACTCTAATGTAAGACACCGAACCGGTAAAATTAACTCTTGACCGTTCTGTTTATAAGTTCATGTCGTGGGGTGTCTATCAAGAGTCTGGCAATCTCCAAATTTTCTCTGTTAAGGGTTTCTTCATCAATATCTAGCAACCTTCCCAACAAAACTGATAAGAGCTCAAAGAATCTCGGACATCAAGCTTCGGCTAGAATACCCGAACATCTGATCCAGGCTTCTCTTGTTGGTGAAATCGCCCTAGCACTCCACGTAGAAATCTCTTTAAACCATAGATTTAACCATTCTTTCTCCTCCCTGAGGATCTTCGAAGTTTTTCTTTTTGTTCGTGGAAAATGAGTACCTGAGAATCTCTGAGGGGTATAATTTTTGCATCTGGCAGACCATTCGCCCTGAAGTCGTCTTGAACCTGAAGCCTGTGGATCTGATTAATCAATTTGCCGACAAAGGCACCCCTCAATCCATTGTTTGTCCTCTGGTCTAGAGCGGAACTTCAGGCCTGTCTCTACTCGAGGCTGGACCCGAGGTTCTTCTAACAATTTTCGATCTAAAGCTACCCCCGCAACTTCGGCGTACGACTTTCCATTTCTTTCGCTCAGCAGCTTTCGATCAAAGAAAGCACCACCGTTGGTCTTGGTTGCTGGAACCTCATTCCTGTTAAACCGAGGCCTGTTTGCCCTGAGCTTGTAAGAACCCAACCAAATATGGTTCAGCTTATCCTCCACATCATGCCCAACCGAGCTAGCTTTGAACCTAACGAACCCAAACTTATTACCCTTGAGGTCTCGCTTATTTGGTACAAACAGGTCACTGACTTCACCAATCTTTTGGAAAGTGCGGATCATATTCTCTGGTACTCTGGGAAGTTAGTGAAGAAATAAGGTATTGAGTCCACCTTGAAGAATTCATTCAACTTCTGGTTTAGCCTGGATTGATCGGGCCCAGCGCCTTTGGTGGCTCGATGCTACCCCTGAACATCGTGCTGTCTGTCACCCGGTCTGGAAGTAAGGTTAGGGTTAGCTCGGACACTCTCACGCAGGTGATGGTTAGGATTATGATTTAGTGGGCGATAATCGCGTCCCGGTGATGGTGGACGAAAATGCCAACCACCAGGCTGAACGAATGGGACGATACTCGCGGCCCAAGGGAGAAGGTTTCATGCTCGGATATGGGAGGGTTAGGGTTAGGGAAGGCTGTGGCGACGGTGATGGGCGGAAATCGCGACCAAAAGGGAAAGCTGGGCACGAAGGTGTTGGGCGGAATCTCTCTTATATTTTAATTCGGTGATCTGGCTGGGTGGTTGGTGATTATGAAATGCGATGGTGATTAACTTTAAAAATGATACACCGGTGGTGATAGTCTTAAATTTAGAACCTTCACTTGAATCTTTTCGTATTTGGAACCAACATTTTATTTTTAAAATGTTAAAACATTTTTCTTTGGTTTGTACACATCACATATGAGGCAGCTTAAAATAGAACAATTAATTATTTTTTATAAAAAAATAATTTAATTCTGACTTGTAATTCAAAAAAGATATTTTATTCAGTTATTAAAATTCTATTGGTCAATATACTCATGAAATTATCAAGTTTTGATACGGCCATCAGCATTATGATCACCGAATAGTCTTGATGGCTCATGAGATTGAATGTTGTTTATGAATAATTATGTATTAATGCATGAACTTATAGACAATAATATCCAATATATTGTCGGAATTCCCCATACCAAACACCATCTGATTTTATGAAAGTCATAAAATCATCGATGATTGTGACACTTCGGTGCTTATCACCTTGAGGTAAGACGTTGAAATATGTGATGACTTAAATAGTTTACCTTGACAAGAAGCACAAACTTCTTAGTAAAGCTCACTTGTGCAACACATTAAATAATGTTAAAAAATTACCTTAATTTTACCTCCATAGATCTTAGTCTAGTTCATCAATCTTGTTTGCATTGGATCTCATGCAACTGTGACTTTCTAGAAGGATTGAATTGCATGTACCAGTTGCTGGATGGCAGTTCTTGGTATGATGCCTATCAATTTGCAACACTGAACTTAATTAACCAGGATTCATAATTACCATGCTTGATTACATGGATTTTTTATTTTTTCATTCTACTCGTTTCCATCTTCATAGTAAACTGCATGCAATATAAGTTTGATCTTATTTAACTTGTGGATGCCTTTATCTTATGTTTTCCCTTTTTTGGTTGTTAATTGCAAATTTATCTTGGTAACCCTGTCTTACGCATACTTAATATAAGTCATTCATTTCTCCTTACTCATCAGGTTACTACAATTTATGGTTGCTCGGTTTGTGGTAGTTTTGATGTATCCTTTTGTACTTGTTAAGAAACCGTTAATTACAGTTTTCCCTAGAAGTGTAACATACTTTGGTCCATCAATCCTCTCAAATTTGAGGAACTTCTCATGGATATTCCTTCCCTATGAATAATTTATCATGATTATTTTCGGTGCTCGTGATTTTAACAAACACATTTGATTACTACTGCTTTCATATTCACACGATCTTGGATAGAACTCTTCTTTTATTTTTCCTCCAAGATTATCTACTTAAATTGTGCCATTTATAGGGCTAGTTTATTGATTTTGTGTGTTTTCCTGAACATAAATAATCAAAAACAGACCCAAATATCTGCCTTAACCCAGGCCTTATGCATGGAAAAATGACGGTTCTAATTATTACTTTTAATATCTGCTATTAAATAATGATAAATTAAATCGAGCGACTTATTTGAAATTATTTTCAACTATTTAGATGACCAAGGCTGATTTCATCCGGAATAACCGGGGAATCGATAACAGCAAGGACCTACCTGAAGATTATTTGGGTGCACTCTATGATCAGATTGTGAAAAATGAGATTAGAATGAAGGCTAATTCTTCTGCTCCCCAAAGCAAACAGGGAAACAGCCTGAATAAACTGCTGGGTTTTGATGGTATACTTAATCTGGTTTGGAAGCAGACAGAAGAAAAACCATTAGGTGCCAACGGATATCAAATAAGGCACATCCAAGAGCAGTTTAAAGCAAATTCCTTAAAATCAGAGTAAGCTTGTGCTTCCAGGGTTTTGGTCATTTATCATGTATTTGCTATTTTAATGTTCTTTCTTTGTACTAGTGCCTTCTATGTGGAAAGTAAGAAAACGCTACTCGTAAAATCTGTTGGTAGATATAGGTTATTTGAAGCAGAAAGATACTGTTGGAACATCCTTCCTCCAAGTATAATCATTGATATGAATTGATAACTATTTTCTACTTTGATTTTCTGAAATGTCGATCACAGCTCAAAATTTCCAAGTACTCTTCTCATCTACACTGCAGGGCTGTGTATTATGCTGTAGCAGATCCTACAATATTGAGGTTCATGGTTGAAGTTTGCTGGGCCCCAATGTTAGCTGCGTTTAGTGTCACTCTGGACCAGATTGATAACAAGGAAGCTACCTCTCAGTGCTTGCAGGGATTCCGGCATGCTGTGCATGTCACTGCTGTTATGGGTATGCAGACTCAGAGAGATGCTTTTGTCACCACTGTGGCTAAGTTTACTTATCTCCATTGTGCTGTAGATATGAAGCAAAAAAATGTTGATGCTGTCAAGGTATTTATCATTTCACTCTCTTTTGTCTTTCTAAATGTGCATATAACTCACCCAAACACATGCATATGCCACCTCTGCTACCCAAGCAGCACACACCGTGAATTATTATCTGTAGCTGGTTATGGTTTCCATGATGAAGAATTTATCAATAATTAGTGCTGCTTACTCGGTGGAGTTTAATCATTATTTTTTCTTGGAAATAATAATGGTTTACCCAAGTATAATAATGATTTTTGAATCTCTCTATTGTTTTGTCAGGCTATAATATCAATTGCTATTGAAGATGGAAACTACCTTCAGGAGGCATGGGAACATATTTTAACGTGCTTATCCCGGTTTGAACATCTTCAGCTCTTGGGGGATGGAGCACCATATGACCTGTCAATTCTTAATACATCTAATTCTGACACTGAAGATATATCATTAAGATCTACCGGTTATCCAGCTTTGAAGAAAAAAGGAACACTCCAGAATCCTGCTGTGATGGCAGTTGTTCGAGGGTGCTCCTATGACAGCACCTCTGTCAGAGCAAATTCTCCTGGTCTTGTAACTCTAGAGCAGATCAATAACTTCATTTCAAACTTACATTTGCTTGATCAAATTGGAAGTTTTGAGTTAAACCACATCTTTGCTCATAGCCAAAGGTTGAACAGTGAGGCAATAGTGGCTTTTGTGAAGGTTCTTTGCAAAGTCTCTATGTCAGAACTGCAGTCCCCAACTGACCCTCGTGTGTTTAGCCTCACAAAAATTGTGGAAGTTGCGTAAGATTCTTCCCTCAATTTAAACAGCTCCTTGTATTCTTGCAATCTTCCAGGGATGTATAATATGATAAATACAACCACTTGATGCGTTTGTTCTGCAGGCACTACAACATGAATCGCATCAGACTTGTGTGGTCGCGAATCTGGAGTGTCCTTGCAGAATTTTTTGTGGCGGTTGGTCTGTCAGAAAACCTCTCTGTTGCAATCTTTGTTATGGATTCACTGCGGCAGCTTGCAATGAAATTCCTCGAACGAGAAGAACTGGCAAACTATAATTTCCAAAATGAATTTTTGAGCCCTTTCGTGGTTGTGATGCAGAAAAGCAGCTCTGCAGAAATCAGAGAGCTAGTAGTTCGATGTGTCTCACAAATGGTGCTAAGCCGTGTCAATAATGTAAAATCTGGATGGAAGAGTGTTTTCATGGTAAATATTACTGTTTTCCCTTGGTTCTATTATAAATAGAAAGGGGGTTGAGCAATTTAATTTACTCCGATTTATCTTCAGATATAGCATCTGAAGATAGGTGGTCCACCAGTTTATATTCTTGGAGTATCTAGCATGTCTGTCATCATATTGGCGATCCCGCTATTATTTATAAAAGAAGTTGATTAGTTCTTAATGTACATTATCTTTTTTGTAGTAGTAACATCCATAAACTTAATAGGTTCCGTATCTTCCTCTTGCAATATTTATGAATACCATAGAAAGTTCTTAATCCCTTTGAGTTTCTAAAGCAGTCATTACCATCACCAGCTATGCTTATAATTTTCGTGACCACAACCAAGATTGCCATGAACCAAATTTTTTTAATGCTACCCATAATCATGATGGCATCTCGACTGTGATGCCATGCAAAAGTTACCCCTTTAATGTAGTTGACCTAGCAACCAAAAACAAAACCTACCCATAACCAAGAAAATCCATTACAACTTTCACCTAGGGAAAAGGAGATCTGAAAGGTTTTATAGTTAGATTCTTTGTTCTACATCATTTGGTTCTCTGAATTGTTATATGGGCCTTTTATTCATGCATTTTTTTGTGGTGGTGGTTTGAATTCTTGGATATTCTATTGATGTTGCGATGCTGGATTTCTTCCCCTAGAGATTTGGCTGTGTGGTTTTATGGTGCCAGTGCGCTTGGTTGTTGGTTGCCCTAGGTCCCTTTGTGAGAAAATGTGGAACAATTAATAATTTTCAGATTTCATTATGAAAGAACATTATTCAGGATTTATAAGCTACCTTAATATAGGAAGAGATACCACAAAATGAAACTAATATATCAATTGCATTACTGATAAATTTCTGACTGTAATTAAGAAAAAGATAAACCTAATATACGACTACAATTATTTTTCTTCCACAAAATTAGAAGTGGAATCCCAACTTTCGTAGGATCTTCATGCTTGCCATTTGATGTTTGGTTTATTGCAAATACAGCTTTGCTTTTCCTTGACTTACTATTTTCCCAGCTTCTGAATCACCTGATATATTAAATCAGCAAGCTAGGGTGGAGGTAGTAGCCGGCATCAATAAATTCTTTGCACTTAATGCTTCAAAAAAATAAATAAATTCTTTGCACTTGACACTTGTGCAGTCACTTTTTCATCCTTTTTTTGATACTGTAGACCATCTAGAAAAACTCTCTTTCATAACAACACTTCTCTCTCTCTCTCTCTCTATCTCTCTCTCTCTCACACACATGGTATGAAAACTATATCTTCGTCATCATGCCTACTATTCTTCTCTATAGTTCATGGATTTTTTTAGTGACCTGTCCACTTGAATATAATATTATTATTCCTGTATAGTTGCTTTCGGAAAATTTTAGTTCGACCTAGCTAATAGCTGTGATAGGAGATGTGCACAATATACTTTAAGATCAGTCTCGTCTTTGATACCAAGTTTATGGATGTGCTTATGGAGCTTCTGAGCTGGCCCTTGCCTTATCTGCGTCATCATCAGAATTTGAAATCTGCAGGTTTTCACAGCCGCAGCAGCTGATGAAAGAAAGAGCATAGTCTTGCTGGCCTTTGAGACCATGGAGAAAATAGTACGAGAATACTTTTCCCACATTACCGAGACAGAAACTATGATTTTCACTGATTGTGTTAAGTGCCTCATCACCTTCACAAGTAGTAGATTCAACAGCGATGTTAGCCTCAATGCAATTGCTTTTCTACGGTACTGTGCTGTTAGACTTGCAGATGGTGGACTTGCTTGTAACGAGAAAAGTAAGGGGGATGAAATCACTCCTTTGGAGGACAATGTTTTGGATGTTCAAGCCTGCAAAGATAAAGATGAACACATGCATTTCTGGGGTCCTTTGCTATCAGGTATATGATGTCTGTTGAAAAATCATAGATGTTGAGATGGTGGCAGTAGCAAAAAAAATGCATAAATCCTCCTTTATACCAAATAAACTCTCTCTCTCTCTCTCTCTTATCATTCATTCATTTATTTTCTTTCAGAAATGTTTGCATTTTGGAAGAGATTTCTACAGTTTTACATTCCATAACTTCTCAAAAAAATTTGGTAGCCTTTCCATTTGAATATGGATATAGAAAATCTGTTCACGTGTTTCTTGTTCGTCAACCACTTGGTAATATCTCTATAGTTTGTGACTTTGTGTTGAGCATTATTCTTGATCTTGTTTCAGGCCTATCAAGATTGACATCTGATCCTAGATCAGCCATTAGAAAGAGTGCTTTGGAAGTTCTCTTTAATATATTGAAGGATCATGGCCATCTTTTTTCTCTGCCATTCTGGTCTAATGTTTTCCACTCCATGATATTTCCAGTTTTCAATTTCACATTTGATAGTAAAGTGGATCAAACGGATGATTGCAGTTCACCAAGTGCTAAAATCAGGCACGGTGATGGAAGTGCATGGGACTCTGAGACTTCTGCAATAGCAGCAGAATGTTTGAGTGATCTTTTTGTCCATTTCTTTGATTCAGTAAGGTCTCAACTTCTTGGAGTTGTTACAATACTGGTAAGATTCATGGGAAGTCCAGGTCAAGGTCCTTCAAGCGCTGCTGTAGCTGCTTTGATGCGTTTGGTTGCTGATTTGAGAAGCAAGCTTTCTGAAAAAGAATGGAGAGATATTTTTCTTTGTCTAAAAGAGGCTGCTGCTTCCAGTTTCCCTGGATTGCTTAAGCTTTTGAAAACCATGGACAGTGTTGAGGTTCCTGATGTTGCCCAACCTAACAGCGACGTGGATATGACTTCTGGCAGTGGAGCAATACATAATGACCCTGAGGATGACAACTTGCAAACTGCAGCATATGTTGTTTCAAGGATGAAAAGCCATATTACCGTGCAGCTCCTCATTATACAGGTGCACCCTATCCCCTTCTCTTGCATGTGCTCGCACTTGTTTGCTTTCTAATTAAATACTTCTGCACATAACATGATTGAATGGCATGTTCTTATTTTTGTTTGCAAGCCTATTGAGAAAAAATTCCATGTTATGACTTTGGTTATGGTGTGGCTTTTTTTTTTTTTTTTTTCAGGCAAATCGTAATAAAATATAAATAAGTACCAGAAGTACTAAAAAAGTCATACAAAACAACTAAAAACATAACCACAATGCACTCGTACGAAGCCTATGCTTGACCAGTACTACGAAGAGCTAACAAACAAATTATAGGCTCATGCTGCCAATCCCAAAACGAGTTCCCCAATCTATGATGTCCTCTATTACTAATCCAAAACCATGATCTAAAAATGATTAATTCTAGCAAATCTCCCTTGATATCGTCCGCTCCTCTGAAAGGTTATGGTGTGGCTTTGATGGATCATCTTTCCATTTAGTTCTCCCTCAAGCTCATCCCTTTGTAATTCATAGTTTACCTTTCTTAATATAGAACATAATTATCTGTTTTGCTGCATGGTGTCGTCATTAATTCTTTTGCTAGCTCTATTCCTGGAATAATATTTTAAGAAACCCGCTTTAGTGGAATACTTGTTTTTGATAAAACAATGAAGAATCCAAATTTTAAGGAGAAACTTGTATCGACTCTGACATATTATTAAGATTGTTTCTTCATTTGAATATAATTCAGTAATTTAATATAATGCATAATACTAAGAATAGTTATAATGCAATTAGGCAATAATTTTTTTTTTGATGACTCGATATCCGGCCCGAAGACCGACTAATCCGGGGGGCCTAATCCCACCGTCGACTAGCGGGGGGCCCAATCCCACCGTCCACCATATGGACCCCATAAGAATTGATAGCACCATGGAGGTTTCGAATCTGAGACTAGAGAGGAGCAAAACTCCTAGTCCCAGGCCTCTACCACCAGGCTAACCCCTTAGGGTTTGTAATTTGGCAATATTAACAAGTGTTCTGACTCAGCTAGGTCATACTAAAAATAGATCATATATATTTGTGATTATTAAGCTTGTCAAATGGACCTTGTACCAGAGAATCTAAAGTAACCTCCGGGGCTATTTTGCTGCCTAAATGTTCCTTTCCAAGTTGAAGGACCAGGAAATATTGGATGGTACCAATAACTGCGAGTCAGGAAACAAGTATATGGTACAAAAACCTGTCATTCAAAAACGGTCACAAACATAGGTAGGTAGGAAATTTGAATGGGCCATTAAGGATGCAATTTGGAGGTTTGTGCCTATTGAACTTGTTTGTACCTGTAACTGTAATGAGAAAAAGAGCACTCCCACATCAGCTGCACCACTCAAGCAAAATGTAACGAGTAATCTAGCCCACAACTGAACGAGCACACATCTCGGATCTGCAAACAAGGAAGATATTATCAATAGAGACATACATGGAAAGTTTAAAGAGAGGAAGCAGCTTAATTTTAGAGATTTCTTTTCTTCAGTATTGTTTCTAGAAATAAAAGATTCTCTTATTAATGTAACCATAGGCAGATCAGTGGTTCGTGATTATTAGCAAAATTAATTTGTAGCTTCAATCTAGCCCACAACCGAATGAGCACACATCCCTTGTATTTATATGGTCGAATGATGAACGAAAGAGCATCAGAAAATTATTTACAATTCTTTTTGGTTACATGAGATCTGGGGTTCTCTCAAACAAGCCTCACCCATTATTCACTATCATAGGAAGGAAGAAAGAAAATCAAATACAAACAAAAATATTTCAGATTTAAATGATAAGCACACTCAATCTCCCTATAACACGCTCCTTTGCACGAGTTCATAACAGCAAAATAGGTTTTTGTTTGTCTTCAAGTCGTGTTTTGAAAATGACTATTTCATGAGGCTCTTCATTTCTTTTGCACTAATGTGTGTGTGATTGTTTTTTTTTGTGTATATGTGACACTGTGAGATAATGGTTTGGGTTTGCTGCTTCAAAATTTAACCGTATCTTCTTTTTTTCCATGCTCTTAGGTTGTTACTGATCTTTACAAGATGCATTGGCAGACCTTGTCTATGGATTCTGTCACCATCCTTCTTGAAACCTACTCATCCGTTGCATCTCATTCCCATGAATTAAACAACACAGAAACAAAATTACTGCTTAAGTTAGAAAAGGCATGCTATGCCCTAGAGATGTCAGATCCACCATTGGTTCATTTTGAAAACGAGTCTTATCGGAACTACATAAACTTCCTGCATGATTTACTCATGAATAATTCATTGTTGTGCGATGAGCAAAACATAGAAGCAGAGCTGGTGTCTGTATGTGAGCAAGTGTTGAAAATATACCTAAATTGTGCTGGGTTTGGATCTGTTAGCAAGCCTATGCGTCATAGTTTTCTTCGATTAGGCTCGGCCAAGAAGGAGGAGCTTGCAGCGCGTACTCCTTTAGTCCTGTTAGTGATGCGTATTTTGTGTAGTATGGAAAGAGATTCTTTTCGAATTTACGTTTCACGGTTATTCCCATTACTAGCGGATCTTGTTCGAAGCGAGCATAGCTCACAGGAAGTGCAGCTTGTTCTTAGCAACATATTTCAATCATGTATAGGCCCTTTACTAATGCAATCTTAATATCTTTTTTGTTTAGACATTATCTGAGTTTGTGATTTATGTTTGTCAACCATTTTTTATGTCAACTGTTTTACAAACTCTGCCCATTTGTGGCAACACATTTGACAAATATACACATTTTTTTGAAGGTTTTGTATGGAAAGCGTAGGAGCAATTTATTGGTCATTGTGTTATATTATTTTGTTTTATAAAATACAAACTTTTTTCTTAGTTTTTTTTTTCTTAAGTGAGTAAAGTTAAAAATCAAGTATTTTTTTCTTTTAATCCTTAACAATATTTTTTTCCCACTTTTTGTTTGTTTTATGTTCAATAATTGATTTCAAAACTTTTAATAGGTAAAATATATAGTTGATTTGAGTCAGCAAGATAAATAGAAGTTACAAAATTTATTATGAATCAAAATTGAAATTAAGATACTTGCTTGAAAAAAATATCTCATATTTATTATTTTCCGAATTTTTAATGATGGATGATTATTCTATATTTTATAAAACAGTTTTGATGATAATTAATTTGTCATGAATTAATTTTATGACTTCCCAAATTCTAAACGATATTAATGACAATATATTTTGTAAAAAATCTCAAAATTGGACTTGGAATGAAGAAAAACATAGCAATTACCATGGAAAACTATATTTTTATAATAGTTTTTAAGAAATGAAAAAAAAAAAACAGAGTTGATCCAGAATTTATCACCCAGTGATGGAATCAATGTGTTGTGAGCCTTATCAAGAATCACTTTCTTGTCCCTGTCCGTACAAAACATACAACACCACCAAACTCATTGATTATATCTTACTATATTATAATGCCTAAACCCCATATACTAACTACCTTGGTATGACAAATTTGAATTTACCAAACTACCCCCTTCAATGGTTTGTTGTGGTTCTTTGATGTATCTTTTGAATTGTAATATTATTAATGTATATGTCTCATTTATTTCATTACACGTATCAATCATATGCATTATATATTACGTTACACACGCAACGCGTGTGCGTCGTCTGCTAGTATATATATATATATATATATCATCACGGATGATACTACGATGATTTCAGTGACATATATTTATTTATACGCTTCTTGAATTTGGTAAAAATATTTTCATATTATCTTATTTTTATGCGCTACTAAACTTATTTTTATGCATGTACTATATATTTGATGTTAGTATGATTGATATTATTATGATTTCAGTAACATGAATGCGGTACGATTTTTTCCTTTGAACTTTCCAATATTATACTTCGCGGATCTCATCATTCTTGATCGAATTAAATCCGAAATACAACCTGGCCCTTGATGCCAATCGTTATAGCTTATATAAACTCACTTAACGAATTGAACAATGAATTAAATCGACATATCAATGAATTACAATGAAGAACTTGAAAGTAAATGACAAAACCCGTAATTCAAGAATAATCAGAGCACTTTATTGATGGAGTAGTTTGTATATGAATTATTTCCACTTGAACAGTAGACATGAGTCTTCCTTTGTTTATGTCTTTATGCATGTCCCTTCAATCCTTCCAACATGCAATATCTATCGTTATGGGTGATAATACGATGATTTCAGTGACATATATTTATTTATACGCTTCTTGAATTTGGTAAAAATATTTTTGAGATTATCTTCTTTTTTATATATACGCAAAGTTTGAGGAGGTTTTGGGTTCTCGAACCTGAGACCTCTCTCAATTGTGGGAGCTCATTGTGCCAATTGAGTTAGAAGCTCTTGGCGATATTATGCGCTAGTTAAAACTTATATTAGTATGAATGATATTATCATGATTCCAATGACATGAATGTGGTAAGATTTTTTATTATTTTCACTTGATTTTAGAATTTTAAAAATATGAATTTTAGTATTTTATAATATAGTACATGTATAATATATATTATATAAATATAATATATATTATTTGAAAGGAGGTTAGCAACGATAAATTGATTGATAATATATAAGAGCTTAGATATCGATTATCAGTGTGAGTAAAATAATACGGTTGAAAGTCCGATTGAGCCGGGAAGACGTGGGAGAAGAAGAAAGGGCTTACAGACCCTCGAGATTTCGAAAGCATGAGGGACGATCGCACATCAGTTACCGTCCTCACAATCTTCTTTTTCATCATACAGGTAATAAGTTTTTCTTCGATCTTTAGCTTACCGGATAATACAGATCGGCAATCATTTTACTGTCTTTGGAATTACTGTCAAGTGCAATTGCTAACCTGTATATAGGACCTGTAAACATTTCAGCTCAGGTTTGAATTTCATGGCTATTGTTCCACAAAATACATAATTCCACTATTTTTTCTACATTTTAAGTAATTTCGCTGTTTCCTCTTCATATGGACATGCTTATCTCTGAATCGCCCAACATACATGGCATATTAATGCAGTTGAAGTTTCATATTTCTACGGTGAGAGCAGAAGGATGGCACGCAGCTACAGTGTAAGAATATTTCTCGGAGCAATATTTTGTGGATGGGTGATCATTTAATGTTTCTAATTTCCCGTTTCTCATTCTTACAGACAAAGAAACCGTAAAATTTATCTGCCGCTCTATGACTGTCCGCGATGTTTTGATAGACAGGTTTATAGTTTGATTTACATATGTACCCACTCCAACTGTTTCTCAGAAATTATCATAACCACAATTTCTTGTTGTCCTTTGCATTGATGGTTAACCCATATAGGACTTTCGTTTTAGGATAAAGATTATAAATACTATGCTTCGTAATGATAAATTTTTTGAGACTTGTGATATGTATGCTGGGTTTCTCATCTTAGAATTCAGAAACTCGTCAAGTCAATGAGTTCATGATAGGTTACTGAGATTCTAAAATATGATCATTTTTCCTCGTGTAAACATTCCTTCCTGTATGTGAACTAACTTCTTTCCTCATCGATTTTACAAATTCATTGATTACTTTGATTAATACTGAATGTTGGCTTGATAGGATGAAATCAATATCACTTCTAATGTTCACCCCGACGAAAAGGTAATAACTTATATGTTCTCATAATGGAAGAGATGTGGTCTTGTGAATGATAACTTGTATTTTTATTTGCTTTGTGCAGGATATGGACATATTTGTAACATACAGTGACCCTACTGGTTCTGTTCAAGTTAGAAGTGTAAGATCCAGGGACCTTTCTGCTTCCTGGGTCTGGAAAAAACCTGGTGGTACAAATGATGATCCATCAAGGAGTTCAGAGGTGCCTAGCTACAACTCTATCTGCCTTTTCAATATCTTTCACATGTTCCTTCATGTCAATTCATTCGTGATTCTGAATTGATACTCTACCTTCTGTCTCAGATGGAAGAGGACCCATTTCAATCTAAAATGAGCAAGAGGAACACTGTAGAAGATTTTGGTAATCATCAGTCCGGGGGTGAAATCCCATATCTGCAACCAATTCCGTTGCACCCAGTGAAACTCAAGAGGCAGGTACAAATTTAATACTTTGATCACTCAGATGGTTCATTGTTTTACTTTGTCTGATGCTAATTCCATTCCTTGTCCTCTAGATGTTACGAAAGGAAAGGAGGGAAAGGCGGATTGCAGACTTGATCAAACAAGACAAAGAGACCGAGAGACAGGCGCAAGAGGCTGCAATTGAACGAGCAAGGAAGCTCGATACCACTGTCAAGGGTAAATACAGTATATGGAGGAAAGAATATGAAAATCCAATTTCTGAATCCACAGTGAAACTTATGCGAGATCAGATTATAATGTCCAGAGCTTATGCAACAATAGCTAAAGCTAAGAATGAAAGTGCGCTTTATGATTCCCTGACAAAACATGCTAGAGAAAGTCAACTGGCTATCGGAGAAGCTTCGACTGATGCTGAACTTCATGCAAGGTCTTACTACTACATTCTCTGGCAATTTTATTCATATGCTTGCAATAGGCTCTTATGCAGAATTCATTCTTTCGTTTATATCTTTTCTGCATCAGTGCATTGGATCAAGCAAAAGCCATGGGTCACATTCTTGCTGAAGCAAAGGACCAATTATATGATTGTGTTTCTATAGCAAGAAAGTTGAGAGTCATGCTTCAGTCAAGCGAAGCAAGTGTCAGTTCACTGAAGAAAAAAAGCTCATTCTTGATACAACTGGCAGCAAAAACTGTCCCCAAACCATTGCATTGTCTCCCTTTACTTCTTACTACAGATTATTACCTAAGTAGGTATGATGAAAGGGATTTCCCTAGCCAAGGAAAGCTTGAAGATGATTCACTATACCATTATGCCATATTTTCTGATAATGTACTAGCAACATCTGTTGTTGTAAACTCCACAGTGATGCATGCTAGAGAGCCTGAAAAACATGTGTTCCATATAGTGACAGACAAGCTCAATTTTGCAGCTATGAAAATGTGGTTTCTAGTAAATGCTCCCGTTGGTGCTGCAATTGAAATACAGAATGTAGATGAATTTTCTTGGCTCAATTCTTCATACTGCCCTGTCCTACGTCAGCTTGAATCTTCACGAATGATCGAATATTATTTCAAGGCGCATCAGGCATCATCCCTCACAGCCGGTTCTGACAATCTCAAATACAGGAATCCAAAATACTTGTCCATGCTTAATCATCTTAGATTTTACCTTCCTGAAGTTTATCCAAAGCTGGACAAGATATTGTTTCTGGATGATGACATTGTAGTTCAGAAGGATTTGACACCTTTATGGTCAGTGAATCTTCTAGGCATGGTGAATGGTGCAGTTGAAACCTGCAAGGAGAGCTTCCATAGGTTTGACAAGTATCTCAACTTCTCAAACCCAAAGATATCTGATAATTTTGATCCAAACTCTTGTGGCTGGGCATTTGGCATGAATATCTTTGATTTGAAAGAATGGAGGAAGCGTGACATTACTGGAATATACCATCACTGGCAAAACATGGTATGAAACCATCTGATTCTTCACAGTGCTTTCAATGAATAAATAAATTTGCTAGAATTAATTGGCAGAATATATCTCCAGTTGTATTAATGGGAGCTATGAGTACTATTACTGTCTTTTGCATGGATAGACAACTGGGTACCTTATACCCTATTGCAGAAACTTAATCGGATAGTCCATGTTTTGGAAACCATAATGTGAGTGCATATTCAGTTTTGAGTTCATAACTGGATCTGATTTCTGCAGCTTAAGAAAACATTACAGATTGAATTGGTAGGCTTTAAGACCCCACCCGGGCATTTGTAACTCTCTTCATTATGCAAAATCTAACTGACACTAATTTCAATTTATTACAGAATGAAGACAGGACTCTTTGGAAACTTGGCACACTGCCTCCAGGCCTGATTACTTTCTACAACCTGACATATCCTTTGGATCAAAGCTGGCATGTACTGGGTCTGGGATATGATCCTGCTCTTAACCAAACAGCGATAGAAAATGCTGCTGTTGTTCATTATAATGGAAACTATAAGCCGTGGTTGGATCTTGCCATTGCCAAGTATAAAACATATTGGTCCAGACATGTCATGCTTGATAATATGTACCTAAAACTTTGTAATCTCAAGGAGTAGTGTTTAACCATAAATTTATTTGATTTCTTTCATTCCACATGAACACCGATGCGTCGTTATCTAATCTGGTTGATCTGGTATTTATACATATCTCTAGTCATTTCTGTGGAAGAAACAGACGCAACTGATTAGCATGAGATCATGGTGCTCCAAGACCTGTTTGAGAAGAAAGGAGAGGTAACCAACCCAATAGAAACTTGCTTATTTGTTTTCGGAGACTGCATACATCATGCATCCCCACATACATGAGGAATCTTGTTATATGCTTGATCTTCCATTAATTAATTAATTATTTTGTTATGATAGATTCACTATCCATTTTTACCATATTTTATCTGAATCCATAATTCAATCTATCTATTGATATTGCTATTGCTATATTCTGATTTTGCAATTGAGGCAGTATTCCATGTAATTGTTAGTTAATGTTATATGACAATGTACCTTCAAAATTCATTTTTAAATATTTACTCTACGGAACACAACTGAGCTTAATTAATTGTAAAGATGGTGATTCATGTGTGTCGGGTATGTGCTGGGGCGCCATGTTTCGATTTGTAGCAAGGCTTGGCACGCCCAATTCAATTTCATAATTTTTTATAAATTATTTTATACATTATTGTTTAATTTTTTTTAAAAAAATCCGGGCCTACGGGTCGTATCGGCTCGGCTCATGGGCCAAAACCCATGGCCCGGCACGGCCATGTGTATGGATCATGCCTGGCACGACCATTTACTGTGGCAAACGGACATGGCATGCATCAAGGAACCCAATCACTAGGTTAAGGATGATCACGTATGCCCCATATCAAATTTTCTATAACTCACAAGATCAGTATCCTTTGAACATTACATAACATCGCATAAATACATCGCCTAGCACTTATGTATAGTGTTGGAAAACATGCGGGTCATGCCGACGCGGATTGTTTGTTTTTTTTATGCTGGGTCTACGGGTCGTATTTTTCAATTGTTGTTAGATTGAGCTTCTCACCGGCCTATGAGCCAAATAGCTGGCCCAGAACATGCTTTCATGCTTACAAGAAGAGGGGAAATCGCCGAGGTAGGAATTAAAGAATAAATAGATAATATTCTTTCTATTATATAGAAGAAGAATAGCTCATCTTTCATAGAGTAGATTATCCCATTTCACGTTGAAATGGGATAATCAATATCAGTCAATAGAGTAGATTTCTGTCACAAAGGAAGAAGCCCCGAAGAAAAAAAACATTTTTTTAAGAAAGGCTAGCGAGTCACCTCCGGCTCCGGGGATGGGGACGGGAAGAGGATTAACTAACAATTGGTGCAATAGCGATCGTACAAAGAAAAACCGTATTAGTCTTGGATCAGAGGGACAAATGATTATGAAAATGAACAAGGTTCAAATGTATAGGTAGCATGTGTTGGGCACAAGCGGAAGATTTTGAAAGTTTTTGAAGAAGAAATTTTACTAGTGATGTAATACACTTGCTAATATTTTATTTTTACTGATTGGGTTGATATTTTTCTGCACTTCGCAGATTACAAAATGATATATTCTACAAAAATATCATCAATTTTTTTGTACATATTAAATCTAGACTTTGACTATAAAATGTTATTCAAACTACCACAAGTGTCTTTCTATAATATTCTACCAAAATGAGTTCTTGAAATTATAAGTTATTTCAACACTCCCTTTAATTTGTAATTTACAACTGATATGATTTTAAGAGTTGTTCGGATTGATTTCATTCGAGCTATCGATCCAAATATTTCATTGTAATCAACCCCACTTTGTTGATTATGTTCCTTTACAATTTGTCGATCTTTTTTTTCCTTTTGAAACACTATTTTCATAATTTCTCTTGTAATTCTTCTCGATCTGAAATGTGGTTTTCTCTTTTTTTTTGTTTTTTTTTGCCCTTTCAAAAAGGATGTTTTCTTTCATTGTTGAACCAAATTAGCAACACTCTTTCTGTCATCATAAAGTTGAGTCTTACAATATAAACAAAAGTAACATTGTTAATATCATAAATTTTTTTCAAATATCCAAGCCTTTATAACGAAGATTCTGAATCCAATGTTTCATTGATTGATTCATCTGCTTTGGGACTTGGTTATGACTCACCATGAGTGAATGATGATTTCATGAAATCATTTGGAATTTCAGATTTTGGAATGTCATTTTTTAACCGACATAATGAGACTAAAAACTTCATTTTCATTCATTTGAGTTTTCGCAACAGATAAATTTATTTTCTTGTCAACAATTGTGCATGCGTTGGATAACCTTTTTTGAATAAGCTGCCCAATTTTTAACAAATGACGAGCAATATTAGACACACAAAATATATCGAGAATAAGCTTTTTGGTGCCTTGTTTAGTGTGAACTGTGATGGTGCATTTTCTATTAATTTTTTGCATTTTTCATCTCCAAGTTTTACTTCGGTGGATAAATTTTTGTCAATGTACACAAAAATATGGATAATTTTTTTTCAATCTATACAAAACTACTAAGGTTGTTTGTGATATGGTTGCTGCAACTATTGTTGACATAACATACATCTTTGGATTCGATTTTTGTCTTCGTGCATATATAAAACAACAAATCTTCAGTTTCCTCTTAAACATCAGCTTGCTCATTTTCTTGTCTCTTTGAAACCAGCAATATCTTTAAGAAAGATTCAGAATGCTACACATTGTACATTTAAAATGACAATCCCTTGGATTATGGTTGGTTTTGTCGCATATGATGCATTATTATTTTCTATATTTTTGTTGTTGCTCCCTTTTTTCTGGATATTCTATCTCAATTTCGAAGAGAAACATTTTTTTTTTCTGGATTTGAATGTTTGCTTCAAAGGTTGATTTGATGATCGGTTGATCCTTTTCTACATGCGCTTGAAGATAACTCATTAATATCGGAAAAGATAGTCAGGTGTGTATTCCAAGTTTGTTAACTTCCAGCACACAAGTACATATTCCAAAACCCAAAGTGGTCTTTATATGATTTGCCCGTCCAAGAACATATGCTGTAACATTTAATCTCACATTCCCCAGTCCCAGGGCCCGAGAACAAAAAATATACACACATTGTCTCAATACTATCGACAAGGGTTCCCCAAAAGTCGTTCAACAGCTGCGTGAACATTTCCTGATGTAGCACGCAGTGCTCTGATATTCTTGTCAGTGTCAAAGAAACCCATCTCTTGCAACTGTGATAGCTGTGTTGCATATAGTTCCTCCAGTGGCACTATAGAAACAAGTATATTTCAGATTTTCTTCAATGCAATTGTGATAAAAAAAATGTAAATCGGTCCAAAAAAGGTAAGAAGAGAGTTGTAAACATCAGGCGCATGCGAAGCAGTCAAACTATCAGCTCCCAGAGCACCAAACATGTCCATCAGCATGTCTAAACCCATACTATTTTCAGTGCCTGCATTTCAAAAACACGCACCAAAAAAATACAGTTGCATGGGCACAAAAGTACATGTGAAAATATGGAAGTACCTAACTTCTATTGTCGGATTTACGGTTTATGATGTTTCATACCTCTATTGTCCAGTGTGTTTAGTGTGTGTTAGCATAAGATGTCATACAAACCAACCAATGAACCAATGGTTGTCAGTTGGACCTAAAAATCCTAGCCTAAAAATATATATAGTTATTCTCTAAGAATCAATGTTCCATTCTATACACTCACTCGCGCGCATAGATAGGTTGACACCAAACTAGCACTAGTGTTGGCTTGAAGATCTGGTTGATTTGACTCGAGGGATTGTCACTATCAGATTTACGTCGGTGAACGATAATCTATTTTTCGTGCAATTATATTTGATATTTGCATGTTTATATATATGAATCTAGCGCAATAGTCCGCCATTGGGTCAGATCCGTTCATGTTTATTTTTCTGCTGCGTTTGGATCTGACGACGAGGGTGGAAACCCAAGAGTCTGAACACCTCCGCTGAAATAAAGAACAGGTTAAGTTAAAAGAAAATACAAAATAAAAAAAGTAGGAAATAGCGATCGATCGCGCAACTCTACTGCCAAGCGGAACCATCTCGCGATCGATCGCCAAGTCTTGGCGATCGATCGCCAGACACCTCGCGATCGATCGCTGAGACTTAGCGATCGATCGCCACACTGTTCGTCTTCCCAAAAATTTGAGTTTAATGTCGTGATCGATCGGCACAAAGCCACGATCGATCGTGACCTGCGGGTTTTCGAAAAAGAGCTTTAATGGTGTTTTTGACACCCAAACTCAAAATCAACACCCCTAACTCCTTCAACACCTCCACTACGCCACTTATAACCAAGAAAACACTAAAAACTCAACTTTGATTTTTTACCAAAAATCCCAAATTTCCAAACCCAACACTATACTCCAGCAAAATGTACAATATTACTATCAAATCGAATAAGAAGGCGAGGGGAAGGAGATTACCTGCTTTTCTTCGAGAAATCCGGCTCCTAAATCGAGCTTCCGGCCATTTTTCCTCCAAAGGAAAGGGTTTGGGGGAGAGGGGTTTGAGCATGGAGAGAGAAAGAGAGAGAGAGATATCGTGCAAAAAGACGAAATACCTAGTCCACTTGGTATATATAGTACCAAGGCACCAAAATACCAATAAATCCACAAATACATCATGACTCATTAAAAATCATCTGTTTTCAAAACACTCTCTCTAATTCTCAAATCCCTATACCAGCCCCAATACAAAGTATCCCGGTCCCAGATCCCACCAAAAATCAAATTCCAAGGTTATCACCACGATGAGAATACAATCTCATTCCTTGGATCCAACGACCCCAAACACCGGATTTAAAATCATCGGGAGTCCCAATTCCGCAATTAATTCATAATTGCCATAAATAAAATCCATTAAGGATCATTATCACTCCGGGATTAACACTATTAATTCCCGGACATCACAATATATAACATGCGAAATAGATATTCACATCTAGCTTACTTATTACCACATTATCACACATTTAATATATGTAACGATATATATAACTTGATATATTTGCAAATAGATTTATGTATAACATGTCATTTTAGGTTATATAACATGTGAAATACATAGTTCACATCTTAGCTTATTTAGTACCACATTATTATACATTTAGTATATGGTAATGATATAAATAACTTGATACATTTGCAAATAGATTTATATATAACATGTGAAATACGTAGGTCACATATTAGCTTACTTAGTACTACATTATTATACATTTAACATATGATATTGATATATATTACTTGGTATATTTTCAAATAGATTTATATATAACATGTCATAGATTGGTATATGACATTCGAAATAGATAGTTCGCATCTTAAGCTAATCTTTGAAACTAAATATACTGATTTGTGGTACTATATAAGCTAATATGTGGTACTAAATATACTTATTTGTGGTAATAAATAACATATTTTTGGTACTAAATAACATAATTTGTGGTATTATATAAGCTAATATGTGTTACTAAATAACATAATTTGTAGTACTATATAAGTTACTCTGTGGTACTATTATACTGATTTGTGGTACCAAATATACTAATTTGTGGTACTATATAAGCTAATATGTGTCCAAGTAAAAAGGTAGGTTAAAGTTTCCTTGTTGAGTTGGCGTAATTACACAGCTCAAGTGGCATAAATACGCCACTTTTTCTGTCCAAAAAATCAAATTTCAGTAGCCTTGGCTTATCCACGCCGATATCGACACTACAACAACTGCTACAATACCTTTTTTTTTTTTTGCTCCTTCGGTTTGTGGTGCCAAATATACTGATTTGTGGTACTATATAAGCTAATAGTGGTACTAAATAACATATTTTTGGTACTAAATAATATAATTTATGGTACTATATAAACTAATTTGTGGTACTAGATAGCATAATTTGTAGTACTATATATAAACTATTTGTGTGGTATTATATATACATTTATGATATTATATAAGCTAATTTGTGATACTATATAACATAATTTGTGGTACTAGATAACATAATTTGTGGTACTATATATACTAATTTATTGTACTATATAAGGTAATTTGTGGTGCTATATAATCACATAAGCTAACTTGTACCATATGTATCAACCACACCATGAAAATTTGAAAATTGGTCTACCATTTTGTACCAAAGGTAGTCATTTTATGTAATACAAAACGCATAATTGTACAAAATTTCTTACCAAAAGATACAACATAACAGTTACAATGTATTATATCATTCAATGGAGGCAAAAAATTGTTCATAAATCACAATAGATGATTTCCAACACAGAACTCCTTTATACATTTGTGCATACATGTTGGATCCCCTTTATACATCCTGGTATCTTTTACATTCGAAAACCATTTGCTAGATGTTTCCATCATTGGCCATTGATTCTCCACAAGCTATTACAATACTCCATCCGTCATACTATCATCTGTCATACTATAATTATAACTGTTTCCGCATAATTTCTGAAACACATTCAATGCGTGATGGGGATGGGAGATTGTTGGCAATCTATAACTTTCGCATAAGCTAGCCGATAATTTTCACAACCGGAACTCAAAATATTCAAAGAAAAATAGGGAAACCAAAAATCATCATGCATACATAAATACCAATCATTCTCTAACTTCTGGATCGAATGCGGTTGGCTTCCCTTCACTTAACTATTACTTCCATTATAAAATCTCCTATATCAACAAATATTGTATGGCTAAGTGTTTATTTGCCTAAATACCAATCAGACTATTTAATACATGGTTAAAATTTAAGGTGAATTTAAGCAAAAATCTATTCTACCCAAATTTATTCAACTAGTGAACATCAAATTCATTGGTAGGCAGTAGAAACTCACAAAGAAACAAAACATATCAACATGCTTACAACACAAGTTCCAAAAATAAATTTTGATTTCCATAATGATCAATTCAATAAGAAACAACCAATTAATCAATTATATTCCCAACCTAAATAAAATTATCAAAAATTGAAAGTTTTTGCCACTTACTCACTTAAATCAAAATTGGTCAAATTTATAATTAAAGAGAGTAACGAGTACGGTTCCTGGGAGAATAACAAGGGGTTCTTAGTTTTCTTCTTGGAGTTTTCTCAAGACTATGAAATTGTTGCAGTTTCTTCCCCCAATTTCTGCAGCATTCTTTTGTTTCTCAATGAAGAAATTTGGGGATCGATACTTGATTTTGGGAAGAAAGATACACGTGGGTTTTGGAGGATGTGAGGGAGAATGGATATAGAAACTGAACTAAGATGGAAGAAGAGAGAGAAAAGTCAAAGAATAAGTGAGATTTATAATAATAAATAAGGGTATTTGGCCATTTCCAGGAATTGGGGACCAAATTCAAACAAATAAATTGAGTTAGGCAGTTTAAATTATATTTCTCTGGGACCGAACATACAATTTAAATTGGGTAAAATGATTTATCCCCAATTTACCGTTTAAAAAAACCAAGCATAAACATATTTTCTAATACAATCAAAATCGAACCTCCAAGAAACAAATTCTCGAGCAATACCATAAAGGAAATCAAATATAATCTTAGTTATTTAGGTCATTAAACTTTTTTAAGATTTATCAATGATCGTATGTACATACCAAGAATGTTTGCATCTATCATGATTGAGCAACTTAAATACAAAAATAAATAAATAAAAGGTATAAGTAAATCACATAATGTACTTTTTTTTTTAAAAGGAAAGGATATAAATATTATTAAATCAACTCAGTTGCAATTACATCCGAAATCAAGACAAAACGGGGATAAACCCAACCTATTCGGCTAGACATAGAAACAGTGGCCCTAAAGTATGTGTAGCCTGATTCGCTTATCTTTTGGCAAAAGTAAAACGGGTGGGTTTGATGCTAGGAGAACGTCAAATTGTTGGATCTGAATATTCTTATCCAATGGTTACTATCCCTCAGGACACTGACTCTGGATGACAACCATCCACCATTAAAACTATAGTTGGAAATTTCCAAAGCTAAAGTTTTACAATCCTCTGTAATCAGTCCAAAGCTTGATAAGTCTGGATTGGGAGCATTGAAAGCAGCAACAACCACTTGGGCATCAAATTGTACAATCACATTTTTTTTACTTGCAATTCTTTGAGCCAATTGAGAGCGTTTCGAATTCCTAAAACTTCGGCCATTGCAGGAGAATGATTTCCAGAAGTACTACCGTGCATTGCAGATGTTAAAAAATCTCTTAGAGTCTCTGATGATGCAACCACAATTTGTGTGGGAAGGGTTAGAGAAAATAGATGCATCAACTTGCATTTCATTAACCCTTCCGGAAGATCGCTCCATCACATCCAGGGGCGGACAGACGTTTGGACAAGGGGGCACTTGCCCCTCCTTGCCCAAATTTTTTTTATTACCTACAAATTTTTTTTTTAAAAGTTTAGTTTTACCCTCTAAAAATTGCATTTTACCCCTCAAAAATTACTTTTCCCCCCCTTAAATTATATTTAGCTAATATTTTTTTTGCCGCCATCCCATAAATCTTGTCCATCCTTGATCACATATGTGTAATCACGTAATGTACTCTCTACGTAAGTGTTAATGTGCAAATCCCCTCAAATCATTAATCTCCTCGATCGATACAGCAATATCCAAACACTAGTACGATTACATGCAAAGATCATTACTAACATCCTCTTCACCATTCCATCCATTTCTTGCAAGCTTTTGAACTTTTATGCCATCTCCACCAATTCTTTTCTTTTGTGTAGAATTCTATAACACCAGATCAAGTACCCACGGATTCAACATTGAATGTAGTTTAAGCTCTTTTCTCAGAGCCCTTATGTTTTACAAGTCATTTGGTACTACAATTATATGCGAGATTGTTCATCTTTGTATGATGCGACCTTCTCGCTATTGAATTAAGTTTTTTTTGACATGTGGTCTGATTCCATAATTAAGTTTAACTATGTGGATTTTTTTTGAGTTTCCTTAATTTAATTTTTAATTTCAATTATAAAAAACTCGAAGAACTCGAAGGATTATACATAAAAAATGTAACCGTTGGATAAAATATACGCTTGAGAAATGACTAATAAGTAACTTATGCAGATTGGACAAAAATGACTATGAAACGACGGGAAAAAATCGAGGCAAGATTTTGATTCATTTCTTAAAACGTTGCCCGCTCTCGTGCTCGTTCTTATTGAAAATACATTTCTCAAGATATAAAGACTTTGACTTTAAAATAAACACACTTCAAATTTTAAAGTCACACAAACATTGAAATTTTTAAAATGATATGCGACATTGTGTATGAAATCTTCGAGCTTCTAATTCTAAGCTTCGCAAATTTAAAAACCCTAATTCAAGATTTTATGTCTGAAAAATTTATCGAATTTCAAATTTTAATTTTATGAAACTTAGAAAATCCAAATTTTAAGATTTTGTATGCTGCAAACTTGAATTTTAAGGGCAGATTCATTTTTCAATACAAGCAACGATGAAGATCAGCTCTTGGCGGCAGAGAGAGCTCGCATTCCTCATTCTCTACGCTGTCGTATTCTACGTCTATCTCATTCGCCGCTCTCTTCAGCTTTCCCACGGTGCTTTCCCAGCAAATTTCTCTTCTTCCTCTAGTTGTGTGCGCGTTGATTTTTACGGATTTCGTTGCTTCTGTTAATTGTAATAGCAGATTATCACGCCAAGCTTTATGGTTTACGCCATGGATGGATCGCTGGTCGACTTAATGTATGTCAAGTTTTTGCTATATTGGCAGTTATGATTAAATGGTTCTTAATTCATTTTAATTCTTGATTTTGTCTTTTTTTTTTTCTTATTAATTTGTAAAAAAGTTTGTTGTTTTGAACAATAAGACGACGTATCAGCATTTTTATGCTAGTTTGTTGAACTTAAAGCTAGTTTAGACAATATTTTATCTGATTAATGTTGGTAAATGCAGCTTTTATGTTAGCTATGTTGATATATTTTAATAATAGTTGTGTTTATGTGTTATGCCATATACACAATTAACTGCTTCGTAATTTGTTTTGGCTTATTGAATTTCTTATGCATTTTTGTTTCACTTTTGCTTCTTTCCTATTTCTTACATAGGATGTCTCTGATGCCCAATGGAGAAATTTTCGAGGGAATTTACCAACCCTCTTCTTGTTTTTTGGGTTTTTCACCTTGGTTGCCAACATGTTGAGAAGATCGTTTAGTTTAGAAGCGAAAGGGATGTCCATTGTTTGGATTCTGATTTCTTTAGGTTATTTATCATATCTACATGGAGCCTGGTATGTAGACTATTTTTTACGAGGAAATTCATATTTTATGTTTTAAGATGTGTCTTTATAATGTTGTCTTTTTTCTTGCAGCATTATTTTTATTATCGCCATTGCGTCGTTTAATTTTCTTATAGTAAAGGTCCGTATTCTTCTAGCTCTTGATATTTGGCGGGATAACGATGTTTTATATTGGGCAATTATTATTGTGTATACTTCACGTAAAGAGGGAGGCCAAAGAGTTACCTGCTCCTTTTTATTTGGTACAAGCCTCAGTCATTCAGGATGCATACTTTATGTGTTAAATCCAATAAAGCTTCATGATTTTGCCGGGTTCTGTTTTTCGTTGTGATCACGAATCATATTTTGTGGTGAAGTTGCTAGTATCGTGCATGTAGTCATAAAACTTCTGACCCTCTCATGCTACCCTTTAAATTCTTCAGATATTTGGAAGGACAAGATACTTCTCTTTTGGGCTCTGGAGCTTCAACTTATTCTTCTTATCATGTAATCGTGTTTACGAGGGATACCGATTCTCTAGTTTTGGGTAAGGTTTGTTTTCTATCTGATCTCCCAGACCATTAAAAATTTTTGTTTGAAATATTCTTACCGCAATCGTATTTATTTTTATCTTGTCGCAGGGAGCACTGGTCTTATTTGGATAAGATTCGGGGAACGTTCAGATGGCATATCTGCTTTAACTTTGGTAGCATTTTCCCATTTATTTGGAATACCTTTAGCTGGTTCCTGTGGATCTAATATGTATATTTTTTTGGATTTCTATTTCATACTTAGACAAGTCTCAATTTTGCTTATTAATGTTTATCAGTGATCTTCAAAGTGTTGCTTCCTTTTCATCCAAGCTCTGAAATTTGCTTCTACCAATTGTTGAGTGTTGAACCTGATCGACTGAAAACTTTTGCCAACCCCCTGACGCTCCTGGCCCGTATTTTCTCTCATTTTTCTTCCTCACTGCCGCTTTGATGAATGCACCTAAATGTACGGCTTTCCGGAATTACTCCATGAATATTGTTGATTCCCTTTAACTTAAAGGATTGTTTTCGAATCGTTGAATGTATACCTTATCATAATTTTAATCTCTTCTATATCAAGAGAAATAGAGTTTCAGACTGGTTTTTGGATGCCCCTTTCCTTGGATGACAGCTGTTTGTATTAGCATTGATACGTGCTCATCATAATCCTCACCCCCTATCAAATAAAAAAAAAGAATCATATTCCTCATCTATCATGATTTCGTTATGTGCCTATGCTTTCAGGTGTCTTATAGTCCTTTAGCACTGATGACTGCAAATTGTTTTCTTTTGTCTGCATTTCTTCTCACATGTGTCAGCCTAGAAGGCCTCCAATCACTCGGCCTCACTCAATTCCGCAAATCATTCAAACTTTCCTTACCAAAGCCAGATTGTATATTTGGTACTGATATAGTCTAGGAACATTAAATGAGCTGTATATATTGTAACACTGTAGTCTAGGCTAGACTAAATACTTACCTTTTGTAATATGTAAACTGAATTATATAATGAACACAAAGCCAAGATACATGGCGGATTTTGACCAAACAATTCGCTTGTTTGACATAATACCAGAGCCCAAATCAAATCCAAGTTTCAGGAACTGAATTTTTTTTTTTTCCGGAATTGCTCTCCAATTTGTATAGATCGGAAATTTTCCGATCTTCTATTTCCCCATTGTTTCCACGCCTGGGTCGATCGGAAACCTTCTGATTTTATTGTTGTCGCCATCTAGTTCGAAATTTCAAGCTTTCCGAAATAACTATGCTCGTCAGGATTTTTTTTCCGATTTCCCGTCTTCTGACATCTTCGTTCTGTGCGATTTGTGCTTGGAATTTTGGTTTCTAGCATCGGTGTTACTCGATCCGTGGGTGTCCTTCGAATTGGGCATATTGTTCCTGCAACCATCGACGACATTTATCTCGCTCAATGTCCATTCATCACATCAAGCATCATGAGTAATTTTGACTCTTTTGGTGTGAAATTCACGGGAAAAAATTACTACGCTTTGTAATTTCAGTTTCGCCTCTTTGTAATGGGGAAAGAGTTATGGGGACACATCGATGGCAGTGATCCTATTCCGAATGAAGACTCCAAGATTGGACCATGGCGGATCAATGATGCTAGAATCATGTCTTGGATGCTAGCCTCGGTTGATCCCAACATTGTTTTCAACCTCCGACCCCTACAAGACAGCCAAAGACATGTGGGACTATCTAGCACAAGTTTATTGTCAAAATAATGTGGCTCGCAGGTTTCAACTTGAATACGAGATTGCTAATTACACACAAGGCAATCTTGCTATTCAAGAATATTTCACAGGGTTTCAAATTCTATGGACTGAGTTCGTCGATATAATTTATGCAAAAGTCCCTGCTGCCTCACTTGCCGCGGTTCAAGAAGTTTATGAACAAAGCAAGCAGAGATCAATTTTTGATGAAGTTGCGCCCCGAGTTTGAAATTGATTGTTCCACGTCGATAAACTGTGACCCACCTCCATCCCTCGATGTGTGCCTCGGTGAATTGCTGGGTGAAGAGCAGCGACTGGCCACCAAAGGAACATTCCAGCAACATACGACTTCGACAAATGAAGTCGTCTATGTCTCGCATGTCAAAGGAAAAGCGCAGGCCACGCGGCAAGTACAGTGCTACACTTGCAAAGAATTCGGGCATATTGCAAAACATTGTTCCACTAAAAGGTGCAATTATTGCAAGAAGCCCGAACATCTTCTTCCAGACTATCCGACTCGTGCACCACCTAACGGCTACCACGCTGCCACCCGCCATTCCTCCTCCAATGTTGCTGAATCTCCCTCTGTCACTCCTGAGATGATCCAGCAGATGATCATATCTATACTTTCCACACTTGGTCTTCAAGGTAACACTCTAGCTTCCTTAAATTCTTGGCTGGTTGACTCCTGGGCTTCCAATCACATGACCAAGTCTGCTTCCACACGTCAAAGTGTACAACCATATTCGGGTTCCTTACAAATTACCATTGCTAATGGCAGTCAACTGCCCATTCATGAGGTTGTCGATGTTAATTCCTCTTTCCAGGATGTGTTTGTATCTCCACAACTATCCACTAGTCTTCTCTCTGTTGGTCACTTAGTTGATGATAATTATAACGATATGTTTTCTCGCTCTGGTTGTCTTGTGCAGGATCAGGTGTCGGGGAAGATACTCGCGAATGGGCCTAAAGTTGGACGTTTGTTTTTCCTCCACTTTCATATTCATCCAGTTGTTTCTTTGGCTTGTAACGCAGTCAATAATAATCGTGCATTATGGCACAAACGTTTGGGTCATCACAATTCTACAGTTTTATCTCATGTAATAAACTCTGGCCTATTGGGTAATAAAAATAATTTTTCATCGCCTTCTTCACCCGACTGTGACACATGTGAACTTGGTAAAAGTAAATCTCTTTCATTTCCTATTGATAGTGCTCGTGCTACACATTGTTTTGACTTAATTCATACTGACGTTTGGGGCATTTCTCTAGTTATATCTCATCCCAAATACAAATATTTGTTACCTTCATTGATGATTACAACAAATACACATGGGTTTACTTTCTACGGGCAAAATCTGAGGTGTTTTCTATTTTTCAGCGATATGTAGCCTTTATTGAAACACAAATCTCTCAACATATTAAAATTCTCAGATCTGACTCCTGTGGGGAATATATGTCTAATGAATTTCATGCTTTCCTGCATAAAAAATGCATTGTTTCCTGTCAATTAGCGTACAGGAATATGAAATTGGAGGGAAATATGTTTCTATATTATTCTTGTATGTTAATCCTATACAATTTACCGTGCTTAATTAGAAAGAAATACAAGATATCAAATCTCTACAAACAATGAAATATCCTAATCAAATCAAATCATAATAGATTTATTCCTTGTTAATCTAAATCTATCGACACTCGCCCTCAAGTTTTTGCAAAGATATCTCTCATGCCCCACTTGCTAACTTGAGTCTCAAACAGATGTTTAGAAAGCCCTTTGGTTAATATATCTGCAACTTGTAACAATGATGGAACAAATGGGATGCAAATTGTTCCTTCTTCCAACTTCTCTTTTATGAAGTGTTTGTTAATTTCAATGTGCTTACTCCTGTCGTGTAACACTGGATTGTGAACAATACTGATAACTGCCTTGTTATCACAATATAACTTCATAGGAAGACTTATTGATCTCTTTAGTTCTTCCAAGACTCGCTTTTAGCCAAAGAATCTCACATACTCCTTGAGCCATTGATATGAATTCTGCTTCTGCACTGCTTCTGGCCACAACACTTTGTTTCTTGCTTCTCCATGATACCAAGTTGCCCCAAACATATGTGCAGTATCGTGAAGTTGATCTTCGATTGGTAGTAGAGCCTGCCCAATCAGCATCCGTATATACTTCGACTTCTCTCTCTTCATTTTTCTGAATTTGAGTTCTTTTCCAGGTGTTCCCTTCAAGTAGTGAAGAATTCGATATACAGCTTCAAGGTGTTCTTCTTATGGTGAATGCATAAACTGACTAACCATACTTACTGCGAATGCTATGTCTGGACGTGTATGAGACAAGTAAATCAGTCTCCCGACAAGCCTTTGATATCTCTGCACCCACTCATCCCAGTATCATTCAAGAGATCAAGGATATACTTTCATTGTGTCACCATAATTCCTTCCTTGGATCGTGCTACTTCCATTCCAAGGAAATACCGGCCCAAGTCTTTGATTTCGAATTCCTTAGCAAGCTTTCCTTTTAATCTGTCCATCTCCCTGTATAATTTACTGTCAGAATTATGTCATCAACATAAACAATAAGCACATAAATCTTCTCATTTTCAGAATGCTTTGTAAAGAGAGTGTGGTCCGGTTGCCCTTGATATACCTTGACTTTTAACGGATCTGGTAAACCTCTCAAACCAAGCTCTCTTAGATTGTTTGAGGCCATAAAGAGATTTCTTCAATCTACATACTTTCGGACCAAACTGATCAGCAAAATCTGGGGGTGTTTCCATGTAGACTTCTTCTTCCAGTTCACCATTCAGGAACACATTCTTTCATGTAGACTTCTTATTCCAGTTCACCATTCAGGAACACATTCTTTACATCTAGTTGATTAAGTGGCCAATCAAGATTTGCTGCAATTGCTAGAAGGACCCCAACAGTGTTCAATTTTGCCACAGGCGAGAATGTCTCAGAGTAATCGACTCCATAAGTTTAAGTGAAGCCTTTAGCAACTAGATGGACTTTATATCTCTCTAGAGAACCGTCTGAGTTATACTTTATGGTGAACACCCACTTATAGCCAACAGTAGACTTACCAGAAGGTAGGTAGACTTTATCCCACGTAGAATTCTTCTCGAGAGCTTCATTTCCTCATAAATCACATCCTTCCACTTAGGGATCTTTAGAGCTTCTTGTAAGTTTGTTGGAATTGTGGTACTGTCAAGTTTAGAGACAAATGTGCAAAAAGGTGACAGGTTTTCATAAGACATAAAATTTGACAGAGGGTGTTGTGTGCATGACCGGACTCCTTTTCTTAAGGCAATAGGAAGATCTGTTTGACTTGCAGAGTTGGGCATACCTTGAGTATTATTTGAGGCATCATCACTTATCTCAGGATCTGCCCTTTGAGTAGACTCATGGTTTTGCCATGAGACAATAACTTCTTGTTTCTGTCGGGCTAACTCTCTCGTGTAGACAAGACCCTTAAACCGATTCTTTTGAAAATTTTCATTCTCATTATTTATATCTGTAGGAGAGAGGCTATTACAAGTGTTAAAGATCAAGTCCGATTCATCATAAGCATCTTCCTGATTATGCTCCCCCTGAAGATGAGATTGGTCGTAGGACTGTCCTTCGAAAAAAGTAACGTCCATAGAGACAAAATATTTTTTGGAAATAGGATCAAAACATTTATAGCCTTTTTGATTTGTTAGATATCCAACAAAAATGCATTTTGAAGATTTAGGATCTAGTTTAGATTGTCGAAGACCGTGATTGTGGATAAATGCAAGACTACTAATCTGAGGGGAATATTTGTGATGAGACTACAACCAGAATAGTATTTGAGAAAGATTTTTTGTGGAGTCTAGAATTTTAAAATTCTTGTAGGTAGTCGATTTATTAAATAGTTAGCTGTGAGAATAGCATCACCCCAAAGATATTTGGGCACTTTTGTTTGAAAACTGAGTGCCCTAGCAACTTCGAGTAGATCTCTATTTTTCCTTTCAGCTACACCATTTTGTTGTGGTGTATATGTACACGAATTTTGATGAATAATTCCCTTTTCAGCAAAGAAATCGCCAAGTAAATGATTGAAGTATTCTTTGCCATTATCGCTGCGAAATATTTTAATTTGTGTTTGAACTAGGGGTGCTTAACGGGCCGGGTCAGATTGACCCGGCCCAAAACCGGACCGGTTAGTCCGGTCCGGAACCGGAACCGGACTAACCGGTCTCGAACCGGTTTGATACCTGACCGGATCGGTTCTACCTTTCCGGATCCGGTATCTTACCTGTTCCGGACCAAACGGATCCGGTTCCGGATTGAACCGGAACCGGATCCGTTCTTTAAAAAAAAAAGTTTATTTTTTTTCCGATAAATCCCTTCGTTTTTTACTTTTTTAAAAAAAAAAAAAAAAGAAAGAAAAAACCGGTTCCGGGTTGGAACCAGTCCAACCCGGAACCGGATCCAATCCTGTCCTTAACGGATCGGACCGGTTCCAGGATTATCGGATCCGGAATCGGCTGGTTCCAGACCGGACCGATCCGTTAAGCACTCCTAGTTTGAACCATATGATAAATTTTAAACACAATTTCAGTATCAGATTTATCCTTTAAAAGACATACCCAAGTCATTCTAGTATGGTCGTCAATGAAAGTGATAAACCACGGAAAAACTGCATGGTGATGCTTAGCTAGTTCACAAGACTCACATTTAAATAAACCAAGACTTTTATTCAAACATAAATCTGGTAATAGTCGTTGCAAATAATGAAAATTCGATGTCCTAAACGAAAATGCCATAACATAATCTCACAGTCATAAGAAGCAGAATTAAAACAGGCCTTCACGCCTTGTTTTTCAACGAGAGATTCAGCCGTGAAGATATAGAGTCCATTGTCTTATTTAGCATTGCCAATCATCTTCTCCGATGCCAGATCCTGAAAATCGCAATGAGAAGACATAAAGACAATACGACAGTTAAGATCAAGGTTAGTTTATGGATAGATAACAAATTATAGGATAAATGTGGAACATGTAAGACATCTTTTAGGATCATGAAATTAGAAATAGGTACGTTTCCTTTGTCAGTGATGGTAGCAAAGGAACCATCAACAAGTTTTACCTTCTTATTACCTGCAAACTGTGTATAGGACGAAAAGTGTAAAGCCCTCACCGCCTTAATTTCATGATAATATAAACATATGTATATTATGACATATAGAGTTTAGTCATTTATTAAATTGAACCCTTCCTAACTTGCAATTGAATCCTTCCAAGTTCCTTCTTTACAATTAAATCCTCCCTACATAATTGCCAATCAATCCATGCATTATTTATCATGTTGAGTATTATTATGTCTTATATAGTGGTTAATCACTTAATATTATAACTAAGTATCAAATTAAAATTGGAATATCACAAGAAAACTTGCGATATACCTGTCATATGATCTTTGGCTCCTGAATCTAATATCCATGAACTGATTGTGTGTGTGTTGGCCATAGAAACAAGAGGAAATATACATGTCTGAGCCAAGGAGCAAGAGGGATTTGTTTTTTATACGTTTTGGGTGGAGGCACTATCCACGGCCGTCCACCTTATTAATAGGTTACCGTCACGGGCCTTAGATTTTGCATCTCCTTATTATTGTCTACATAAGCAACACCCACACTACCTTGACTTGCATACATTCGGTTGTGTTTGCTTTCTCCATCTTCCTATGCCCGAATGTCGTAAATTTGTCCGCTCAATCTGTCAAATGCGCATTCATGGGGTATAACATTTCTCACAAAGGCTACAACTGTTATGATCCTGCCTCTAATCGCTTTCATATGTCCTGACAGTTTGTTTTATTTGAAAATCAATATTTGTTTAGTAGTCATGTCTCACAGGAATCCGAGACCATTGTGCTTCCCTCTTTTGACAACTTGCTGCCATCTCCGGATTGATTCAAGCCTTGCTGCGTGTATCAACGACGACGTCCAACTCAGCCACTTCTTGAGCCTGACTCACCACCTGACCCTGTCGTGACCGTGACTCCCGAACCAGCCTTGGACACTACGATGCTCTAGTCGACATTATCATCCTCCTGATCGGTATGGTTGCTCTCCCACATCATTCCATGCTACTATGTCCACTAATCCTATTCCTAGGTCTTACTCGGAGGCCATTAAACATGAATATTGGAAAAATGCAATGGACGCGGAGTTGAAAGCTCTCCATGACAATGCTACATGGGATATTGTTACTTGTCCTCCGAGTGTCAAACCCATCGGTTGTAAATGGGTATATTCTATCAAGCTATTCAAAGCACGGCTGGTTGCCCTTGGTAATAAACAGGAATATGGCATTGACTATGAGGACACCTATGCTCCTGTTGCAAAAATGACTACTGTTCGAATTATTATTTCCATTGCTGCTTCACGAGGGTGTCCCCTTCATCAAATGGATGTGGTGATCTTAATGAGGATGTTTACATGAAACTTCCTCCCGGTCTCACTCAAGATTCTTCGCTTTTTGTATGCAAATTAAGACGCTCTTTATATGGCTTGAAGCAAGCTCCTCAGGCTTGGTTCGACAAGTTTCGAACCACATTTCTTCAATTCTCCTTTCAGCAGAGCAAGTACGACTCCTCCCTCTTTCTTTGCAAGACTCCGGCTGGTATTGTTATCCTGCTTGTCTATGTAGATGATATTGTCATTAGTGGAACCGACTCTGCTCTAATTCTACGCCTCCAGCAACATCGACAATCTTCATTTCATATGAAGGACCTTGGCCCTCTTACCTACTTCTTGGGATTGACAATATACACTTAACCATCAGGCATATTCATCAATCAGCAGAAATATACACATGATCTCGTTACATTGGCTCATCTTCAGGACTCAGCTTCGGTATACACTCCAATGGAAGTTTACGTCAAATGCCACCGTGAGGAAGGTGATATTCTTCCTTATCCCACTTTGTATCGATAACTAGTTGGGAGTTTAAACTATCTGACTATTACTAGGCCTGATATTTCATTTTCTGTCCAACAAGTTAGCCAATTTATGCAATCTCCTAGACATTTACATTTGGCTGCAGTGCGTCACATTATTTGATAGCTTCGTGGTTCTCCTTCCCGTGGGTTATTTTTCCAGCAGAGCCTCCCCTCAATCTGGTGACCTTTAGTGATGCAGATTGGGTTGGATGTCCAGATACGCGTCGCTTTGTCACTGGTTGGTGTATGTTTCTTGGTCCCTCCTTAATTTCTTGGAAGAGTAAGAAGTAAGCACGTGTGTCCAAATCATCTATAGAATCTGAATTCGTGCAATGTTTGCAGCTTGTTCTGAAATTATTTGGCTACGTGGTCTTCTGGAAGAACTTGGTTTGTCTCAATTTCATCCCACCCCTCTCCATGGCGACAACACGAGTGCAATACAAATTGCCACCAACTCGGTCTTTCACGAACGAACAAAGCATATTGAGGTCGACTGCCATTCAATCCGGGAGGTTGTGGGTACCAAGATCATTACTCTTCCGCACGTGTCAACTGATCTTCAAATTGTTGACATATTTACCAAAGCTATGACACGTCAACGTCATCAATTTCTAGTGGGCAAATTGATGCTTCTCGACAAACCAACATCAATTTGAGGGGGGATGTCAGCCTAGAATGCCTCAAATCACTTAGCCTCACTCAATTCCACAAATCATTCAAACTTTCCTTACAAAAGCTAGATTGTATATTTGGTAGAGATATAGTTTAGGAACATTAAATGAGCTGTATATATGGTAACACTGTAGTTTAGGCTAGACTAAATACTTATCTTTTGTAATATGTAAACTGAATTATATAATGAACACAAAGCTAAGATACATGGCAGATTTTGACCAAACAATTCACTTGTTTGACAACTTGGTTATCTTTTGGCAGTTGTTCTCCGAATGATAAGCTTTGGTTATGATTACCACTGGGCCGAACGGTATAATCGTTTTGATCAAAAGGTATGGAGTGAAGTATTAAATTTCTGTCAATACTTACAGATATTTATATCTTTGCTGCTAAAAGATTGAGGAATCATTACACACATTGTCTTCCAGCTATACCTTTCAAAATCATAACAGAACTTTGTATCCTTCTAGTTCATTAAGTTTGTTCTAATCTCATTGAGAGGTGTTTGTTTGAGCTCTCAAACTTAGTTCAATAAAAAATTCATAATTTTACTGTATATCATAGTTTTTAGGGGTGGCAAACCAGTTTTGGGGCCCAGGATTGAGGCTCAAGCCCAGATCTTTGCTTTTTAGTGAGACATACTAATATGAACTATATTTTAATTTTCATGGATTATGCCCGGCAAGCTGTATGTACCTTGTACTATTAATTAGAAAAAAATGCTTGTCACGTTTCTTAATTCATCATAACATTGCTAGCTAGTTTAAAATTCTATCTCTGTAATTTACACAAGTGTTGATTTGTTACCCATGTATCTTCTTGTCGGTGCTCATCCTCTGATTAACAATGTTGACCGAGGAAATTGCATTTTTCTACTTTCTGGTAGCCTTAATAATAGATTCCTTTTTCCGTCTGAAGAAGCATATTCAGCATTGTGACCATTGTTCGACGGGCAAGACTTGTTACCTGTTCTTACAGGTAAACTTTTGTCTTCAGCAAGAGTTCTGCTCGTAATTAAATAGCTATCTTGAGTTACTTCAATCTTCATTATGCTTACATTAGAGTCTTTTGAATGGACTCCATCCTTGCATTTTCCAGGAGCAGAGTGTCACAAATGACAAGTTCTCATTTTCAATATACTTTTGCTATTTGGTGTATGCGCCTCTTTACATAGCTGGTCCAATCATTAGCTTCAATGCTTTTGTTTCACAGGTATTTTGAATAAAGTAATTTTTGTTTCTTTTTGTTGTTATGGAGAGTTGTATATAATACAGTAGCCCTTAGAGAATATTCTAAATTGTATTATTATACTTTTCTTAATTGTATTAATAATTTTTTAATTTGCTTCCATATACCATTAAATGGAATGCTCTATGTTTTCCATTTCGGTTGTTGAATGAGGGCTTCATGTCTCAAGCTAATCTAATGTCAGCATAAGGGTATGATTTTCTATCCGATCCTGCTTTGTAGAAGAGACTGAAAAAGGAAATTATTGATATTTTGCCAAGTGGTAATGAAGTTAAATCCATTCACATTGTTCTAAATGGTTTTTAACATCCAAAAAAATGCCATATCATGTTCTTTGCTTATCATTTAGTGCAGATAGTATTTTTTGACCTATAAGGTAACATGAATCTCCCCGTGAACAGTATCTTATTGTACCATGATTGATGTGACAGGAAAGAAAATATGACTTGCTCATTTTTGTTGCAGCTAAATTCTCCCCAATCAATTTACTCATCTCGTGAAGTCGCTTTGTATGGATTTCGTTGGGTTTCTAGTCTTTTATTGATGGAATTGATGTCACATTTCTTTTACTATAATGCCTTTGCCATCAGGTGAGTATTGTAAATTAAAGATGCTTCCTGCTGATGGCGCTCAGTTATTCAACTCCATCTTTTGAAAATCATTTTACTTCAAATTCTGTCTTTTGCTTGCAGTGGCATGTGGAAACAATTATCTCCCATGGACATCTTTATCATCGGATATGGGGTAGTTGCTGGAATTTGATTTGTACAGATACTTCTTGTCGTTACCCTGACTTAGCAGTTTTATTTATAGTTTTCCTACTTTTCTTTTGGAATAGTTTGGCTGATGAAGGCTGAGAACTGATTGCTTTAATCCACCCTTTGCTTGTAAGGTCAAGACAACTATACTAATAAGTAATAATGGTATGAAACTCAAACACAAGAAAATATGTTTCTGCCTTTCTGGTCATCTGAAGGATGTCTAATGTGATTTTGAGAAACAATACCCTGAAATCGAAACAAAGTTAGTTGATACTGTTGGATTGTCAATGGATTGTAGCAGCCAAAGCCTGTGAAGTCTACTCTACTTTTACCAATTGATGTTGCCCCCTGCATGAAGGATAGTAAACTGGGTAGATTTGGGGGGGGGGCGGAGGGGCTGAGATAGGTGTACTGTTGTTGTCGGAGGTTGCTTGGGTGGTTGGAGGTGCGAGTGAGGGAATTGGCAGAGGTGGGGGCTGTACATTAAGTAATAGTTTTTGTCTCTGTTGGATTTACTCCATTTGATATCCATCACTAACAAGTAAGGTTTTGGAGTAATTTCTAGGACCTGAACTGGTTTTCTGTGATTTTCTATTTGATTAGATGATGTATAACAACAACAATAACCAAGTATTAAATCCCAATGGATTGTGGCAGGCTATATGAATCAAAGAAAGAATCAAGTCCGGCCGCACACATGATAATTACACACTTGTTATCAATTTTTTGTTGCATTCTTCTGGCTTTTGAAAGTTTGACAGTTTTTTTCTAGATCGTGGTACAATGTTCATAACCTTATGGTGTATTGATATCAACAGGTTCTAAACTTCATGTGGTTAAAATTTTTGCTGATCTGGAGATACTTCCGATTCTGGTCACTGGTGGGTTTTGACGCAATCCCTTACTTTCCTGGTCACAGCAATTTCACAGTTCCATATATTTGGCATGAGAGAGTGCCCTTTAACATTTACATATGCATGTAGATTAATGGCATTGTGGCTCCTGAGAATATGCCAAGGTGTATAAATAACTGCTATAACTTAGAGAGTTTTTGGAAAAATTGGCATGCTTCGTTCAACAAATGGCTTGTTAGGTAGAAATTAACTTTGAGGTTTCATTTATTCTTGGGCTTCTCTCTGCAGTCAGGAGTATATGACAGCTAATTGTGCTTAGGTACGTTTATATCCCTCTTGGGGGTGCTCAAAAGAAGATGCTAAACGTTTGGGTCATCTTTACGTTTGTTGCAATATGGCATGATTTAGAGTGGTATATTTTCTTCTCAGAATTTGTCTGAGTAAATAAAGTTATTTTTACTCTCACCGCATAGTTGCTTATCTAACATCATTTTTCATCTATTAAAGGAAACTTATTTCCTGGGCATGGTTGACATGTATTTTTTTCATACCAGAATTGCTGGTAAAATCAGTGTCTAAGGGCTTCCAGGTATCTCCGTATTTCACTCACCTCTTTTGTCTCTGCAGTCACGTAAATATTATACGTGCCAAATGAATTTCAATTTGCAAACTTGTTTGAGTTTTTAGGATATAGAATGGCATGGTCTTGTACAGGATTTAATTGGCGAAAAAACTGCCTATGTTGCTTATTTTAATGAGAGGGACCCAACGGCATGGAGAACTTAGGGTTCTAGATAGAAAGAAAAATGATTGAGAAACAAGGCTTAAACAACTGTGCTATGAAGCTACTGAATAATTGCATGTAAGAGATGCAAGTAAAACTCGCTAAGAGACAAAGAAGGACGAACTATTATATGGAAAACAAGGCAGAACCATTCAGAAAAATTCAGTATTATTTTTATTTGGAAAACGTGTTTCCTAAATAAGGAAATCACATGTTTTGCTGTAATCTTGGAAGACAATAATTATATGTGCAATATAGTCTGTTATGCAATTTCTGGGTTTTTCTGGCATCTTAGAAGAGGATAATTATGCTACAACTCATACAGGACTTCCCATTCCTTTTTTGCAACCATGGAATTGAATAAGCAAACAGAGAGAAAATTATGTGCATGCTCATCTTTATGAGCTGACAAGTAATCACAATTCTCACAAGGTTCTTGTGTACATTTGTTTCAGGTGGAAACTGCTTTCCGCGGACTTATTTTCCGTGAACTTAGTGCTTTTGCTGGTGCAGTAACTATAACATGTCTCATGGTTCGTCTTCAGCTTATTCATCATTCAGCCAAAAGAGTGTCATGCTTATATTTTTAAAATTACCAGTCTGGGTATATGAGACTTGAGAGGCATCTATGAAAATTTATGTGTGTTAGTACAATATTTTTACCTCTTTCTTGTCATGTCTAGTCATAAACCAACGAATAGCATTTTCGTCATATATACAATTCTATCCACCTCTACCGCATGATTTGTTCTCAAATTTTGCTGTCCCAAAATAATTGAACCGTGGATCTTGAATAAATATATTATACTGAAGTTAGTTTTGGGATCTTTGAAAAAGTATTGGCTTAAACTTATGGAAGATAGTAATATTTTATGCTTTGAAAGTCAGATGAATTTAATAGATTAATTAAGTTGTTACATGACCTCATTAGCACCTTTGTTGAGTATGAACACTCGTAATGTTCAAATCAGGGGAATGTAATTGAGATTTTTTCATGAAGGTGGCTAATCTTGTTGGGTTTGTCATTGGGCCATCGGGCATTAATTGGTTGGTTTCTGGGTTCCTCCGGGATGAAGGTTTGTTTCTCTTCCTGTCTTGTAAATGGTATCAACTGATGAATAATTACAGTTTTCTGAATTTTACAGGACTTTCTACGTTTGGTGGCTTGTTATTTTCTTTTTATGTTGGAACCAAGGTGAAGTAGCCCTGAAGATTTTTAATTGAATCCTTAGTTTCTTGATTCTATTTGATTTGATTTTTAATAACATGCAGCTTATGTTTCACATATCTGATGCTAAGAAACTGAAGGAACAGATTAGATGAGAGATAAAGGTGCGTGTTAGTCCTTGTTTATTGTCCTAAAGTAAATAGTTAACTATCAATGTGGAATCTAGCTTTATGAAATGTTAAATCAAATCTGTGAAGGCTGCTGTTAAGCTGTAAAGTTTGCATCCTTACCACTGAGGATGCTTACTGCATGAAATTTGTACTTCCGCTGACGGGCGAAAATCCGTTTAGATCAGTAGAAAACACCTAACCGGTGAAAGACGACTACAATATGGACAAGAGGCTCTTTTGGTATTTGTTTTGGGCAGATTTTTAATTGAAAATGTTATATTTCAAAATTATGGTCAAATAAAGTTCATTTGCTAAAATAATCTCCGGATTTTTTTATGAGATTTTGGAAGCTTAGAGTGTATGTAATTACACATCGGATTCGAACTCTATAGTATGAAATTTTGTTATGTTAAAGCCATTTACAACCGATGATTTTATTTTTTTTCATAGGTTTTATGTAACAAAATAGTATAATTTCTATGCCTAACCTAATTTCATTAGACAAATATTCTCATATTTTATTTACTATAATTTCTTTTATTCCATCAAATATCTATATAGAACTTTATTAATAATTTTATAACTGACATTACTATCTTTACGTGTTTTTTCTCAAGTTTCTGAAGATAATCTATCCTTTTAAAATTTACGCACTTTCTAATTTTTATTCATATCTTGATAAAAATGTACGGTTAATATAAATATAAGATACAACTAGGGGTGCTTAACGGGTCGGGTCAATCCGGACCTGGCTCAAAATCGGACCGGTTAATCCGATCCGGAACCGGATTAACCGGTCCCGAACCGGTTTGATACCGGACCGGATCGGTTCTACCGTTCCGGATCCGGTATCTTACCGGATCCGGTTCCGGATTGAACCGGAACCCGTAAAAATTATTATTTTTTTCCCGATAAATCCCTTCGTTTTTTACTTTTTAAAAAAAAAACAAAAAGAAAAATCGGGTTCCGGGTTGGAATCGGTCCAACCCAGAACCGATTGGATCGGAACCGGATCCAATCCGGTTCCTTAACGGATTGGACCGGTTCCGGGATTATCGGAACCGGCCGGTTCCGGACCGGACCGATCCGTTAAGCACCCTTAGATACAACTTTCATACATAATAAATATATTAAAAGTAACTATTTTTTTAACATTCAAACTAAAAAACTTATATATCATAATCATCTTTAAATATCATCATATTATCGTAATATGAATAATTTTTTTCTTATATAATTGCAAAATATGAACCCTTTTGTTCAGGTTTGGTTAATGTCTCACTTAGATGTATCATTAAGATCTTTATCGGAATAATTTTTTTAAAAATATTCATTCAGTAACTTATATTTGTAGTAGTAAATAATAATTCATTTTAAAAGCAAATAAACGAAGGGTAATCAATATATATATATATATATTGTTTTAGAATCTTTTGTAATGTCAACAAGATCGGTGGGGCTATTGTTATGTGATCTTGGGTATGATATCACTGGACAAGACGAAACGTTTATCGCTTTACCACAAGTTTCTTGCAATTGATATTAAAACCAATGTGTTCGATTATCATGAGTATCATGAGTTGTAAAGTAGTATAATTATTGTAGGAATTATTGGGACGTAATAATTATCTATGCTAGAAGTTCCATAGAAACTTGTCGTTTGTTTTATTGTACGGTTTTAAAGATTTGAGTTGCATCATTACCATCAGTTATAACTTTTAATAAAGCATCATGAGCTTGATCAAGTCAAATTTGGTCCTATCATATTTGTGCTAAAAAAATAAATAAAATGGTTGAGTCGTTTACTCGTTCCTTTAAATCCATATTCTAAAAATGAAGTCATTAAATCCATATTCTAAAAATGAAGTCAAGAACTCAAGATTAGTATATATGACGGTCCACTTGGAATCTTATGTTTATTCATATCAAAGTCAAGGACCGAATTGCAAATTTCAAAAAGTAATATGCACCAGAATTAGAATTAATAAAACTCATGGGCGACAGTTAAAAATATCTCAGACCGTTTCTTCTCATTAGCTTTAAACATAAGCTACGAGCTTTAAAGATGAGAATCCTTCCCCCACTTTAAAAGGACTATGTTGAACGAATTTGAGAAATTTTCATCAGACTTTTACACCCTAGGAAGAGCCTACATCTCCCATCCTCCATATGTCTAACATCCACCTCCATCCATCAAACATCAAAGATTTTGGAACAAATTCAACAAGGAGATTCAAGAGGCGATTGAGAATGAAGCGAGATATGAAGCAAGGATCTACGAACGAAGTTGACATCGGTAGTTTTGTTTTGTTTTGATTTATTATGTTGAACAAAAGTTGTTTATCAAGACTAGGGGATCCATTTGTTTGATCCTATGACTTTTCTATGAAACTTGATTGAATTCCTTTAACCTATGTATATGTGTTATGATTTTAATGCTTTTGAGGGTTTGGCCACCTTTGAATGATGTTAGTATTGTAATTGAGATCGAGATATTTTATGATACGAAACGAATACCTCATACCATGAATTTCACACTGAGATCGAGAGATGAAGTCAAATACATGTGTGATGGCCATAAATATCTAGTAATCGAAAGCTAAAAGTTTTCATGGATCTTAATTCAATATTGAGTTGTTAAATAAGTACACGAGAGTGACTTACTGCAATTTGATATTAGATTTAATATAGCTCGAGAGAGTATATTAGATAACTTCGGAGGACTCGTCAGCTTAGAGATATATGGATATTCAACTGAAGGTCATAGATGATTACATTGGTGAACCGATGCCTTGATAATTTTCTCTAGCGGAAGTTTCTCGTTAACCTTGATTGATTTGGTTGGATTATTATCAGTAATTTAATTTAGTTAATTTGTTTAATTCAATATCGTATGCTAAATATAGTTTAAAGCGTCTTATTTGGTGCTTGTTTGTTAGTCATTGTGGGTTCGACAATCTAATCTTAATTATCTATACTAAAACTTGATGCACTTGCGGTATAATCGCGCTACACTGAAAATTAGTGCTTAAATAAATTGCGATCAGAGATAGTTGGAGGATGATAACTTGATGGTAATCATGTAGATGAGTGTAGTGAAGTGAATTAGAGTAGAATTTTCGACAGCCATTGAAGAATTGAAGGAGGGTGAGGGATCGAATGAGGCTGATATCATATGAGAATGGAGAAATCACCACACTTGGTGAAGTTTTCGTTTCATATATTTATACAAAGTTTACATAATTGTGCATGGTATAATTTACAAGTATAGAAATCAAATAAAGTCAAATAAATTGGAAGCTACAATTATGGATTGGATCGAGGCTGAGAATCCTTGGCTTGATTAGCTTGATTCTGGACAAACCAAAGAGAATAACAAATCGTAAGGCTTATGGATAGGACAATATGTTGGTCGTAGTGGATCTTGTCATTATTTTAGAAGCAGTGGCTGATCATGATTTCTGGATATGGCATGCATATATTGGTATGCCAGGGTCCAACAATGCCATTATCGTATTGGACTCATCTAGTCTGTTTTCGAATCCCACGCAAGGTATTGCTCATCTATTTGGCATCTTGTTTTGGGGCCCTCTTTTATTGATACTAAATGTACTATTATGGTAAAATAAATTATAAGTATATTTTCTCAGCACACTATAATATTGCAGGTCGAGAATGTAATACAAGTTATTATTTAGTTTATAATATTTATCCGAAATGGTCAAGTATTATGCAAATTACTCATGATTCACGTGGTTCGAAAAATAATTATTTTACAATGAAAGAAGAGTCTTATAGAAAAGACGTTGAACGTGCATTTGGAATTCTTCAATAACGATTTGCAATTGTTGCATCCTCTGCACGTTCTTGGCGGAAAAAATCATTTGCATGATATAATGATTGTGTGTATCATAATGCACAATAAGATTATCGATGATGAGCGTAATCACGATGCCCAATCCAAGCTGCGATGGTAACGCCAGCTCCGGAGGTAGAAATGGATGGAGATGAAAATTTTAAATTTCAACAATTTCTTGCTCAACATAGACAAATGAAGGATTAAAAATGATCATATAGCACTACGGATGTATTGATAGATCATTTATGGGATGAATATAGTAATTCAAATAATTAAATCAGTTTCTATGTTTTGTTTTTTGTTTTCGTTTCAGTCAAATTACAATATTTGTTATCATGTTTCTAATTTATTTCTGTATAGTATTTAATTCACTTTAATAATTAAATATTATGTATTTAATAAATGATCAATTATATTAAATTATATTGATTAAATTTAAATGATTACTAAATTTAATTTTAATTAGTTATCTAAGTACATTTTTAAAAAATAAATTTAACATGTAAATATATTAATAAATTTGTACATAGATAATTGACTGAAAAAAATAATTATTGTAGAATATTTTTTAAAGTAAAGTTTAAAATAAATGGGTTAGAGATAATTTTTATGTTGATACAAAAAATACATTATTTTGGTGCAAATTTGTGCTAAAATAAGTTTCGAGTTGGAGATGGCCTAATGGCTATGGTAACTGCCTAAGATTAAGTTCATCACATTACCGGGTTTAGTGCAATTCTTATTTTATACGTTCTCCCAATGTGTATTATGTGTATTTGCTGACTAGATCAATATTGACTCATGAAATGATGCATTCTTAGTGATTAATCTGATACAATATTTTCACATATGTTGGTAGATACCTTATTTTTTATAATTTGTCTAAGGACCCCAAAAAATTTGAGCCGTCCTCGGGTCAAAGGCAACTTGGTTTATGACAAATTATAATAGCCATTACAACACCAACACCAAGGTTTAGTACTCCACAAAAATGTACCTATAAAACCACCAGCTCTCATTCTGAATAAGAAAAACACAAAATATTTCAATATACTATGCATAAAGTCTATCCACAAAATCTGGCTGTGCCACCAGGAGCGAGGAGGAAACCAGATTTTTTGGGTACCGTGAAGGATTCTAGCTAAAAGTGGTTAATGAGCCTTAGCTTTAAAATATATGTATTTTCTATTAAAACCAAAGCATGAATATATTTATACTTTTAAAAGGACGAATATTTCTGAAAATACTACCGATTATTGTGTTACATTGAATAATTATGAACCAAATGGTAGGGATACATATTCTGAACACTATTGATTTTCGGAGTCACCCTTAGATGAATAACATATATGTGACTGATATCAGTTTAGAACTGATAAACATAGTACTTTCTGTATACAGATGTGGCAAGATAGTACTTTTGTGATGATATGTTTTTTGGTAATTTATTGCTGCTTTATATTTGTTTATTGATGAATTGCAAATTATTACACTGCTGTGTGTTATTCCGGATTGAAAAGAAGCTTTTTTTCATATTGAGAAATCATTTATTTTATAGGTAGTAAAAATTTGTTGCAGATATTAATCCATCTTTAAAAAGATGAAAATAACAAAATAAAACGAAAAAAAAAAAAAAGGACAATGCCCAAAGTCCTCGTTCCCACCGAGTTTTGGTAACAAAATATATAATAAGTCGTAAAACAAAATACAATGGGGCACCTCGTTCCCACCGAGTTTTGGTCTTGGGTTGTAGCATTCAAAGTACAATGCCGTCACAGCTAGTACATGTAAAATTGCCCCTGCCTCTAACTGAAAATGAAAATGCGATGGAGGAGAATAATGAAGACGAGATTGAATAGAGGAAATAAATCGAGTTTTGGGGATGATGAAATTGCACATGACCATGTTGGATGTTGTTCCGGTTGTTTGGTGTAGTTTTTGTTGTTGTTTAGTAGTTTAAGTTTAATTCTATTGTATATTTTAATCTATTAGAAATGAATATTTATTTTTCGCAACTGTTTTCGAGTTGTAAAGACAATATATTTCATTTTACGGAGTCAAAATTATCGTTTGATGTATTACAAAACTTGTTAATTTCGAATTGTTAAATTTGTATTCAACACCGGTGTGGTTTATTTTACCCAGGGCTTTTTATATCAGAGCTTCTGGCTGATGTGGAAAGTCCCGACTAAAATAGACCAACTGGGAGGAAAATAATGGTTAATACAGAAGGAACAACTGAGAGGAGATCGGTTGAGACAACCATCGATTGGGGCCCATCGGTTTAGACAACCATCGATTGGGGCCCATCGGTTTAGACAACCAATAGTTGGGATTCCATCGGTTGAGAAACATCGGTGTAGGACACCTATCGATTAGAAAAACGATGAGATCCTTTGTGAACTGAACAAAACATCAGTTTGCTTAAGGACATTGAGCAATTGCGATGGCATTTCACAATGCTGAGGACGATCATGTGGAAGTAGAGAGGTAGAACTTGAAGATCAGAATTAATCAAGTTTCGTGGACGAATTTCCATAATGAGGGAGTGACGTGAAGCCAACTGACCAATTCATATTCCCTTCCATTGCAAGAAGTTGGAAAGCCAAAGATAGCTTGGTTTCTGGCAAATTATGGTAGTCATTACAATTCCATAAAAAACAAGGTTTAATACTCCACAAAATGCACCTATGAAACCCCTAGTCCTCATTCTGAATAAGAGAAAAAATATTTCAATATTCTTTGCAATACACACTGTCCACGAAATCTGGCTGGGCCACTCGAAACGAGGAGGAAACCAGTTTTTGGGGCACTTTGAAGGATCAAGCTAAACGTGATAAGTGGGTTTTTTCTTCAAAAAAAATGTAATTTCTATTAAAACTGAAATATGAATATATTTATGTCTTAAAGGAATGAAAAAATGTCTAAAACTTACTACCGATTAATGTTTTGCACTGAACAGTTTTGAAACCAATAATAGGGTTATGTATTTGGGACACTACTGATTATTGGATGAGCACCATAGGCGGTTGATATCAGTTTAGCCATGAGAAACATAGTATTTTCTGTGCACCTACAAATTATGATCATTGTTATAACTAATTACTTATTTCTGTTACGTCGGAGATTATTTTATATTCATTCAAAATTATTATTATTATTATTACAATTACATATGATTTCGGAAACTATGACGATTCACGCCCCCACTTGCTGAGTGATTCTTATATCAATCACTCGCCTCATTCCAGCTGAAATAAAAATATGATTGGGGAAAGATAAGAAGATGAGATTGAAGAGATGGAATATATCGAGTTTTAGGGATGGTGAAATCACCAATTACATGTTAGATGATTTTTTGTCTGTTTAGATGAAGTTTGGATTCAATCGTCGGTGTCATCGATTTCGGTGAAAATAAAAAACTTGTAGAAAGGTAAAAAAAAGGCAAATATCACCACCACACATTGACAATAAAGTCTGATGTGATTAGTTGGTAACTTTTATGTAACATTTTAGATATGATTTCATTTCATTCCATCAAAGAATATTTGCCAGAAATAGCATAATAAGGTCGGCCAATGCATATTTTTAAAACAATACCAAAGTGGTTGAAAGCTTAGTATCAATGCAAGATAAAGAGAAGAACTGTCTTGTAAGTAATTGAAGAACTAAATTGAGAAGTCACCTAACATAAAATTTTCGAATATGCCAATTATATACACATAAAAGATATGATTTTATATATTTTATGTATTTATAAGGTCTCCAAGATAGAACTAAAATCTACTACGTCTCTCTTAAAATAGGAGAGACTGTGTAGTGTTATCGAACCAAAATATTTTTCATGTTCTTTCACTTTTCTCTGCGATATTCGAGGCTCTATCCCTTTATTGAATATGAACTCATAAACATTCCTGTGAATCACATGTATATATCATTCATTTTTTGGTATACAAGATGTGCGTGGGGCATTGGGATCTCGAATTCGAGATCTCGAGCTGCCTATATAGAAGTTGGTGCCACTTGAGTCGATGGATATTGGCATGTATGTATTATTTATAATTTAATAATAATTACCATATAATGCATCATAATGACGTGTATTATACATTGTCATCCAATAAGTAGTGCGATTATCCACCCTTCAACCCAGTGTTTGGTTTTTCATTCCAAAAAACCCATTTTCCCCCTGAAACAAAAGTAAATGCTATCACCAAGATACTCCACAAACCCCAAATTAAAAAAAAAAAAAAATCTTTATAAAATCCAACATTGTGCAAGATTTATGCGCCATTTATACTTCAACTCAATAATAAAGCACACCATATTTTAAATAAAAATGTATAAACTAAATACCAATAATTTTAGATCAATTATATTAAATTACTCCATAAATATGACCTAAATCGAGTTCGTACAAATATTTTTGGCATTATTCTTTGATAAATGGCGTATGCACATAAATTAACAGTCTTAACATTTAATTTTTATTTTTTTTGAATTTTTTTGTAACGTAGTAGAAAGAATCAAATGATGTTCCCCACTTGGCCCACAAACATCTATCCTCATCCCTTAACTTTGGGTTTACGAAGCCATGTTTCGTGCTTTAGCAAAAACAATCTTCCCCCATCGACTCTTAATTAATCGAAATAATCCCAACTTCTAGGCATTATAAATAACACACCCTCTTTTTTACATACTTAATCTACCCAAAAACCCATATATTTTGTGTCTTTTTCTCTCTTTCTGCGCTTTCCTCTTCCTTATTATTACACCCTTTTCAGCAATATTAATTCATACAAGTCAGCCATGGCTGATTCTGCTGTTATATGTAGATCTGGGATACTTGTGTTCATGGCTATAGTCGTGTTTACAAGTCACGTTTCTGCGGATCCAGACATGCTTCAAGATATTTGTGTTGCTGATCTCACTTCTGGTATGTATGCATTCATCTTCCATTTGAAAGCCTCTCTTTCCTTTTTGTTAAAGCATGTTGAGATTTAGCCAATGGGAAGAAAATACAAGTAGGATCAAATTTTTTTTTTTTAAAGAAAATAAAAAGATTATTGGAAACATATTTTAAAAAATTCAAAAAGTTTAGCAACGACTATGAAATCGTCGTTTTATTTCACTATAATCGTTAAAGATATTCATAAAAAAATAATGTTATAGTATGTATATGTTTTAGCCTGAAATTTTATTTCGACGGCTGTAGTTTCCGTTAAAGACATTCGACGATTAATTAGATGGCATCTTATTTTTTAAAAAAAATTTGATGCCGTATTTCAGAACATAGCTTTGAGTGTGGTAACAAACGACATCAAGCAATATGTGAAAAAGGAAAGAAAAAAAGAAAAAAATGATTTGCGGCTTGATGCCGACTTGACCATGCAATATTCTACAGGGCACCCATCTTCAAAGCTTTATTCGGCTCTCTTTGGGTTGGTGGGTTTAGGTTCAATAAATTGTTTATCCTATCAAATCAACTATTTGATTTATTTTAAATTATCTAAAATTAATTGCTCAAGTCCAAAAATAGTTACTTATTCACGTGATAAATTATCTCCCACTCAGAGAAGGGAATGCTAACATAATTAATAGGTAAGAAATCCATTTGTCTTTGTTGTTTTTTCCAAAATCACCACCCATTACCCAATTTTTAAACATAATCTCAAACCTAAACCTAATCCTTCCTGATCACAGTTCAAAATCGTCGGTTAGATGGTTTAAAAGGCCTCGAACCTTCACTGATGGTTCCGGTTATAGTTCATAAATTGCCGGTTACAATTTTGATTTCGGTTATGGTTAAAATTTGACTCTTATTTTTTTAAAAAATTATTAACATTTGGAAAAAAGTGTAGAAAATATTTGATATGTTTTCCTCAATGGATTAATCATGAAATTACGTGAAATAAATTCAAGGTCAAATAATCAAAATGTGTAAGATATATATATTTGATTAATATATATAACACTCTATTTAGATTAACAAGGCTATTATAACTTAATGGTTGAAGCTAATTATTCAAGTTGGAGGTCATGAGTTCAAATCTATACCATAACATATATTTTAAATTTAAAAATGTAAAAAAAAAAGTAAAATAAACCCTTGAACCGCCGATCAACCGTCAGTTTCACGGGTTAGAAAATTATTAATCTTGATCGGCTCGCCTATAGACTGGCCAGTTTCGAACTGATTCAGGATCATTTATGATCTTTGGTCAGATCTAGTCCTTCCCAAGCCACCTCCATCCTCAACTTCGTCACCCTTCTCCAACGCTTTCTTGAATTAGACAAATCGAAAAAATACTTAAATTTATTATGGTGGAATCATTAGAAAGTAATTCATTATCTAATCATAATTACAACATCTTTCTTATTATACTATACCAAACATAGTATTAATAATAATAATCAAAATGGTAAAACTATAATTCATCAGTTTACCATAATCTCAATCCCATTTTTTAATTAGTCAAATCAAATACTACTGTCATTTTTCACATTATGTCCCTACAGTTTAACTTAATATGTATAATTCTATAATTCTAAATAAACATAACCTAATATATATAACTACATTTAACTTAATATATGCTTCTAGAACTCAAACTAAAATACAACCTAAATATATTAATTGGTGGAATTATTAGGTTTTTTTATTTTTATTTTTATTTTTATTTTTTGATTTTCTTGCTGTATTGTGATGTTTACTGATAGTAATCATGACGAGTGTTTCTTGGAATTTAATGCACCTATTAAATAATGGCGTAGAATTTAATTTAATTTAGTTGAGAAAGTATACCAACCTTGCCTACTTTAATTTCTATTACAAAATATGTGGGTTTTTGGCAGATTAGTCTCTCATGGTTTTTTAAATAGGCGGATTATCCCATGTGATTTGAAAATAGACATTTTACCCCCTGTGATTTACGAAATAGGCAGTTACCCCCCTATGATTTGAAAATAGACATTTTACCTCTTTGTGATTCGTAAAAATAGGTATTTTACCCCCTATGGTTTACAAAATAGGCAGTTTACCCCATGTGTAGAGTATATTTCACACATATTCACAAAATATAAGAGGGTAAATGCATATTTTCACAAACCGCAAGGGTGTAAAATACCTATTTCAAACCATAGTGGGTAAACTACATATTTAATAAACGACATGGGTGTAAAATGTATATTTCAAACCACATGGATGTAATTTGCCTATTTGACAAACCATAAGGGGTTATATGTCACTAGCTCCAAAATATGTATTCATGTTGGAGTGTGTACATTATTAAATTTACTTTGTTTATGATAAAATCTTGCAAAACATTAGAACTCACAAGCAAATAACAAATAGAGTACACGAAATTAGGTATATTAGAAATGAGTATTCGATTCTATTATACTAATATTTTCCAAATAAAATGTTATTTCTGGATTAATATCTTGCTCCGAATTCTAATTTTTTTTTACATAAGACAACTAAATTAACGGAGTATTAGGGGTACTCTAAACAATAAGAAAAAGTACATCAATCAAATCACAAATCATTGAACTCTTAGACAAAGCATTGGTCGAAGAAATCAGCCAGTGACTGAATAATTTGCCACCAAAAATCCTTTTTATTTGATCCATAACCAAAGTCTAATCCTAATAATCACAACTACCTTATGCATTTCAATATTACTATTGCAAAAAAATTACATTATATCGCGTGTTTTGACACAACGTCCACCATGCATTTTTAATAGTCGCGTTAGGCAGCATGCTTGAACGGTTGTTGTGTCCATTATTATCTTAGCATTCCGACAAAATGTATTAGGACCTACTCTTGATTAGTTAGAATATCAAATTCAATCTAAACCAATTTATAGAATATCAAATTCAATTTAAACCAATTTATACTATGAAAAATTGCAATTTGGTGTATAATACTTTCCTTTCTCAATAATGTATTATCATCCATATTGAATAGCCGTGAAATTGAACGGATACCCATGCAAGCCCAATGCGACGGCGGAGGACTTCTTCTTCGCTGGCCTTGCAAAACCCGGCGCCACCAACAACTCTGTCGGGTCCATGGTCACCGGAGCGAACGTGCAGAAAATCCCGGGTCTCAACACACTTGGTGTGTCCCTCGCACGCATCGACTATGCCCCCGGCGGCCTGAACCCTCCGCACACTCACCCACGTGCCACCGAGATTGTGTTCGTCCTCGAGGGTGAGCTTGACGTGGGCTTCATCACCACCGCCAATGTCCTCATCTCAAAATCTATCAAGAAAGGAGAAATCTTCGTATTTCCCAGAGGACTAGTTCACTTCCAGAAGAATAATGGAATGAGTGTCGCGGCCGTTATCGCGGCCTTCAACAGCCAGCTCCCCGGAACGCAGTCGATAGCCGCCACGTTGTTTGCGGCCACGCCGCAGGTGCCGGATAATGTTCTGACAAAGGCGTTCCAGGTGGGGACGAAGGAAATTGAGAAGATCAAGTCTAG